>JAOPSE010000004.1:128988146-129514528 GCA_029449295.1 Zea luxurians
GGATGAAGGCGCCAAGCCCGCGAAGACACCTATGGGAACCGACGGGCATGTTGACCTCAACAAAGGAGGTAGTCCGTTTATCAAAAGGCATACCGGTCCATGATAGGTTCATTGCTTTATTTATGTGCTAGTAGACCGGACATTATTCTAAGTGTATGCATGTGTGCTATCAATCCGACCCTAAGGAGTGTCACCTTGTGGCCGTTAAGCGAATTCTTAGATATTAGTTTCTACGCCTTGCTTCGGGATCTGGTATCCAAAGGGGTCTACCTTTAACTTAATTGGATACTCAGACTCCGATTATGCCGGGTGCAAGGTTGATAGGAAGAGCACATCGGGGACGTGCCAATTTCTAGGAAGGTCCCTGGTGTCCTGGAGTTCTAAGAAACAAACATCTGTTGCCCTATCCACTGCTGAGGCCGAGTATGTTGCCGCAGGACAGTGTTGCGTGCAACTACTTTGGATGAGGCAAACCCTCCGACTTTGGCTACAATCTGAGCAAAGTCCCACTCCTATGTGGCAATGAGAGTGCAATCCGCATGGCGGATAATCCTGTTGAACACAGCCGCACTAAGCACATAGACATCCGGCATCACTTCCTAAGAGACCACCAGCAAAAGGGAGATATCGAGGTGTACCATATTAACACCGAGGACCAGCTAGCCGATATCTTCACTAAGCCTTTAGATGAGAAAAGGTTTTGCAGGCTGCGTAGTGAGCTAAATGTCTTAGATTCGCGTAACTTGGATTGATCTATAGCATACATGTGTTCTATGCCTTTGATCATGTTACTTTGTGCATTTCAATCAATTATTGTTATTTATGGTGCTCACGTTGTACAAGCCTCCTCGGACCTCACAAGTCCATATGTAAATGGTGCACATATTTAGGGGAGTGTGCTACAACTTGATCCCTTTGAGACTAACTTGTTTGGTTGAGAACACTTGTTGTAGTCTCAAAGGTGCATTCAAAGGGAAAAATGGACTTGGACGACGCAAAGAATTCCACTGCACTCCAGTATTAGTGTATCTAATTCCAAGTTCATTCTTATGTTCTATTTGCCTTTTTGCTCTTACTTGACATTTTTTGGTAAGGCAATGGGGTTAAAGGGCCAAAAATGATCCCGTTTTGGTGCTTAATGCCAAAGGGGGAAATTAAGGCCAAAGCAAATGGATCAGCCAACCACTTGTGAATTTTTGAAAATAATAGAGTTAGAAATCTTAATTTGTCCAAAATACTCTTATTGCAAAATTTGGTCTCTTGTGGGGGAATTTTTGGCACTTGATCAATTTTACTCTTGAAATATCTCTCTATGTGCCCAAACAAGCGTGTTTTGACTTACAGATAGGAAAATGAATTTGATTTGCAAAAACAAACCAAGTGGTGGCAAAGAGCGATCCATATATGCCAAATTATAGTCAAAACAATTTGGTCTTCAATTGCATTGATTTTGCACCTCTTTTGTTGCTTTTTGATGTGTTGGCATAAATCACCAAAAGGGGAGATTGAAAGGGAAATGTGCCCTTGGGCCATTTCTATAATTGTTTTGGTGATTAAGTGTCCAACACAAATGTTTTGAACTCTTTATGTGTTAAACAAGCAAAAGGTGCAAATCAAAGACAAGGTATGTTTCTAGACTTAGTGAATTGTTTTTTAGAACTAACATGGTTATGTAAGTGCTAGAAACAGTGCCGAAGAGAAAACAATTGAATTGCAAAAGAGTTGGCTATGTGCAGCAAACTCCAGCTCGGTCTGGCACACCGGTGAACTAGCCACTCTCGGGATTCGACGGCGACGTACGACTAAAAATCACCGGACTGTCCGGTGGTGCACCAGACTGTCCGGTGGGCCATCCGCGGTGAACTCATCGCTCTCGGGAATGAAGGAAGGCGACGTGGCTAAAATTCACCGGATTGTCCGGTGGTGCACCGGATTGTCCGATGAGCCAACGGTCGCCAGCACCAACGGTCGGCCACGAATCTGTGGGCGACGCGTGGCAGCTCCAACGGTCGGAAGGAGGCACCTGACTGTCCGGTGTGCACCAGACAGTGTTCGGTGTGCCAATGGGCCGGAGCTGCAACGGTCGACTGTGCTCGATTTGGAAGGAAATCATGCACCGGATAGGCTACAGTAGCTGTCCGGTGGTGCACCGGACTGTTCGATGCGCCACTCGACAGAAGGCAGGAATTGCCTTCCAAGTTTGTCTCCAACGGCTCCTAGCTGCCTTGGGGCTATAAAAGGGACCCCTAGGCGCATGGAGGAGACACCCAAGCATTCACTAAGCATTTGATCGATTGTGTTAGTGATTTGAGCTCCGTTCCAGTTGTGAACTCTCTGTGCTACGTTTCGAGCTCAAGTCTTGGCTTGTGTGCATGTGTGTGATGCGGATTTGTGTCGTGTGTGTATTGCTTCTCCCAACCTTACTCCGTGCTTTCTTTGTGATCAATATTGTAAGGGCGAGAGGCTCCAACTTGTGGAGATTCCTCGCAAATGGGAAGAAAACTATAAGGAAGAAAGTCGTGGTATTCAAGTTGATCATTGGATCACTTGAAAGGGGTCGAGTGCATCCCTCGTCCAGTGGGACGCCACAACGTGGAAGTAGGCAAGTGTTACTTGGCCAAACCACGGGATAAAAATCGCGTGTCTCTTGTGTTGTCTCTTGTGATCATTTTTGTTTGCGCTAACTTACTTTATAGCCACTTGATTTAACTAACACTTTTACCAAGTCTATGGCTATTTAGTCTTTGATTTTACAGGATCACCTATTCAGCCCCCCCCTCTAGGTGCTCTCAGTTTCAGATTCAAATAAATTCAAACATGTGCAACACTTCAAAGAATATTTTAAGCTCAGCATGATCAACATGTCATGACCCAAAATGTTTTGGCAAAAATAAATAATTAAATCTCCCTAACTTAAGCTAGGTCTACTTAAAAAGGAAAAAGGGAGGGAAAATCTAGAGAGAGATAGAACCTAGGGTGAGAGAGAGAAGAGTAACACATGATTTTGGGTGATCATTAGAAAGAAATTTTATACCCCCAATCAGGGTGTTACAGACCTATCCCCCTTAAAGAATCTCGCCCTCGAGATTCAGGGCTGGCTAGAAAGAGCTCAGGGTACTTGGCTTTCAATTCATCTTCTCTTTCCCTGGTTGCTTCTTCTTCTGAGTGATGACCCCATTTGACTTTGCACATCCTGATGGTACTTCTCCGAGTGACCCGATCTGCTATCTCAAGAATTTGAGTTGGCTTCTCAATGTAGGTTAGATCTTCTTGAACTTCAAGATCCTCTACTGGCAACTGCTCTTCTGACACTCTCAAGCATTTCTTCAACTGAGACACATGGAACACATCGTGCACAGCTGACAGATTCTCTGGTAAGCTGAGTTGATAAGCCACTTCTCCATGTCTGGCTTGATCTGATACGGTCCAATATAATGAGGTGCTAGCTTGCCTTTGACTCCAAACCTCTTGGTTCCTCTGATGGGTGACACCTTCAAATAGACATGATCTCCCACTTCAAAACTGAGTTCTCTTCTTCTAGTGTCAGCATAGCTTCGCTGTCTGGATTGCGATGCCTTTAAATTCTCTCGGACCATTTTGATGTTCTCTTCGGCTTTAAGTAGAATATCTGGACCAAACACCTATCTTTCACCAGGTTGGTCCCAATGCAATGGAGTTCTGCAATCCTCCCATAGAGCGCTTCAAATGGTGACATCTTCAAACTAGCTTGGTAACTGTTGTTGTAAGAGAATTCTGCATATGGTAATCTCTTGTCCCAACCCATCTTGTCTTGCAAAGCACAAGCCCTCAACATATCCTCCAGAATCTGATTAGTTTCTCTCTGTTTGACCATCTGTCTGCGGGTGGTTAGCTGAGCTAAACTTCAAGTGCGTGCCCAAAGCTTCATGCAACTGCTGCCAAAAGAGAGGTGAATTGGGTGCCTCTATCTGATACTATCTTCTTTGGAATACCATGCAAGCACACAATCAAGACATGTATAGTTTCGGCCAACACTGCACTGTTGTAGGTGGTCTTGACTGGTATGAAATGGGTCACCTTTGTCAAACGGTCCACTACAACCTAGATGGAGTCATAACCAGTACGAGTGCGGGGCAAACCAACTATAAAATCCATTCTGATCTCATCCCATTTCCATTGAGGAATCTGCAATGGTTGCAACAAACCTGCAGGTCTCTGATGTTTTGCTTTAATCCTCTGACAACTGTCACACACAGCCACATACTCTGCTATCTCTCTTTTCATACCATACCACCAGAATCTTTTCTTTAGGTCTTGGTACATCTTCTCACTGCCAGGGTGTATAGAGTATGCTGTCTCATGGGCTTCCTTGAGAATTAGTTCCGGATCGATTTGATGTCGGGAACACACAGTCTGTCCTTGAACCATACCACTCCTTCTGCATCTTCACGGAAATCCATGCCTTTTCCATCTCTGATCAGCTGCCGGATCTCGTTGACTTTCTCATCATCCTTCTGACCTTTCCTGATGTCTTGCTCTAGAGTAGGTTACAACTCAATTGTCACTCCTTTAGTGTTGTTCAGAAATCCGAGACTTAATCTATCGAACTCCTTTGCTAGCTCATATGGCATCGGGTGAGCGGCCAACATATTGACTTGACTCTTCCTGCTCAGAGCATCTGCAACCACCATTCGCTTTGCTTGGGTGATAATGAATCTCCAAGCTCATAATCTTTGATCAACTCTAGCCATCTTCGCTGCCTCATGTTTAACTCTAACTAAGTGAATATGTACTTTGAGGCTCTTGTGGTCCGTGTAGATATCACACTTCTGCCCATAAAGATAATGTCTCCAGGTCTTCATGCATGAACCACGGCTGCTAATTCCAGTATCATGAGTAGGATAATTCTTCTCATGAATCTTCAATTGTCGAGATGAGTATGCCACTACTCTCCCTTCCTGCATCAACACACATCCCAGACCGGTGTACGAAGCATCGCAATATACTAAGAATGGCTTGTGAACATCTGGCAGAATCAGTACTGGTGCCATTGTCAACTTCTCCTTCAATGTCTCAAAGGACTTCTGGCATGTTGGGGTCCACTTGAACTCAACCTTCTTTGCTAACAAGGCTGTCATTGGCCTGACGATCTTGGAGAAACCTTCAATGAAACACCGATAATAACCGGCCATTCCGATGAAGCTCTTGATTCCTCGAACATCTTTTGGTGCTTTCAAGTCCAAGATAGCTGCTACCTTCTTTGGATCTACAGCCAATCCTTCTTGGTTTATAATGTGACCCAAGAATAGGACTTCACTGATCCAGAACTCGCACTTGCTAAGCTTGGCATACAGCTGACAATATTGTAGCATCTGAAGTACTTTCCTCAAATGCTCCTCATGCTCTTGCTCGTTCTAGGAATATACAAGGATATCATCAATGAACACCACCACAAACTTGTCGAGGTAGTCCATGAACACACTGTTCATCAAGTACATGAAGTAAGCTGGCGCATTCGTCAAACCGAATGACATGATCGTGAACTCATATAACCCATACTTAGTGATAAATGATGTCTTTGGTATATCTGAAGGTCGGATTCTGAGCTGATGGTAGCATGACCTCAGATCTATCTTTGAGAACACACTGGCTCCTCTCAACTGATCGAATAAATCTTCAATTCGAGGCAGAGGGTACTTGTTCTTGATAGTAACCTCATTCAAGGATCTGTAGTCGATGCACATCCTCTTTGTGCCATCCTTCTTCTCCTCAAATAACATTGGGGCTGCCCAAGGCGAAGATTAGGTCTGATGTAGCCTTTCTCCGACAACTCATCAATCTGCTTCTTGAGTTCCACCAACTTTGGGTCGGACACTCGATAGGCTCTCTTGGAAATAGGGGCGGTACCTGGTATAAGCTCTATGGCAAATTCAACCTTCCTCTCAGGTGGCATACCTGGTAACTCTTCGGGAAACACATCTGGGAATTCTGACACTACACTAATAGCCTCTGATGGTTTAGTCTCCTCAATGTGAGCAGTGACTTGGTGACAACTCCCTTTCCTTGATCCAGACAAGACCAATTCCACTAACACTTCTTCTCCTGATAGGGACACTAACTTCACTATTCTCTTATCACAACTAAGACTGGCTTGATACTTGGTTAGCCAATTCATCCCTAGGATGACATCTATAGTTGTATCTTGGTTTCCCATAACTATTAAATCAGCGGGGAACTCTATCCCCCTAGGGCAAAATCTATCAGTTTGGGTCCTTCCACCAACTGAACTAACTCTCATAGGTGGATACATGGGTGCTACTGGTATATTATGTGATTCTACCCATGATGCAGTCACAAAAGAATGCGTTGCTCCAGTATCAAATAAGACATTTGCAGAATGGTACTCGACTGAAAACGTACCTAGTGCCACTCCTGGAGTCTCCTGGACTGTGTCGGCCTCCAAGTGGTTCACCTTTCCATACTGGGCACGAGGCTGCCCACGGTTGTTGCTTCCTTGCTGCATTGCATTCTGCCTAACTAGGTCATTGGGAACTGGCTGTTGCTGAGCTGCTTTCTTTGGACAATGATTCGCCCAATGGCCTTATTCACCACAGTGGAAACCTGCACGACTTCCTCCTTGAGCTGGCGCTGCTAGGTTGTTCTGGTTGGTTGCTAGGGTAGGAAGACGGGCTACCTGGTTGCTCTGACGCTGGTATTGATTTCCTCCTTGCTGGTTGTTCTGACGGTACTGCTGCTGATGAGGAAACTGCCTCTGGTACTGCTGCTGTTGGTTCTGATGCTAATGCTGGTGCTAGTGACCTAGCTTGAATTGCTGAGGTGGGTTGCCTGAGTAGCGAGGACGACTGCTACTCCTAACCTGAGGTCCACAAATCTTGTGTTTCCTGTCCTCCATCTCCCAATGCTTCCTTTCTATCATGATTGCTCTGTCGATCAGATGTTGGAAGGTAGGGAAGGTGTGGTTCATTAGCTAATAATGGAGAGGGTCAACCAATCCTCTCAAGAAGCGGTACTGCCTCTTGGCATACGCGTTGACATCTTCTGGGGCATAACGCGACAGCTGCAAAAACTTGTCCCTGTACTCACTGACGGACAGTGGACCTTGCTTCAGGGTGAGAAACTCTTCCTTCTTCACTCCCATCAGTCCCTCGGGCACATGGTAGCGACGGAAGTTATCCCTGAAATCCTCCCAAGTGATGGCTTTAGGGTTGGCATGGGTGGCGAGGTAAGACTCCCACCAAGACTGTGTTGCTCCCCTCAGCTGTCAGGGACCATACAACACCTTCTCATGATCATTGCACTGGGCAGTGTGCAACTCACGCTCCACGGTACGCAGCCAATCTTCGGCGTCCATGGGGTCAGCAGAGTGGGCAAAGACTGGGGGATGGCCCCTCATGAACTCTGCCCGCTTGTCTCTAGGCACTTGAGGCATCTGTACTTGCGCTGAAGGCTGAGGTGGTGGTGACTGCTGCTGCACCTGTTGCATAGCTGCTAAGGTCTATCCAATGGCCTGGACTGCTTGAGTCTGCATCAAGAACATTTGCTCAATGGTCATCGGTGGTGGCGGTGGCAATTGCTGCTGTTGGGCTGCATCCTCTTAGGGTGCCTGCTACTCTGGCTGTGCACACCTCGCACCTCTGCGCCTATTCTCAGACATCTGTAGGAATCAAACACATCAGATCTGACTCTGCAGTCTTTCAGCATAAGAAAAGATGTACGGAAATTTTCACAGCACTGAACAATTGATCATCTTCACTGACAGCTTCTCAGATAAGGAGGAAAGTGGAAATAGATGGATTACCCCACTAAATAACTAACTTTATTAATAACTACACCAAGTTGCAGGGGATACCCACATCTTGATGAAAATCATTACAAAGATCCAACTTCAGTACATGTCCATCATAATAAGCATCCAACATAAAATAAGCAAACTAACTCTAACTAAAACTGACTAGACTAAGACACTGAACTAAGCATTATTACAGACTCCGACTCTGTCGATCTAGGGGTCTAAATCTATGCGGGTCCTGCAGTCTGGGGTACCATAGTCGAAGCGACCACGGCGCGGTGAATGGTAAGGGTGCTGAATCCCGACAAGGGCGGGAGCACCACCATCAAGATAGTGGCGTGCAGCGCATTCAGCACGCAATTCCACAACCTCCGCCCGAACCTTGCCCAACTCATCAAGGGCGTGGTCCAACTCTGTGTTGAGAACGGCGACCAGATTGACCATGATGTTCAGCCTGGGATTGCCTTCACCAACTGGCGAGACAATCACACCTCCAGCACTGCTGGTCGAATGGCGAGGATAGTACTTCAGGTCAAGGCCATCATCTACCCCACTAAACAATGAGCAATACTGAGAAAGTACTCGTCATGCTGCATCTTGCATGGCTGCCTTGGCAGTGTCCCTCTCAGTGATAGAATAGTGCTCTGAGAAGGCCTATGCACCCCAGAGATCATCATCCGGACGGCGTGCCAAGCAAGTAGCCTCCCACTGGACTGGGTATAGCTCGCGACGATGCTGGTAGACTACACAACGGTACTCGATAGACCAGGTGTGTCAGTCGAAGGCCCGACGCAACAGGGTATCGAGAGCATCGTGAAAGTGACACCCGCGAGCAGCGTCACGAGTGATGGGTCTAGCGATCCGTCCCTCCAGCTCTGGCTCCTCCGAGTGCTCCGTGCCGTGGCTCGAACTGCCACCGGTGTCATCGTCGTCTCCGTCTCCGTCTCCGTCGGGGTCTCCTCCAGCAGTCAGGATGCCCTGAGGTGGTGCAGGGGGCATCTCTGGCTGAGGTGCAGGGGAAGGTGGCCTCTCAAACTCCACCTCCTGCTGAGGCGAGGGGGAAGAGTCCTGCTACTCCTGCTTCTGCTCCTGGCGTTGGTGCTCCTGCTCCTCGTGCAGGCGACGATGCAGTCTCTCCAGTAGACTGGACTGACCTGGCACTGTGCGACGTAGTGGACGCTCTGCCAGGCGAGAAGGCAAAAAGGGGATCACAGACTTACGTGCAGTGCACCTAAGACGAGCCATCTACAAAAGACATTGTAAGCACAAGAGTAAGAGTAGAACTATGAGACCAGAAAGTAGATAGATAGAAAAGTGAGACAAAACTTTTTGAGATAAGTAGATAACATAGAGTTGGTCAAGATGACCAACTTTTGAAAAGACACTGAGGTCAAGGTAAGAGTAAGGGTCTATAGTCCTTAGGTCGACCATTCTAGTCTAGGTTAGCGGTCCTACAGTCAGCAAGGCTTTGATACCACTTATGTCACACCTGGTTTTGGAAGGCAAACCGAATGTGAACCATGTACGTGCTAGGATCAGAAACTCACGTACACAATGGTTACATAATTGGACATCATCACACAATGCTTAAAATAAATAGTGGAAAGATACTTTATTACATCAAGATGCCCAAGACATCCACAGAGTCCAATACATAACCATCGTTCAACATAATTATCAAAGTGCGGAATTACGAAGCGTAGATGCTATCCTACACAGGCAGCTGACTAGGGATTTCCCACTAAGAAAGAACTAGAACTCGTCATATTCCTGAAACTCCTCGAAGCCATCCATGTTGCCAGCTTCACCTCCTGAGCACTGAGAACAATGGGGACAACCTAGGGTGGGGGTGGTGTGTAAAGCAAGGGTGAGTACACATCAACGTACTCAGCAAATGTCCCGTTTGGCTAAAGTGGACTAGCTGTATGTGGAGTTGAGGTCAAGCAGATGCTTTTAGGTTAGTCAAGTAGTTATTATTATTAGTAGAGCCAACTTTTAGTAATAAACCCAGTTATTACCCAAAAGTACTTCCTTAAACGAGGAAATACCAAAGATCAGATTTTATAGCATCATTGTTAATTCATCATCATAAAAGTATCCAAAGTTCTTGTAATCAAAGAGGATCCCAAGGCTGCTCTTAACTGTGAGCTTGGCTGATATACCAGTTTTTAACACTCTGCAGAGGTTGTACACTTTACCCACAAGTCGTAATTCCCATTCTGCCCGGAGATCATGACTCTTTATTGATCACTTCCACGGTGACCTAGCAGGGTCTCACTGCGTAGCCTTTACAAAGACTCCCCTGGTTCATAGCTGCTCGGTAGGTTTCGCTAGTCGTACAAACACAGTACACCTCCCCAAGGTGGGTGACTAACAAAAACCAAATCGAATGAACCTCTGCACCCCAACCTTGGCAGAGCGAGCACTACGCCCTGGCCCCCATTGACGGCCCTCCGGCAAAGCCAACTACACCCCAGGTTCATCTAATTAATCAGCTAAGGGCGTCCCATTCCACACTCATGGTTGTACTGTTATCCCGGGTGGTCACTCCACGAACAGGTCCTTACGGAGAGGTACTCAGGAAAAAGGCCTGAGTCCCCTAAGGTATCACAAGATCATCCACATAAATAGGATAATAGTATCATGTCATAAAGGTTCACATCATGTTCATTGATTAAGTTAAGGCAGTAGCAACATGCTAACCATAGTAACCCAAAAGGTAAACAAGGATAAGTGAATATAGACTAGTCAATCCTTAGGTTTCATAAAGTAATGCGGGACAGTGAATCATAAAGTATGTAGGACAAAATAGGTTAGAGGACACTTGCCTTCACCAGGTTGCTGCTCAGGGAGGTCTCCAACAACACACTCAGGAACCTCGGACTGCTCGTTGTCTAAATAAAGCGAGCATGCATTCAATACATTTAGAAAGTACAAATGAACATCACACCAAACATGTACAAACATTGGAACACACCTTAAAAAGGCACAATACTACATAAGGGATAATGAATTCAAAGTATAACATAAACTATAGCATACCTTAACTTTATTTGAAAATAGATTACTATTTCCCTAAGTGTTATTTACAAGTACATAACCATAGATCAATTTATTTTATTGTGACCTATGATTTAGAACAGAGATGAACTCATGCAATACCTATCATTAATCTCACAAGTTTAAACATGATTAAATCTCTAAGGTTCTCCTTTTATTTATTTCAATAAATAAAACTACATCTATATTAGTTCATATTCAATCATAAAAATTAGAATGTGTAGAGAGTAAATGAAACCATTTTATTTAAACAGAGAATAATTATATGAACCTTTTGCAATTTGAATCACTAAATTTGGAGTTCATATGCAAAAGATATGAAATAAACAAGTTTGAGAATTCAAAATATGAAATTAGGTCTAATTCTGTGAATATTTAAAAGTCTAGGGTTAAATCTGCAAGAATACAGGGGCCTGCGCGCGAAAACCAGGGACGGCGGGTTGATTTCTAGTAAACCAAGGGTCTCTTTAAGAAAACTACTGTGCGAAGGGATATCGGGTGAATCTAACCGTCAGGTCTAAAACCAACGGCTGAGATTAGATCTGCGGCCGAGAGCGCGCGCGCGGGGGCGGGCGAGCACTGACAAGCGGGCCAGGGAGTGTCAGCGATAGAGGGGGAGAGCACGCTGACCGAGCGGTCCTAGCGCTAGAGGGAAACGGACGGCTACAGGGGTCCGAGGGGGGTCCGAGCGGGTCCGAGCAGGTCCGAGGGGGTCCGAGCCGTTCGATCAAGATCAGACAGGGAAAATCAGACCGAGAATGATGAGCGGCTACGAATGGCACTGACAGGCGGGCCAGGGCATGTTAGGCGTGCGTGTGTGAAGCGGTATCCCGTGGTCCGGGCTGTTCAGTCTGAATCGGACGGAGGGGGCAATCAGACCGAGGGAAAACAGATGGCTGCGGGCAGCATCGCTCCTCTCCGTGGTGGTGAGGTCGCCGAGGTGGAGGCAGACGTGGGCTAGGGTGGCTCTAGGGTCGCCGGAGTTTGGCAGAGGGGAAGAGGGTGCCACGACGAACTCGATGGCGGGGAAGAGGCCATGAATCCACGGGCAAAGAGGGGAGAGCGGCGGTGAGGTGGTCTCGGGCGGGCCGGAGAAACTCCGGTGAGCCATTCCGACCACGGGGAAGGGACTTAAGCGCGCTAAGGCTTGGGCTAGCTTCAGCAGAGATAGGGGTGACACAGAGACCTACTCCGGTGAAGTAAACCGGGCAAAACTGGCCGGCCACCGCGCAAGCACGGTGGACCGCCGTAGCCGAACATCGGCGAGGGTGAAATTGACCGAGCACAGGGCACAATAAGGAAAATTGGGCACAGGGATGGGTGTCTCACCTCAGGGCGGAGCTCGGGGAGGCTTGGGGCAGTCTCCGGCGAGTTGAACGGCCGAGGACACGGGCGTGGGTCTTCGGCGGCGGCTGGCGGCGAGGGCAGAGCGCGAGAGAGGGTGAGGGTGTGCAAAATGAGGTGAGGGCTGTGCATAGGGCACTAGCAGGGCTATAAGAAGAGAGTTGGGCACGTGGGCGGGCGTCATGGCCGAGAAACCCGACGACATGCGCGAGTGTGCATGCACCGGTCCACGGCGACGCGCAGAGAGGGCGGAGCTGACAGGGCTGGCCCACGGCGCAGAGAGAGAAAGAGGGACGCTCGGGGCAACGGCTCGATGACTAGCGATCCGGGCCCGCGAGATAGAGCGAGAGAGGGAGCGCGCGGGCGAAGGAAACTGGTGCCGACAGATCAGCCCCACTGGGCAGCGAACGAGAGAGAGAGAGAGAGCGCACGGGAGAGGGGAACTGCCGCTGACAGGCAGGGTCCGCCTGTCAGGGGCGGCAGGCGCGCGGCCTGGCTAGGCTTAGTGGACCGACTGGGCTGCTTTCTCTTTTCCTTTTTCTCTGGATTTTCTAATTCCTTTTCTATTTCTTTTCTATAGGGTTTTCAATTCCAAATTCAAATTAGGTTTCAGATTCAAATAAATTCAAACATGTGCAACACTTCAAAGAATATTTTAAGCTCAGCATGATGCAACATGTCATGACCCAAAATGTTTTGGCAAAAATAAATAATTTAATCTCCCTAACTTAAGCTAGGTCTACTTAAAAAGGAAAAAGGGAGGGAAAATCTAGAGAGAGATAGAACCTAGGGTGAGAGAGAGAAGAGTAACACATGATTTTGGGTGATCATTAGAAAGAAATTTTATACCCCAAAATCAGGGTGTTACAGACGGTATGGTATAAAGTGAAAAATAATCTAGTCCCAAGTTACTTCCTGTCAGATTGTTGTTCTGACTTAGTTTAGCAGAAGCTAGTAGCTAGGAGGTCGGGATTACTTTGAGCGGTTGTAGTTTTGTTCTATGAAAGTCGACTTCAGTTTTGTGGTAGTAATCTGATAATATTAAGTTAGGGAAATATGTATAGCCAGCTAGATGGGGCAGGTACCGTTAGAAATTTCTGAGAAACTGGACGTGAACACTGGAGGTTCAGTCAAGACAAAACAAAAGAAAGGTTCAGAGCTGATTAGTTGGTAGGACACTGCTGTAAACATTTAGTTAAAAGATATTATCCCATTCTGTTTCCAACTATTTTGAACTTATGTAAGGATATGTATGGCTAGTGATTGGGTGTTACCAATGGATAATTTTGTGGTACAAATATCTGCCCAAAAAACAAAAGAAAAGGGGGGAAATGGTTATCCAAGCCGGTGGTTCGTTGTCCAGTAGTTTATACGTGAGGGGAGGTGTCGGCCAGGTCCAGCTTTACTTTGTGCTCGCTGTGACGTGGTGTCCATGTGCCTAGGCACGCGTCTAGGCTCCAAACATGTTTGCACCGACACCAGGTCCAGCTTTACTGTGTGCTCGCTGTGACGTGGTGTCCATGTGCCCAGGCACGCGTCTAGGCAGCAAAAGAACGTTGGGTATAAACCTGTACTCCCTCGGCGTTTTATGGAGCTCGGTAAAAGCACTGATAGCCTCCCTGGTTATTAGACAAACTGATTGTATGCACAGGTAGTTCCACTCTCGCGTTTGTGTTCATAGAGCCCATGTATGTTCCTATGGCGCACTCGGCTTTATAGCTAGCAGTGCTAGGATAACTCCCACTCGATTGATTACCTTCACCAAGTTCACTCTACGATCTCACCCTCGCTGACCAACGCCGAGTCCACACAAATCCCTTCATACGGTTAGTCCGGTTCATCCTAGTTATATGTTCCTACTTTTGTATTTCGAATTTTATAGACAACAGTGAAGCTTATGGATCTATATATTTCAATTTTTTTACTGAAACACCGTGGTGCCGCTGTATGGTCCTGGATACGGTTGCGAGTATGCCACTGGGCCCGGGCAGCCGTATGCCTTCAGGTAGGCTCCATCGTCGTCTTGGGGAACATGCTTTATAATCGAGGTTGTTAGGGTCGCAGTCGTAATCTATGATACCCAAAGCTTTAGGTGCGTTTCGGTGAACGGTGGGGTGAGGGGAAGTGAGTTTGTGAATTTAATAGAAGACAAGGGAAATTTTGTGAAGTTTTCTGACTTTCTGGAACAGTGCGTTCACTGGTTCCAATTATGGTGAACCCTAGGGGATCGAGTGCAAGGTGAACGAACGTCCGCTGGCGGCAGTCGGCACGCGTGCTCTGCCAGTGTGGGTCGTTGTTGGGCTGAAATCGGCCCATTACTGTTTAGGGTTTTTAGTCATTTTAAAGTACCCTTATGAGGATTAAAAGAATTTTAGAAATAAAACCCTAGGTCGAAAAATCATAGAAATTTGTGAGAAATTTATATACCTTGAGAATAACTCCTGGTCAAATTTTGAACCTGTTTGGAATTTATTTACTTAGAAAACCAGAAACTAACCAAGTATGAGTATTTAAAACACCCTAATCTTTAAAATTAATTTAGAGTGGGATCAAACTTGAGTCATGAAAGTCGCCTAGAGGGGGGTGGATAGGCGAAACCTGAAAATCAAAACTTTATCCCCCAACTAGATCCCTTGATTAGTGGTTAGAACAAGATATACAAATATTGGAGTATAAAAACTAAGCTCTCGCATGTAAAGAGTATTGCGCTTAAATAATGCGGAAGTGATAAATCAAGACTACTAACAAGTTTATGAGAATAAAGCAAGAAGGCTTAGATAAGAAGAGCAATAACACAAGTTCTCTCTTGCAATGTGTTGCTTCACTAAATGAGAGTTTAACTTAAAGCAACGCCAAATAGAATTAGCAAAGAGTAGTGCAAGAGGAACTTAGAAAGGGAAAAGACAAACAAATCACAAACAATAAGCACACGAGACACGGGTGATTTGTTTTACCGAGGTTCGGCCCTCGAAGGCCTAGTCCCCGTTGAGGAGTCCACTAAGGACGGGTCTTTTTCAACCCTTTCCCTCTCTCCACCGATCACACAAGGATCGATGAGCTCTTCTTCTTCTCAAGGATCACTCTCGATCCCGCAAGGACCACCACACTCTTTGGTGTCTCTTGCTAGCTTTTACAAGCCTCCAAAACTTTGGAGGAAGTTCAATGGGAGTCAAAACTCCACGCGCAAATGAACACAAAGATGTAGTACACACTATCTTTCAATGAATCTCACAAGGCACTAGTGCTAAACTCAAATGAGTAGCTCTCTTTTGCTTGCTCTCTCTTTTGTGACACTTGTGTTGGTTGTAGTGGTCTAAATCTTATGTATAGGATGGATCAATGAATGTATGTGGTTGGGAGGGCTTGAGTATGTCAACTAGATGACTTGGAATGTTGCTTGGGCTCCCACACCTTGAAGTGGCCGGTTGGGGTGGTATTTATAGCCACCAACCAAAATCTAGTCGTTGGTGAAGTCTGCTGTCGCATGGCACACCGGACAGTCCGGTGTACACTGGACACTGTCCGGTGCGCTAGCCACATCACCCGGCCGTTAGGGTTCGACCGTTGGAGCTCTGACTGGTGGGGTCGCCTGGCTGTCCGGTGGTGCACCGGACATGTACTGTAGACTGTCCGGTGTGCCACCCGCGCGTGCTCTGCTCCTCTGCGCGCGTTGGAGTGCATTTAATGTTGTAGCAGGTGACCGTTGGCGCAGACTAGTCGTTGCTCCATTGTCACACCGGACAGTCCGGTGTACACCGGACATGTCCGGTGAATTATAGCGGAGCGGATTCCCGAAGCTGGCGAGTTCAGAGTCGCTTCTCCTTGGAGCACCGGACACTGTCCGGTGTACACCGGACAGTCCGGTGAATTATAGTGGAGCGCCTCTGAGTTTTCCCGAAGGTGATGAGTTTAGCTTGGAGTCCCCTGGTGCACCGGACACTGTCCGGTGGCACACCGGACAGTCCGGTGCGCCAGACCAGGGTGCCTTCGGTTATCCCCTGCTCTCTTTGTTGAACCCTTTTCTTGGTCTTTTTCATTGGCTTTTTGTGAACCTTTAGCACCTGTAGAACTTATAAACTAGAGCAAACTAGTTAGTCCAAATGTTTGTGTTGGGCAATTCAACCACCAAAATCAATTTAGGAAATAGGTGTATGCCTAATTCCCTTTCAATCTCCCCCTTTTTGGTGATTGATGCCAACACAAACCAAAGCAAGTATAGAAGTGCATAATTGAACTAGTTTGCAAAAATGTAAGTGCAAAGGTTACTTAGAATTGAGCCAATAAATATTGATTACTAGATATGCATGGATTGTTTCTTTTTATTTTTAATATTTTGGACCACGCTTGCACCACATGTTTTGTTTTTGCAAATTCTTTTTGTAAATCCTTTTCAAAGTTCTTTTGCAAATAGTCAAAGGTAAATGAGTAAGATTTTGAGAAGCATTCTCAAGATTTGAAATTTTCACCCCCTGTTTCAAATGCTTTTCCTTTGACTAAACAAAACACCCCTTTCAATAAAATTCTCCTCTTAGTGTTCAAGAGGGTTTTTAAGATACCAATTTTTGAAAGTGCTACTTTCTCCCCCTTTTGAACACAATAAGATACCAATTTGAAATTTTCCAATTGAAAATCATTAGTTTTAAAATTAGGTGGTGGTGCGGTCCTTTTGCTTTGGGCCAATGTCCTTTTGCTTTGGGCCAATACTTTCTCCCCCTTTGGCATGAATCGCCAAAAACGGATACTTAGAATGAAATATAGGCCCTTTTCTTTCTCTCCCCCTTTGGCAAACAATTGAAATATCCCATTGAAATAGAGATATGAGTGAAGATTATACCAAAGTGGAGAATTATGCGGAATATCGACAAAGAGTGGATAATACCGAAGGAGTTGAGTGGAAGCGTCGTCTTTGCCGAATACTCCATTTCCCTTTCAATTCTATGACTAAGCATGAGAATACACTTGAAAACACATTAGTCATATACATAAAAGGGATATGATCAAAGGATATATCATATCATGCATGATCATAGTTCTATATAACATAGATTGCTCCCCCTAAGTATGTGCATGGAGAGGAACACATATTATGGCCTTAAATGCCAATTGCACATAATTAGGTTAATGATAACATATCTATATCATACATAATGTGAAGTGCATTGTGTCATAGTATAAGTGTGATGCTCATGACAGTTTATGCACTTATCAAAGCATGTTGCAAGCATTTTAAGCAGTTACCCTTGAAGATTTCAAAGAGACTTAAGGACCATCCACCTTTGGAACAAAGGTAGCTTATCCTCGTTACAAGGTTAAGCTTTAAGCTCTTTGACAATAAAACCACTTCATCTAGTTTTAACAAAGATGCATAAATGCAGGAATGAAATATTTAAGAGGTTAAACTAGATATGAAGCAGGGAAAATGCATGGACATGCTTTCTCTTCCTTCTATACAAGATATGCAAGGAATGTATACCAAAAGGAAGATTTAGGTACATATGTAAATGAATGGAAGTAGTTTTACCGTTTTGTACCTTCACATAGAGACGCTCTCTTCATTGTGCTTTGTCCTTTGTCTTAGTTGCTTAAGACCTATTCTTAAGACAATATATGGAAATATTTTGCACAAAAGAGAGTTCTACAACAAGTGATCCTTTTCTAAGTTATTGTTAGCATATGGCAAATGGATCACAAATTGCATAAATGTATCATGAATTCTCCTTGTAACTTAGTGCATATCAAGAGATATTGATTGATAGTATATGCGGCACTAAGAAGTATGATTGTTAATAGAAGTCATTCTATGGTCAAACAAATAACAGATGTGATAAAGAGAACAACATACACAATAAATTATCAATTAAGCTTAGAGTAGGAGAATCCAGCACATATGCTACTTTAGAGTGAGAGACAAGAATTTTAAAAATAGTAGCATACTTCATGAGAAACTCATTCTCATGCAAGAGACTATATGAAATTACTAAGATAAAGTGATAGTCTCATTGTAATCAAGATGTAGATGGAGGCTCCCCCTAGAGATATGCATCAAGTATTTAAATGAATTGAATGGATGTATTTACTTTAAAGACAAACAGGGAGAAGCATTATACATCTTGATCAAGGCTCATAAAATTTGCAATAAACAACTTAAGCCTAGTATTCTCATTATGAAAGGATTTAGAATACTCACAACCACACCATTGATTGTTTTGTAGATCTTACTATCCAAATAGGTGGTGTTGTTCTTGATATCCTCCTCTTTCATTTGAGAGTCCTCCCTTTGTAGTTGTTTCTTTTTCCTTTCAAACTTATTGAAAATACTCAAGAAAGATGTTAATAGCACAAGGGAGTATATGATGAAAGATGATCTCTTTATATAGGAAATATAGACAATTCATCATTCATAAGTCACACAGACAGGAAGTAAAATCCTTAACATTAGTGCATTTCATTTGAGAAGGAGGAACATGCACTTTTTAAGCATTTTAATAATCATTGGAGATTTTACTTCATCATATTGACTTTAGTAATCATTACTTGGAAGCAAATCAATATGATAACATATATAAATATCGTAAAGGCATTAAATAGATTCTAATGGACATGAGCATTTAAAAGAGTGAGATTGAATGCACGTATAGCTGATTTAGGTCCAATAAATAATCTATTCCTCACATGGGTAGAATATGATAGTTTAGATTAAATAGCCATTGAGATGGGAACTAAATTTGATTAAGAAGATGAGTTCCCATACCTTTGCTTTTACCTTTCTTCTTTTGGGTGAAGAGCAACCCATGGGGCTTGTGCACTTTCTCTTTTGTAGATATTCATAAGTAGGCTCAAGAGATACTTTGTTAGTAACACAAGCACTAGTTTCCATTTTTGTAACTATTTTTTATAAGGAATGAAAAGCTAGATTACTAAAACATGGAAACTTTATAGCATGAACTAGATTATCCATAGATGATGTTATGCTCAATTTTAATTCTTAAAACAAGCATAAATAATCTCTTAAGATTATAGAAATAAATCTAATTCATGATATGGAAAGCGATAAATGTGAAAGAATCAACTCCAATTTAAGCAAGTAGAAACACATCATAAATTATTGGATTGATTTTTCTTTTCATGTTAGATTACACATTTCCAAAGAGAAACTTATTCTCTACAAGTGAGACTATTTGGGTTACTTAGATAAAATCATTAGTCTCACTATTCTAGTTATGGAGAGAGTTTTCCTTTTATAAGTGTCCTAAGGATTTGAATTCCTTACATGACACCATATTCTTTCAAGAACTTGAAATATCTCTCTATATCTAGAATCATGGCAATAATAGAATAACTTAGCTAAAAACGTGCCATGAGATACTTTCAATAATTTAAAACATGTAGATTGCCATAGGATGGAATTGATAAGAATGCAATCTACCATATGAGAGGAAATTCTTCAAAGAATGGTAATATAAAATTAAAGATATTTGAAGTGCTACATATTTCTATGTGACTACACAAGACACATAAGAAATGATAGTTTGAAATACTTGCACTTAAGAGCATAGAAGTTACCATCCTTTGACTTTCCTCTATGTTGTATGCCTTGATTTTTGGCACAAGATAACTCTTTATTTCCTACAACATCAATATCTTCCTCGAGATGATATGAGTTTAAGACTTAGTAATTTGAAAAATAACCTTGGGTCAATCACGGATATAGATCATTGAAGATTGATAGCTTGAGTTGATAAGAATTGAATGGACTCTCTCAAGCACCCCAAGGCTTCATATCATCTCCTTCTCCTGCAAAGCTTGTCAATCATATTTTGGTACCCATCGCTTGATGGGTCCATCCTAGTTAGTCGACAAAGATCTAGGAACCCAAGAGTCCTTTGTGTTAGCACTTGGTAAACTCATTACCTTTCTAACACAAGTTGCAATTTTGGGTTGCCTAGTTTCATGAGAATCAATTGACAAGTTAGGAGTGGGATTGTTACCAATGGGACAATCCTTGCATTGATGTCCCTTCTTTCGGCATGTGTAGCATAGGCGTTTTTCAAGTTTTGAAGCTTTCTTCTTTCCTTGTTTGTTTCTTGCTACATGGTTAGTAAAAACTTTCTTTTCTAACCCTATGCCTTTTTGTTTTAAATGGGGACAAGATCTAAGTAAGTGTCCCTTCTTGGAGCGTTTAAAACAAAGTCTATCATCCTTGTTAATAATCAAGCTATTTTTAATGTAGGGACATAACCTAATCAAGTGCCCCTCTTCAAAGCATTCACTACACCTCTTAATGTGAAGTGTGGCTTGATCATTACCTTGGATGTTACCTTTTGTGGAGGCGTGGTTGAGGCTTTTGGAGGAGGTGTTGGATTTCATCTTTTGTTTCTTCCTCTTGGCAATCCTCAAATCCTTGACATTTTCTTCAAGGGATGTGGTGCATGCCACGGTTGTTCCCGTCTCAAGCTTCTTCACCATGTGATCACGGTTATCTTGAGAAGGTTGAGCAATGCACTTCCCTTTTAGTTGTGTCAAGCTCATTTTTAGCCTCTCATTTTCTTCTTTGAGCTTTTGATGTGTATCATCATTTATTCCTGCAAATTCTAGCTCAAAGGAAGGTTTGCTTGTCGACGGACAACAAGCATTAGCACATGGTAATATAGTATCAATTTGAATACGTGTGCATGAGTGAGGTTGTTGGGTTTTTAAGTTTTCTATCACAACCTCATGAGCAATGTTTAATATGATATGATCATCTCTAAGATTTTCATGAGAGCATAGGAGCATATCATATTTTTCTTGAAAAGCTAGATTTTCAATTTTTAGCTTTTCTACTTGGTCCTTAAGCAAGGTGTTCCTATTTACTAATTGAGCGATACAATGTAAAGCGTTATCTTGCTCAATTGAAATAGTTTCATACCTTTGGACCAAATCAACATGAGAGCGCTTTAGCTCCTCATGTTCTTTAGTCAACTCGTCAAAGCATTGCATCTTCATGGAGAGAATACTTTCTAGCCTTTGACGAGCTTCGCCTTGCTCTCTCGCTCTTTCTAGAAGTTTGAGCATGACCGCCTTATCTTCTTGGCTTAGGCGAGCGTAGAGTTGCACAAAGCTTCTTTCTTCCTCCTTATCCTCATTTGTGCTTCCGCCATCATTTGCATTAGCGACACAACACATGTGGGAATCGAAATGGGAAGACAAACCTTTTGGAGAGGTGGATTCATCGTTTGGTCTCCACCGTTCATTTTCTTCTTCTTCCTTGCAAGGGTTAGTATCACAAATACCAAAGGAAGTAGAAGCACAAAATGAACTATCATGTTTGGACTCATTAAATTTGCTTTTAATTCTCGTCCAAATATCATGCGCATCATGGGTTGATTCGTCATAATTTGATATGAAGGCACGATAATCTTCTTTGCTAATTGAATTGCTTAAGATGTCAAAAGCTAGGTAGTTTAAGCGAAAACATCTTTGATCCTCCTCGGAGATAATTTTTCTGTTATAACTAGGAGGGAAGATACTCTTGTTTAAAATTTGTTCTAATTGTGGATCTATGGTTCTAAAAGCATTTATCACTCTAGTAGACCAAGAAACATAATTAGAACAATCGGAAAGTAATATCTCAAGAGTTACCTCCTTGTTCTCCTGGGTCTTCTTGTTCTTTTGGGATCTTCTATGAGCCATCACTTCGAGTTGTTAGACTCAAGATGAAGTGCCTTGCTTTGATACTAATTGAAAGTCGCCTAGAGGGGGGGTGGATAGGCGAAACTTGAAAATCAAAACTTTATCCCCCAACTAGATCCCTTGATTAGTGGTTAGAACAAGATATACAAATATCGGAGTATAAAAACTAAGCTCTCGCTTGTAAAGAGTATTGCGCTTAAATAATGCGGAAGAGATAAATCAATACTACTAACAAGTTTATGAGAATAAAGCAAGAAGGCTTAGATAAGAAGAGCAATAACACAAGTTCTCTCTTGCAATGTGTTGCTTCACTAAATGAGAGTTTAACTTAAAGCAACACCAAATAGAATTAGCAAAGAGTAGTGCAAGAGGAACTTAGAAAGGGAAAAGACAAACAAATCACAAGCAATAAGCACACGAGACACGGGTGATTTGTTTTACCGAGGTTCGGCCCTCGAAGGCCTAGTCCCCGTTGAGGAGTCCACTAAGTGAGAGCACCTAGAGGGGGGGTGAATAGGTGATCCTGTAAAACTTCAAACTTAAGCCGCAAAACTTGGTTAAGTGTTAGCACAGATAATGCCAAGTGGCTAGAGAGGAGTCCCAACAAAACACAATAACCGCAGAAGATCAATCACAGAGATGGCACAGTGGTTTATCCCGTGGTTCGGCCAAGACCAACGCTTGCCTACTCCACGTTGTGGCGTCCCAACGGACGAGGGTTGCAATCAACCCCTCTCAAGCGGTCCAAAGACCAACTTGAATACCACGGTGTTTTGCTTTCTTTTCTTTATCCCGTTTGCAAGGAATCTCCACAAATTGGAGTCTCTTGCCCTTACAAGTATATGATCACAAAGAAGCACAGAGTAAGGGAGGGAAGCAACACACACAAATCCACAGCAAAATGCGCACACACACGGCCAAGAATCGAGCTCAAAAGACTATCTCAAAGTTCTCACTAGAACGGAGCTCGAATCACTGAGAATGACAAACAAATGCGCAAAGACTAAGTGTGGATGATCAAGAATGCTCTAAGGTTGCTTGGGTATCTCCTCCATGCGCCTAGGGGTCCCTTTTATAGCCCCAAGGCAGCTAGGAGCCGTTGAGAGCAAATCTGGAAGGCTATCCTTGCCTTCTGTCGTCGGGTGCACCGGACAGTCCGGTGTATACCGGACACTGTCCGGTGCCCGATTTCTTTCCTTAGACAGCGCTGCCGACCGTTGCAGACCGTTGCAGATCTGGGAGCCATTGGCGCACCGGACATGTCCGGTGCACACCGGACAGTCCGGTGCCGTCTTCTAGCCGTTGGCTCGGCCACGTGTCCCGCGCAGATTGCGCGGCCGACCGTTGGCTCACCGGACAGTCCGGTGCACACCGGACAGTCCGGTGAATTTTAGCCGTACGCCGTCGGCGAATTCCCGAGAGCGGTCTCTTCACGCCGAGTCAGCCTGGCGCACCGGACACTGTCCGGTGCACACCGGACAGTCCGGTGTGCCAGACCGAGCTGAGTCTTGGCTGTACACAGCCAAGTCTTTTGCACCTTTTTTCTTTTCTTCTCCTTTATGTTTCTAACACTTAGACAAGTATATTAGTACACAAAACCAATGTACTAAGGCTTAGAAACATACCTTTACTTCATGATTTGCACTTTGTTCATCCATGGACATAAATTCACATTTAAGCACTTGTGTTGGCACTCAATCACCAAAATACTTAGAAATGGCCCAAGGGCACATTTCCCTTTCAATCTCCCCCTTTTTGGTGATTTATGCCAACACAACATAAAGCAACTAGAACAAGTGCAATATCACTTCAAATAAAACTCAAATTTATTTTGATTCAATTTTGGCATATATGGATCATCCTTTGCCACCACTTGGTTTGTTTTTGCAAATCAAACTCAAATCTCTATTTCTAAGTCAAACACACATGTTGAGGCATAAAGAGAGTCATTCCAAAAGAGATTGATCAAAGATTTCAAAAACTCCCCCTTTTTCCCATAATTACTACTTCTCCCCACAAGAAGCCAACTTTTGACAAAAGAGACAATAAAAGAGTTTTGACAAAACCAAAAGCTCTACTCTACTATTTTCAAATTTCTCAAGTGGTAGCTGATCCAATAATTGCTTTGGCCTTTATTTTCTCCCCCTTTGGCATCAAGCACCAAAACGGGATCAATCTTGGCCCTATAACCCCATTGCCTCACCAAAATCTTCAATTTAGAGCAAATGGCAATAAGAGTTCATGAGATGGACTTGGAATAAGTTACCCTCTCATCGGAGTGCAGTGGAAGTCTTTCATGGTCCAAATCCACCTTTTCCCTTTCAATTCTCCTTCGAGACTAAATCAAGCAAACTCAAGCATATGGTTAGTCTCAAAGGGTCAAGTTGTAACACATCTCCCCCTAAGCATGTGCATCACTTTGCAACGGACTTGTGAGGTCCAGGGGGTGTTTGTACAACGTGAGCACCATAGTAAGCAACAAAATGCAGAATGAACATGATCAAAGGCATAAACACATGTATGCTACATTTCAATCCAAGTTCCGCGAATCTAAGATATTGAGCTCACTACGCAGCCTGCAAAAGGTCTTCTCATCTAAAGGCTTGGTAAAGATATCGGCTAGCTGGTTCTCGGTGCTAACATGAAACACTTCGATATCCCCCTTTTGCTGGTGGTCTCTCAAAAAGTGATGCCGGATGTCAATGTGCTTTGTGCGGCTGTGCTCAACAGGATTTTCCGCTATTCGGATAGCACTCTCATTATCACATAGGAGTGGGACTTTGCTCAGATTGTAGCCAAAGTCCCTGAGGGTTTGCCTCATCCAGAGTAGTTGCGCGCAACACTGTCCTGCGGCAACGTACTCGGCCTCAGCGGTGGATAGGGCAACGGAGGTTTGTTTCTTAGAGTTCCATGACACCAGGGACCTTCCTAAGAATTGGCACGTCCCCGATGTACTCTTCCTATCGACCTTACATCCAGCATAGTCGGAATCTGAGTACCCAATCAAGTCAAAGTTAGACCCCTTTGGATACCAGATCCCGAAGCAAGGCGTAGCGACTAAATATCGAAGAATTCGCTTCACAGCCACTAAGTGACACTCCTTCGGATCAGATTGAAATCTAGCACACATGCATACGCTAAGCATAATATCCGGTCTACTAGCACATAAATAAAGCAAAGAACCTATCATGGACCGGTATGCTTTTTGATCAACGGACTTACCTCCTTTGTTGAGGTCGGTGTGTCCGTCAGTTCCCATCGGCGTCTTTGCGGGCTTGGCGTCCTTCATCCCAAACCGCTTCAGCAAGTCTTGCGTGTACTTTGTTTGGGAGATGAAGGTGCCGTCCTTGAGTTGCTTTACTTGGAACCCAAGGAAGTAGTTCAACTCGCCCATCATCGACATCTCGAATTTCTGCATCATTACCCTGCTAAACTCTTCACAAGACTTTTGGTTAGTAGAACCAAATATTATGTCATCGACATAAATTTGGCACACAAACAAATCACCATCACAAGTCTTAGTAAAAAGAGTTGGATCGGCTTTCCCAACCTTGAAAGCATTAGCAATTAAAAAGTCTCTAAGGCATTCATACCATGCTCTTGGGGCTTGCTTAAGTCCATAGAGCACCTTAGAGAGCTTACACACGTAGTCGGGGTACCGTTCATCCTCGAAGCCAGGGGGTTGCTCCACGTACACCTCCTCCTTTATTGGCCCGTTGAGGAAAGCGCTCTTCACATCCATTTGGAACAACCTGAAAGAATGGTGAGCGGCATATGCTAGCAAGATACGAATTGATTCTAGCCTAGCCACAGGAGCAAAAGTCTCCTCAAAGTCCAAACCTGCGACTTGGGCATAACCTTTTGCCACAAGTCGAGCCTTGTTCCTTGTCACCACCCCGTGCTCGTCCTGTTTGTTGCGGAACACCCACTTGGTTCCCACAACATTTTGCTTGGGACGAGGCACCAGTGTCCAAACTTCATTGCGCTTGAAGTTGTTGAGTTCCTCCTGCATGGCCAATACCCAATCCGGATCTAGCAAGGCCTCTTCTACCCTGAAAGGCTCAATAGAAGAGACAAAGGAGTAATGCTCACAAAAATTAACTAATCGAGATCGAGTAGTTACTCCCTTGCTAATGTCACCCAAAATTTGGTCGACAGGATGATCCCTTTGAATCACTGCTCGAACTTGGGTTGGAGGTGCCGGTTGCGCTTCTTCCTCCATCACGTGATCATCTTGTGCTCCCCCTAGATCACACGCCTCCTGTTGATGAACCTGTTCATTGTCTTGAGTTGGGGGATGCACCGTTGTTGAGGAAGAAGGTTGATCTCGTTCATCTTGTTCTTGTGGCCGCACTTCTCCAATCGCCATGGTTCGTATAGCGGCCGTCGGAACATCTTCTTCATCATCACAATCAACAACTTGCTCTCTTGGAGAGCCATTAGTCTCATCAAATACAACGTCGCTAGAGACTTCAACCAAACCCGATGATTTGTTGAAGACCCTATACGCCTTTGTATTTGAATCATAACCTAATAAAAACCCTTCTACAGCTTTGGGAGCAAACTTAGAATTTCTACCCTTCTTCACTAGAATGTAGCATTTGCTCCCAAATACACGAAAGTACGATACATTGGGTTTGTTACCGGTTAGTAGCTCATACGAAGTCTTCTTGAGGAGTCGATGAAGGTAGACCCTGTTGATGGCGTGGCAAGCCGTGTTCACAGCTTCTGACCAAAAGCACTCGGGGGTCTTGAACTCTCCAAGCATCGTCCTCGCCATATCGATTAGCGTCCTGTTCTTCCTCTCTACCACACCATTTTGCTGTGGTGTGTAGGGAGCGGAGAACTCGTGCTTGATCCCTTCCTCCTCAAGAAACTCCTCCACTTGAAGGTTCTTGAATTCGGACCCGTTGTCGCTCCTTATCTTTTTCACCTTGAGCTCAAACTCATTTTGAGCTCTCCTGAGGAAGCGCTTGAGGGTCCCTTGAGTTTCAGACTTATCCTGCAAAAAGAACACCCAAGTGAAGCGGGAAAAGTCATCAACAATAACTAGACCATACTTACTTCCTCCTATGCTTAGATAGGCGACGGGTCCGAAGAGGTCCATATGCAGCAGCTCCAGAGGTCTTGACGTGGTCATCACATTCTTGCTGTGATGTGCTCCTCCCACTTGTTTACCTGCTTGACAAGCTGCACAAGGTCTATCTTTTTCGAAATAAACATTGGTTAGACCTATCACGTGTTCTCCCTTTAGAAGCTTGTGGAGGTTCTTCATCCCCACATGTGCTAAGCGGCGATGCCACAACCAGCCCATGCAAGTCTTAGCCATTAAGCATGCATCTAGACCGGCCTCTTCTTTTGCAAAATCAACTAAGTAAAGCTTGTCGTCTAGTACACCCTTAAAGGCTAGTGAACCATCACTTCTTCTAATGACAGACACATCTACATTTGTAAAAAGACAATTATATCCCATATTGCATAGTTGACTAACAGATAGCAAATTGTAACCAAGAGACTCAACTAAAAACACATTTGATATTGAGTGCTCATTAGAAATTGCAATTTTACCTAACCCTTTTACCTTGCCTTGATTCCCATCACCGAATATAATTGAATCTTGGGAATCCTTATTTTTGACGTAGGAGGTGAACATCTTCTTCTCCCCCGTCATATGGTTTGTGCATCCGCTGTCGATAATCCAGCTTGAACCCCCGGATGCATAAACCTGCAAGGCAAATTTAGGCTTGGGTCTTAGGTACCCAACTCATGTTGGGTCCTGCAAGGTTAGCACAAATATCCTTAGGGACCCAAATGCAAGTTTTGTCTCCCTTGCATTTTGCCCCTAACTTCCTAGCAACTATTTTCCTATCCTTTCTACAAATAGCAAAGGAAGCATTTAAAGCACAATAAATTGTAGAAGGTTCAATAACTACTTTCCTAGGAGCATGAATAATATTCTTTCTAGGCACATGATGAATAGCATTTCTCCTAGACATATTTCTACCATGCATATAGGAAGAACTAGAAGCAACCATGGTATGAGAGTCAAAATCATTATAAGCATTATAACTTCTACAAGCATTTCTAGTTTGTCTCCTATCATGGTACAAGAAAGCATGGTTCTTTTTAGCACTATTAGCCATAGGGGCCTTCCCTTTCTCCTTGACGAAGATGGGAGCCTTATGGCTTGTTAAGTTCTTGGCTTCCCTCTTGAAGCCAAGCCCATCCTTAATTGAGGGATGTCTTCCAATTGTGTAGGCATCCCTTGCAAATTTTAACTTATCAAATTCATTCTTGCTAGTCTTAAGTTGGGCATTAAGACTAGCCACCTCATCATTTAGTTTTGAAATTGAAACTAGGTGTTCACAACAAGCATTAATATCAACATCCTTACATCTAGTGCAAATTTCAACATGTTCAACACAAGAGTTAGATTTGCTTGCTACTTCTAGTTTAGCATTTAAATCATTAATTTCACCTTTTAAAGAAGAAATGGTTTCATTACAAGTAGAAAGTTCACAAGAAAGCATTCCATTTCTTTTAACTTCTAGAGCAAGTGAATTTTGAGCACTAACAAATTTATCATGCTCTTCATATAAAAGATCTTCTTGTTTTTCTAAGATTCTATCCTTTTCATTCACGGCATCAATCAATTCATTAATCTTAGCTATCTTAGTTCTATCCAATCCCTTGAATAAACTAGAGTAATCTATTTCATCCTCACTAGACTCATCATCACTAGAAGAATCATAAGTATTAGCATTACTAGTGATTACCTTCTTCTCCCTTGCCATGAGGCAAGTGTGATGCTCGTTTGGGAAGAGAGCCGATTTGTTGAAGGCAGTGGCGGCGAGTCCTTCATCGTCGGAGTCGGACGAAGAGCAATCCGAATCCCACTCCTTTCCAAGATGTGCTTCGCCTTTGGCCTTCTTGTAAACCTTCTTGTTCTCCCTCTTCCCATTCTTCCCTTGCTCCTGGTCACTATCATTTTCGGGACAGTTAGCAATAAAATGACCAACCTTACCACATTTGAAGCATGAGCGCTTCCCCTTTGTCTTGGTCTTCCTTGGTTGCCCCTTGCGACCATTTAGCGCCGTCTTGAATTTCTTGATGATGAGAGCCATCTCTTCATCATTGAGCCCGGCCGCCTCAACTTGCGCCACCTTGATGGGTAGCGGCTCCTTGCTCCTTGTTGCCTTGAGAGCGATGGGTTGAGACTCATGGATTGGACCGTTCAATGCTTCGTCGACGTATCTCGCCTCCTTGATCATCATCCGCCCGCTTACGAATTTTCCGAGTACCTCCTCGGGCGTCATCATCGTGTACCTGGGATTCTCACGAATATTGTTCACGAGATGAGGATCAAGAACGGTAAAGGACCTTAGCATTAGGCGGACGACGTCGTGGTCCGTCCATCGCGTGCTTCCGTAGCTCCTTATTTTGTTGATGAGGGTCTTGAGCCGGTTGTACGTTTGGGTTGGCTCCTCTCCCCTTATCATGGCGAATCGTCCAAGCTCGCCCTCCACCAACTCCATTTTGGTGAGCATGGTGATGTCATTCCCCTCGTGAGAGATCTTGAGGGTGTCCCATATTTGCTTGGCATTGTCCAAGCCGCTCACCTTGTTGTACTCTTCCCTGCACAAGGATGCTAAGAGAACAGTAATAGCTTGTGCATTTCTATGGATTTGTTCATTTATGAGCATAGAGTTATTCGAGCTATCAAACTTCATTCCATTCTCTACAATCTCCCAAATGCTTGGATGGAGAGAGAATAAGTGACTACGCATTTTGTGACTCCAAAATCCGTAGTCCTCCCCATCAAAGTGTGGAGGTTTGCCAAGAGGAATAGAAAGCAAATGCGAATTCGAACTATGTTGAATACGAGAATAATCAAATAAAAAGTTCGAATTGACCGTCTTTTTGTAGTCGTTGTAGTCATCGTCCTTTTGGGAAGAAGTAGATTCATCGCTGTCGTCGTAGTAGACGATCTCCTTGATGCGCCTTGTCTTCTTCTTCTTCCCTTCCTTCCGTCTATGACCCGAGTCGGAGTCGGTAGGCTTGTCGTCCTTCGGCTCGTTGATGAAGGATTCCTTCTCTTTGTCGTTGATCACGATACCCTTCCCCTTAGGATCCATCTCTTCGGGCGATTAGTCCCTTTGTGAAGAGAACGGCTCCGATACCAATTGAGAGCACCTAGAGGGGGGGTGAATAGGTGATCCTGTAAAACTTCAAACTTAAGCCGCAAAACTTGGTTAAGTGTTAGCACAGATAATGCCAAGTGGCTAGAGAGGAGTCCCAACAAAACACAATAACCGCAGAAGATCAATCACAGAGATGGCACAGTGGTTTATCCCGTGGTTCGGCCAAGACCAACGCTTGCCTACTCCACTTTGTGGCGTCCCAACGGATGAGGGTTGCAATCAACCCCTCTCAAGCGGTCCAAAGACCAACTTGAATACCACGGTGTTTTGCTTTCTTTTCTTTATCCCGTTTGCAAGGAATCTCCACAAATTGGAGTCTCTTGCCCTTACAAGTATATGATCACAAAGAAGCACAGAGTAAGGGAGGGAAGCAACACACACAAATCCACAGCAAAATGCGCACACACACGGCCAAGAATCGAGCTCAAAAGACTATCTCAAAGTTCTCACTAGAACGGAGCTCGAATCACTGAGAATGACAAACGAATGCGCAAAGACTGAGTGTGGATGATCAAGAATGCTCTAAGGTTGCTTGGTTATCTCCTCCATGCGCCTAGGGGTCCCTTTTATAGCCCCAAGGCAGCTAGGAACCGTTGAGAGCAAATCTGGAAGGCCATCCTTGCCTTCTGTCGTCGGGTGCACCGGACAGTCCGGTGCACACCGGACACTGTCCGGTGCCCGATTTCTTTCCTTAAACAGCGCTGCCGACCGTTGCAGACCGTTGCAGATCTGGGAGCCGTTGGCGCACCGGACATGTCCGGTGCACACCGGACAGTCCGGTGCCGTCTTCTAGCCGTTGGCTCGGCCACGTGTCCCGCGCAGATTGCGCGGCCGACCGTTGGCTCAGCCGACCGTTGGCTCACCGGACAGTCCGGTGCACACCGGACAGTCCGGTGAATTTTAGCCGTACGCCGTCGGCGAATTCCCGAGAGCGGCCTCTTCACGCCGAGTCAGCTGGCGCACCGGACACTGTCCGGTGCACACCGGACAGTCCGGTGTGCCAGACCGAGCTGAGTCTTGGCTGTACACAGCCAAGTCTTTCGCACCTTTTTCTTTTCTTCTCCTTTCTGTTTCTAACACTTAGATAAGTATATTAGTACACAAAACCAATGTACTAAGGCTTAGAAACATACCTTTACTTCATGATTTGCACTTTGTTCATCCATGGACATAAATTCACATTTAAGCACTTGTGTTGGCACTCAATCACCAAAATACTTAGAAATGGCCCAAGGTCACATTTCCCTTTCACTAAGGACGGGTCTATTTCAACCCTTTCCCTCTCTCCACCGATCACACAAGGATCGGCGAGCTCTTCTTCTTCTCAAGGATCACTCTCGATCCCGCAAGGACCACAACACTCTTTAGTGTCTCTTGCTAGCTTAACTTTGGAGGAAGTTCAATGGGAGTCAAAACTCCACGCGCAAATGAACACAAAGATGTAGTACACACTATCTCTCAATGAATCTCACAAGGCACTAGTGCTAAAATCAAATGAGTAGCTCTCTTTTGCTTGCTCTCTCTTTTGTGGCACTTGTGTTAGTTTTAGTGGTCTAAATCTTGTGTATAGGATGGATCAATGAATGTATGTGGTTGGGAGGGCTTGAGTATGTCAACTAGATGACTTGGAATGTTGCTTGGGCTCCCACACCTTGAAGTGGCCGGTTGGGGTGGTATTTATAGCCACCAACCAAAATCTAGCCGTTGGTGAAGTCTGCTATCGCATGGCACACCGGACAGTCCGGTGTACACCGGACACTGTCCAGTGCGCCAGCCACATCACCCGGCCGTTAGGGTTCGACCGTTGGAGCTCTAACTGGTGGGGTCGCCTGGCTATCCAGTGGTGCACTGGACATGTACTGTAGATTGTCCGGTGTGCCACCCGCGCGTGCTCTGCTCCTCTGCGCGCGCTGGCGTGCATTTAATGCTGTAGCAGGTGACCGTTGGCGCAGACTAGCCGTTGCTCCGCTGTCACACCGGACAGTCCGGTGTACACCGGACATGTCCGGTGAATTATAGCGGAGCGGATTCCCGAAGCTGGTGAGTTCAGAGTCGCTTCTCCTTGGAGCACTGGACACTGTCCGGTGTGCACCGGACAGTCCGGTGAATTATAGTGGAGCGCCTCTGAGTTTTCCCGAAGGTGATGAGTTTAGCTTGGAGTCCCCTGGTGCACCGGACATTGTCCGGTGGTGCACCGGACAGTCCGGTGCGCCAGACCAGGGTGCCTTCGGTTATCCCCTGCTCTCTTTGTTGAACCCTTTTCTTGGTCTTTTTCATTGGCTTTTTGTGAACCTTTGGCACCTGTAGAACTTATAAACTAGAGAAAACTAGTTAGTCCAAATGTTTGTGTTGGGCAATTCAACCACCAAAATCAATTTAGGAAATAGGTGTAAGCCTAATTCCCTTTCAAGTCACACACAATGTCAAACATCGATATTGGCAAGCCTTAGAGTATATATTCTCTTATACTTTGAAGTAGATTTAGCTTGACCACTTTAAGCCAATATTAGGTAACCTAAAGCTATATGTATAATAACTATATATTTACTCAAAAGTAATGGGGCATTCCACATCTCCCTTGTAAGAGTTTGCATAGCATCGCATTACATGAGCATTCATATACTTCGAATTGACTTGTAGAGCACCTTGATGAAGAATTTGAAGTGGAAGTGGAAAGAGAGCCTGTTCCTCCATCCGAAACTTCTCCAACTGAGGCTGTCACTAAAGGTCCTCCGGAGGGTGTCCCATTTGGATTTGCTGCTAACTGCAATATCCTCATAGAAGAGCCCGACTCTCCTCCTCACCAAGGCAAGCCCCGGTGCATGTGCCCCCTCCATGTTGTTATAAAACTTTTATCACTTATATGCTGCATTAGGTGACAGGAGTTGAGCGATGAAACAATTGATGCATTGCCATTCCTTGGAATTTGATTATCTTCCTTGATACCTGTTTTATAAAGAGAACTAATGAGGCTTAGCCCTGCTTAGAAAAACTAAAAGTTGTTTCTTTTTAAAAAATGATGTGGAACACTGTTATGGGTGTTTTGTTTCAAAAATCAAAGCAAACTTATAGTGATGATTCCCCTTCAGCCGGAGTGGGTTCAACATTCAGAAAAGAGTACCCCTGCCGGGTACCAAAAATGGGAAAATGGTTTGAATAAATCTAGATCAGGCGTTGAGCAGACAAGGTCACCCGTTTGTGTCGATTAAGGACCGTTCTGATTGTTGGCCTGCTGATCTAGGACCCTTTAACTGACCATATGCCTCATCATGGGTAAGCTTAGCCTGGGTCAGACCAATACCAGAAAGGTCAGCCTGCAATGGGAGTGGAGAGATGGCGAGAGTATCGTGTATCCACCTGGCAAGAGGCTGGATGGTGGGGTACTGAGCTCTCGGTTGGCGGGGACCCGTTCTGGTCTTGAGAAACCCATGGGCGTGTTGACATATGCAAGGGTTAAGTGCTACATATGTCGTGTGGTTGGAGATCCCCAGCTGGGTATTAATCGATTCAGATCACCGAACTTCTCGGATATGAAGACTGGATCTTCGACCAGCGTAGATAATAAGTGAAACTAAAGCTGCTAAAATGAAGCTAGTGTAGGACATGTGAATGCTCTAGATTAGGCAAATCTAGATTCAGGAAAAGTACTTAACTTGTGAAGTAAAAGTTTGGCTTAAGGATCCACTACTAGTAAGCTTTTCTGCAAAACTAAGTCTTTGAAATTTGGTAAGCCTTACCTTGATTCCCAACAACTAGCATATCCTTGAGGGTCTTTTCTTTAGTTGGGTCAGTCTTGCTGAGTAATTCCATACTCAGGGTTTTATTCCCATTGTTGCTGCAGGAGAAACTATCAACACGTATGAGTTTTGTTAAACTCATAATGGTGACTTTTACCTGTATGCATTATGTGTGTACTGCGAGAAGATGGTTTCTTCCCAGTTGATGTAATAAGTTAGCACTTTAACTCTATCTCGGGCATGTAATAATAAATACTTCGTGGTTTGTAAACTTGTTAGCATGTTAATGTATATTATCTTATTGTAAAGACTTCCGCTCAACTCCTGTTTTTAAAGTTTATGTTCTTGATTGGTTATTGTAATATTTGCAACTTTGGGTGAATGGTCCTTGGAAATAAACAAGTTCATTGAAACTTGGCACCTCGAGTAAGTTATCTGATCCACTTACATATCTATTCGAGGCCTTGATGGCAAGGATTGGCGTAGGTGGTCCCGATAAATTGGTTGGGTTGTGATAGTTCGCTGACACCCTGTCCCCGCCTATCAGTCGTGTCCGTGCGCTCGCGCCAGCGCGTGCGTCCGCAGGATCTAATCCTGTCCGTTGATCTGCGATCTAATGGTTGAGATCGCCCGATACGCCTTCGCGTGTATTTTTGCTTAAGAGACCCTCGGGTTTTAGGAAATCAACCCGCCATCCTGAGTTTTAGCGCACAGGCCCCTGGTTTCTTTTAAATAGACCCCTGTGCTTTTAAATAATTACAGAATTAGACCTAATTTCATATTTTAAACCTTCAAAACTTGTTTATTTCATATGTTTTTCATATGAACTCCAAATTTAGTGGTTCAAATTGCAAAATGTTCATAAGATTATTCTCTGTCCAGATAAATTATGTTCATCTATAGTTTGTACACTTTAATTTTATAACTAGAATATAGGATTAATGTATATGTTGATTTATTCCTTTAATAAAATAAATAAAAAAGGAAACCCCTAGGGGTAAATGGATGTTTAATCTTGTGAGTTTAATAATGTGTAAGATAAGAATTAATCTCTGGTTTAACTTTTAGGTCTCAATAAAATGTATAGTATTAGATTATGTAATCATGGACAACACTTAAAGAGTAATCAGCCCCTAAATAAGATTAGTTCATTTTATAATTTGATCTCCTTTTTCTTTAATTAATACTATACCTTTTGAGATGTGTTCCAATGTTTGTACATGTTTGATGTGCTGTTCATTTGTACTTTCCAAATGTATTGAATGTATGATCACTTTATTTAGACAACGAGCAACCCGTGGTTCCTGAGTGTGTTGCCGAAGATCTCCCTGAGCAACAACCTAGTGAAGGCAAGTGTCCTCAGACCTATCATGTCCTATTTTACTTTATAATTCACGGTCTCGCATTACATTATTGAAACTTAAGGATTGACTAGTTTGTATTTACCTTGTCCTTGATTACCTTTTGGGTTACTATGGTTAGCTTCATGCTATTGCTTTACTTTAATCAATAAACATGATGTGAATATCTATGATACGATGATGTTATCCCGATGATGATCCTGTGATATTTTAGGGGACTCGGGCTGTTTCCTGAGTACCTCTCCGTAAGGACCTGTTCGGGGACTGACAACCCGGGATAACAGTGCAACCATGAGGGTGGAATGGGACGCCCTTAGCTGATTAATTAGAGGAACCAGAGGAGTAGTTGGCTTTGCCATAGGGCCGTCAATCTACCGAGGCTAGTTGCAGAGGTTCTTTGATTTGCTTTTGTTAGTCACCCTTCCATTGGGGAGATGTACTGTGTTTATCAAATTGGAGAAACCTAACGGGCGCCTATGACCTCTGGGAAATCTTTGTAAAGGCTACGTAGTGAGACCCTGCTAGGTCACCTTGGTAGTGATCAATGGGGAGGCTAGAACCCCGGGCAGAATGGGAATCACGACTTGTGAGTAAAGTGTGCAACCTCTGCAGAGTGTTAGAAACTGATATATCAGTCGTGCTCACGGTTAAGAGCGGCCTCGGGATCCTCTTTGATTAGAAGAACTTTGGTTACTTTTATGATGATTAATGATGATGGTATAATTATGATCTCTGGTATTTCCTCTTGGAGGGAGTGGTTTTGGGTAATAACTAGTTTTATTACTAAAATTTGGCTCTACTAATAGTTATAAATACTTGGTCAACTAAAAGCAACTGCTTAGCCTTAACTCCACATACAGCTAGTCCACTTTAGCCAAACAGGACATTTGCTGAGTATGTTGATGTGTGTTCACCCTTGCTTTACAAACCACCCCACCCAGGTTGTCCCCACTGTACTCAGTGCACAGGAGATGATGCTGGAAACATGGAGGATTTTGAAGAGTTTTAGGACTACGATGAGTTCTAGTTTATCTTAGTGGCAAACCCCCAGTCAGCTGCCTGTGAAGGTCTTATCTTCTACGTTTCGTATTTCCGCACTTTGATGTTAATGACTATGTTATAGACTCTATGAATGTCTCGGACATCTTGGTGTAAATAAAGTACCTTTCCGCTATTTACTTTGAGCAATGTGTGATGATGTCCAATTATGTAATCGCTGTGTACGTGAATTTCTGATCCTAGCACGTACATGGTCCGCATTCAGTTTGCCTTCCAAAACCGGGTGTGACAATAATTGTATGACTTCTTACTTTATATATTTATTGTGACCTCTTACCTTATATAATATTACCAATTTTATATGAATGTATGACTTGCGTGAATTTTTTAAGTCAATTGAGGGTACATGTTCCAATTTTTACCGATCAAATTTTAGATTCCGATCATAACCGACGTAATTTTCATACCGAACTTTCGTTTCCGATGTTTCGAATTACCGATGTCATTTTCGTTTCTGGAGTTACCGTTTCCGATCTCGTTTCCGAAGAAAAATATGAAAACAAAAATGGTTTTAATGTTTACAGATCGTTTCCGACCGTTTTCACCCCTATTCATGCCATTCCTTAATGAATTAGAATGAATTATATGCAAGGTTTTTGGAGCAAGACTTCAATACCAAGTTCCAATGTATTGTGCATCATCCACTAATACCATATGAGTTTGAATCTGCATGGGCTATGATGATTATGAATTTAAACTACATGAAGATGTTGTGCTAAGGAAACTTGATGAAATTCAGAATGATTGGATCCCTACACTTTTCAAAAAAGATTTTTGTGGTGTCATGGTTTCAACACAATGAAGTGAGAGCATGAACAAACTAGTGAAGAGCTGTCATGTAGATGCAAGCACCCCACTGCATATATTTGCAAAACAAATAATGAAATTGTTACATAGCAGGAAGATGAAGGAGTCGAAGGAAGCATTGGTGTGCAAGGTATGGAAAAAAATAAATACTTTAATATACGACGTTGTTGAATATTCATTAGATTTAATTATTGTAGGGAAATAAAGCAACTGATACCTTCTATATATTTGAGATCAGAGTTGCAAGGGCATACACTAGAGCTGTTATGAATAGATTTGAGGAGGCAATGAAATATGCCACGGCGTACAAAATATCCCAAGATCTAGAGGGTGGACCAAATGATTGGGTGGTGCAACACACGAATAGGTCATGTAGAATTGTGTGGGGACAACACCAGTTCAAAGTTGTAGCAAACGTGGACGACAGTAAGTATACTTGCGAGTGCAAGAATTGGGAACATACAGGTTAGTTTTCTACTCCTAATAATATTATCGTTGTATATGCAGGATGGGTAACCTGATAAAACATTATGATATGTGTAGGTCTTCTTTGTGTACACTTATTGAAAGCCTTTATGCACCTTCAGATAGATCGAATACCAAAGGAGTACATTCTGTAAAGATAGACTAACTTAGCTAGACAGGACGTTCCATTTGAGAGATCAGATAAAAATTCTAAAGGAAAAGATGGGATTACCAAATCATATAGACAGAAAATGTTGCTAATGAAAACAATGAAGGTTGTTCGTCATGCAAGTATGTCCAAAGCAGGATATGAAAAGGCACTTGATACGTTAGACGAACTGGTTCGAGTTTTGTCAAGAATAGAACCTGATATTGGGTGTGATGACAACGACGACGGTATTGATTGTGATGAAAATCAGGTGATGGGTGAACGTTGATCTACTTGATTTCATATATATATATATATATATATATATATATATATATATATATATATATTAAGTAATTAATAATTTAATGTCTTATTTATGAGTGCAGGAGGTGGGTGTATTTGCTGGGGGTATGGGATCAGGCGGCCAAACTGAACAAGCTGATCAAAATGTAAGAAAATTATGTGTTACATCACTAATTGGAATAAATTTTGGTTGTAACAATGCTGGTAATGTTTATTGTATTAGAATAAATCTGTGTTGCAGGTGGTTGGTGATGAAAACGTGGGTGATAAAGCTGGGTGTGAGCCTGGTGTATCAAATGCTTTAATAAGAGTTGAACATGTAAGAATTTATGCATTATAAGAATTGTATTATGTTAAATACAATAATAAATTATGAATCTCTAATATGTTGATAGGATGTCGTTGGCATAAGAAAAATGGTGGGAGGCGAACCCCTTTTTCAGGGAGGCATTGGAATAGAAGGATGGGGTGGGTGTGAAACTGACAAACAATCTAGGAAGGTAATAAACGAGAATACAATGCTATATCAATAACAATTAATGTGTTGAAGGGCACAACTGACATGTATGCTTTAATAATGTGCATATTAATTTATTGTGCAGAAGTTAGATTTTAACATTGGAGGAGTAACTATGGATAAACCAATAAATATGAAACCAAAAGGAAGAACAATTAGAAGTGGTGAGGTAAGGACTGTAAAATTAGGCGCCAAAGGAGAAAAAAGATGAACAGAAGGTGCAAGAAGTGTGGAGTTGCAGATGGTCAGAATAGCAGAACTTGCCTTTCAGTTGAAGAAAATAGAGCTCGTTTGGTAATTCTTGCTAACCCAAGAAAAAGAGGGCGTCCGCCAAGGTCGAGGAACATTAATACGTCCAGAGCTCCAGAATGGAATGAAACAACTACTTCAAAGAAGCATGCGATGAGTGTAGAGACGACTGATGAGTCTGATAGTGAAATATAATTGTACTTGTGTTGGATGGCTTGTTTATTACTGTTAAAAATTTATGAGATGGATATAAAATGGATAGTAATGTGGTTCAGTATGGTTTGTTGTTGCGATATTATTTGATAAAATTTTAAATGGCATCGAAATATACTAAATCGCATATAAAATGTGACTAGATGAATTAAGAAATATACGTTGGATTGTAGTATTTCTTAAATAATGAGTATTAACATGCATAATAAGAAGAATGATCGTTCGTAAAACTAGATAAGCAACAACGTAATTGGCATAGAGTTGTAGATTGTATATAGTATAAAAAGATGTTTGAGGTGTCGGGATTAGTTGAAGCAGTTAGACTTTTATAAATAATGAATGCATTTTATTGGGATGTTGCATAGACAGTAGGGGTGGTAATGAATCGTGATCCAAATGATTCTTCACAAAATGTCAAGGCCCTAAATAAATTATAGTTCAAAAATGAATACAAATAGAGCCCGATCCTAACCCGATTCGATCCTTAAATCTTATAGTGCAAAATTTATAGCCCATTGTCAGCCCTAATAGACAGTGTAATAGATGTCTATGACATGTATAAATATTTAATAAACGATGAGCTGAAAACATGAAGATAAAAGGAAAAAAAATAGTACATGTAGGTGGAACAGGTAGTTCAGATTTAGATGAAAAGACATAAACATAATGTCATACGACATTTAAGATGTTCATGAAGATTAAACCTAGAATTCAACAACCAAAAGACTAGTGTTATGAGACCAGCTGACACAGAATGCATAGTGTTATGAACACACTTGTTACAAATGACACGCATTGTTTGTAGTGTTTCAGCTGCCTAAAAGCATAAATAGTACAACTAAATTCAGTCTACTCAGAGGCTTCATTATGACGATCATAGCTGAACCTTCTAATTACAGCTGGAAGTGGTTTGTTCTTGTCTAGGCTGTGGAATGTCAAGTAGTGTAGAAGAGTAGCACGGTTCTCAAGGGATAGGTCCTGCAATACAAGTATACGTGTCAAAATAAATTAAAGGTTTAAATGGATGTATATTAAGTGTGAAAATATTAGTTATAATACCGTGTCAATCTCATCAGGCATATACCCTTCTGCATATTCATAAAAGATAATGAATCTGGTGACAAAGAAGCCACAATCAATTGAGCCTACTGGTATAGTTGGACAGTCTTTAACAAGATCGATCTTGAAATTACCAAATTTAGGAAGCATTGCCTTCGCCCTAGCTAGTTACATTCCCATGCTGAGTCGAGACATCATCAGTCTGGACCAAGTATACTTTTTCTTCTAGAAGGTTATGATTTCGTTGTGATATTGTTTCTAGGTGGTACCGCCAATTGCAGGCCCATACAGATTTGAGTCTAAAATATCTATGCAGCGCATATGGAAGTTAATAGCATATAATGTCTAGTGTCCCTCGCATAGCATTGGTATCATTAACTGGAAGTAAGAAAGATATTATCAAAAAGTTCGATATGGAATACTGAACAAAAATTTGAATAGAGTAAACATCAATATGCAATTGAAACGAAATGGAAAGGGATAAGTGTTGTGACATACGAATTTGCATTTATGTAACTCGTAGTCCGAAGGAAGAGTGCGAGCCAGGTAATCGGATAACATACTTATTTGAAATGCTTGAGGATCCTTGTTGTGTTGCTCTCGCTCTTCGATGTTAAGGATATCCTGTAATAGTTAATTATGAAAAAATTTAGATCATACAAATACTATCATTACAAATGTGACTTACAGGGTGCTAATATTAATGTACAACCTTATTGTTATAAGGGATAAAAACCAATATAGTTGCATAAAACTTAAATGAATATTGCATGAAAAAGATATAAATGTGGTATACTCAATTGTATAATTTTAAAAGGAATGATGAGCATATTTTGGATTTGGCTTTAGCAATACCAAGTAACCACAAGATTTAATAAAGAAACATACCCCAACATTGACATCGAGAATTACAACGTCCGTGATAGGATCAGGAGTGTACGAAGCATGCTCTGACCGAACACAGTCGATGAAACCCTGCATGAAGTAATTGTCCAAGCACATCCTTTCGGTGAATGATTGATAAATGTCAAGACATGAGCAGGAAATGGTCCAATGTGCAGGATGGTCCTAGGAAGGAAATTTGGTGTATAAAATATATTAGTATACCCTATAAAAATGGATTGTGGGGTGAACATAGCATAATGTTGTGCAGGACATTAATTTTATAGATAATTTAAACCATGTACCTTCTCTTATCAAACTCTAGAGAACATATATGTTAATGTAGAGCACAAGCACATTCAAAACATGTCATCTATTTTGTGGTTTGGTCTGCTGGGGCCGATTTTTTATGCATTGCTGGTTGAGATAAATACAAATATGTTTACAGTAAAAATGTGTACAAAGCTTATTTAGAAAAACTTGATATGGGATTGAAAAAAATCTAACCTCGTTGATAGGTATCTTGTCAAAAATAGGAAGGTCCTTCGGTGGGACTTCAACCAAGAATTCCGTGGTTGAAACCTGAAGTAAAGAATTATACAAAGCATAAATTATAAAAATTAATATAATATATTGTTTATTAATTATGTACATATCTATGGGAAATTGATAACTAACCTATGCAACATGTGTCTTATCAAAAGAAGGTTGGGGAGGGATGTTCTATGGATGGACTACAACATTATAACCCCTTTTGGCGTCCTGAGGAAGCAGACACTAAAGAAAATATGGATATATTAAAAGTAATTTAATAAAATAATGACAAAGATAAAAACACAACAAATGTTTTAAAATTAAACGATTAGTATCACGAACAGATATGTCAGCCACATTTTTGGCTTTATCACCCTTGCCATGAGAAATGCCAACCTGATAAAATGAACAACATATTGTATAAATATTGATCCTGAAACTCATAATGTGATGAAAAAGGAAATGGGATTAGATGTTTGTATGAAGAAATACGTTGTAACACCCCACTGATCCCACACAATGGATGATACCAAAAAAAAACCTTTCTACAAAACTTATGCAACACATAGAGAAAGAAAGTATTGCAAAAATCCGGCAGCACCTCCCTTGAAAGTAGCATAACAAGGGAAGCATATAGTTTATACAGGATATAAAAGAAAGATAATTGCCATAGTATAATCAAAATGCAACTGTAGAAAAGAACATTCAGGACTAGACAAAAATAGACATCTCAGCCCACCAGACAAAACAGTTCAACTACCATGAAAGATTAGAATGTAATAATTCCCTAGACTTGACCCTTCCTGTTTAACATCATTAATAAACAGTTATTCCTTTATTTAAAAGTGTGGTGGCCGTGCTGCTACATCCCTTCTTTCCCAAAGCAAAGATCAGGTGCCTGCATCAGACAATGCAAGAGTGAGATGACACATCTCAGCAAGTAAAAAAAACAAACTACAGTTGGACAATGCAAGCCAACCGTGCATAAGCAACCACATGGTTCCCAACTTCTTCCTTAAATATTAATTTGCAGCAAGTAAGCAAGTAATCAATTACTCAATGCCAAGATGAATTACAAAGTAAAGATCCACCTTATCCACATCACCAAAATAGGTTCCACACTTCACCCATGAATGCACATGGCTACAGATGCAACATGACTTCTGCCTTCATACCTCTAAGGATATGAAGCTGCATCATACCCCTTCTCGGGAAACATATGATGCTCAATGTACCGGTACGGTCGGACCATAAGATCGCGACGAAACTTCAATGCAATGGATGATGAGTGCAATATGCATGACAACATCATAAGTTCTTCCCAAGTAAGAAAATGTGCTAGTCATATACTTCCACTCATTCCTCAAAATAACCACTTGAGTAACATGATCAAACCCTCAAACTTAACATATGAAATCCATGAAACATGAACATTCTCAAATGATAGTACTCAAATAACAAACAACATATGAATATGAACATAATAGCACAACATATTCAAGAACAAAACTCCTCATTAGCCAGACGGAATAACCATCACAAGTTTACTTGCCTTCACCGGAGTTTGGGCAAAAATCTCTAAGAACGATCCGGAAGTCCACCACCTGTTTTTGACACCCAACTTAGTGCACCAAATCCATATAAAAACTCAAAGACAACACCGCACCTACGCACAATCTCAACCCCCCCGCCGTGGATAACAATTTTCTCCACACCAACCAAACTGCAGCGGCGCTGCTTAGCAATTCCATAACTTTTAAAATCAAGACAGCCATGGTGTCAAACAAAACTCCAGAGGCAACTACATAAAATTCCCCACAAGTTTTGTATACAATTTACGGTTAAATTCTAACATCTAATTACTCCTAAACAGTCCACAACATAACCCCTGCAATCTGTTTTTTTCTGTTTTGAGCAGCGACATACGCGGATTCAAACAGCGATAACTTTTAAAATATAATTCCGATTTGAGCGCATAAGTACTTGTTGGAAAGATAAGATAAAGCCCTACATGATTCTCATACTGATTAACACTAATTACTCCCGAAACATCCCCAGAAACTGCTAACACTGCTGCTGTTCATCACTCTGAAAAATCTGTTTTCTGGACAGCCACATACCCGGATTCAAACGATGATAACTTTTAATTTATAACTCCAAATTGAGCGCATAAATACTCGTTGGAAAGATAAAACAAAGTTCTACAAGATTCTCATACTGATTAACACTAATTACTCCCGAAACATCCCCAGAAACTGCTAACACTGCTGCTGTTCATCACTCTGAAAAATCTGTTTTCTGGACAGCCACATACCCGGATTCAAACGATGATAACTTTTAATTTATAACTCCAAATTGAGCGCATAAATACTCGTTGGAAAGATAAAACAAAGTTCTACAAGATTCCCAAATTGATCCCCATTAAATCTTCACGAAAAAAAACTAAAAACTGCTGGAACTACCGCTGTTCATCCACCACGCAAAATTCTGGACAGCCCCCCTCTATCTAATCGCAAACGCAACTTCTAATCAATTGAATCGCAGCGCAAATGAACAAGGGATGAACACAAAAGAAAAATCACCTTGGGTTCTCCCCTTTTCCTTCCTCCCTTCTTCCTTCCACCAAAACGATTAGAGATTCGCACCAAAAGACGATGATCCGAGCGGCACGGAGTAGCACCTAGGGAGGAGGGGATTGGGGGGGGGTGGCTAGGGTTTTGGTGGCTGCAACAATGGAGGGAGGAGGAGGTGGGCAGGGGGGGGCGGCGGCCAAGGGGGAAGGGAGGAGTGGGGGGGGGCGGCTGCACATGGGGGGGGGGTAATTAAGTGGGTGGCGGCTAGGGTTTGGGAGGCCTAATGGGCCGAAACACCAATTGCGGCCCAAATAACCCCCCGCGACAGCACTCGACCGCAACGCAACGTCAAACCAAATAAATTCTACTGCCCTAGTTGTGAATGTTTCCCACAAAATCCCAAATCCCCAAAACAACAACCGGGTGAAGGGAAAAGAAAAAAAAACAAAAGGAACAACCCCCAACTTCTCTTCTTTGCAAACCGGGTATTACACTCTACCCCTCTTAAAAAGAATTCGACCTCGAATTCTGTCGTTTCTATCGGAATGACAAAAGAAAAGATTAATGAATCAACCACACTTACCCACAACGAAAAGTTCCGGGTACTTCTGCCGCATCAGCTCCTCTAGTTCCCACGTAGCCTCGCGCTCCGACTGATTAGACCACAAGACCTTGACATACTTAATTGATCTCCTCCTCAACACACGCTCCGAGAATTCCAATATACGCACCGGACGACACTCCAGTGTCAGATCCTGCTGCACCGCAATTGGTTCCATCTCAATCTGATGGTCCGGATCCCGCAAGAACTTCCTCAACATAGAGACATGAAAAACCGGGTGTACCCCTGCCATGGAATCCGGCAGCAGCAAGCGATAAGCCAGGCTGCCCACTCGGGCCAAGATAGTGAACGGTCCAATGTATCTTGGGCTGAGCTTCCCAGAGACACCGAACCGAACAACTCCCTTAGTGGGTGATACCCTGAGAAGGACTTGGTCACCCACAGCAAATTCCAGATCCCGCCTCCTCACATCAGCATAACTCTTCTGACGACTCTGAGCTGCCAAAATATTCTGACGAATTTCCCGAACCTTTTCAGAAGTTTGCTGAACCCAATCAGGACCAACCAGGGATCTCTCTCCCAAAGTCTCCCAGCACAGAGGAGAGATACACCGCCTGCCATACAAAGCCTCAAATGGTGCCATCTTGATGCTGGCTTGGTAGCTGTTGTTATACGCAAACTCTGCCAGAGCAAGATGATCTTCCCAGCTACCCTTCCAAGACAGAACACAAGCACGCAACATGTCTTCCAAGGTTTGGATTGTTCGCTCGGACTGACCATCCGTCTGAGGGTGAAAAGCGACACTAAGCGAAAGCTTGGTGCCCAAAGCACTATGGAGACTCTCCCAGAATTTGGATACAAATTTGGAGTCTCGATCAGAAACAATAGACTTAGGTACCCCATGAAGCCTGACTATCTCCTTCATATATAAGGGAACCAAATCTGAAGCTGAATTTGTGGTCTTCATGGGAATAAAATGCGCAGACTTAGTCAAGCGATCCACTACCACCCAAATAGCATCCCTGCCACGAGGGGAACGAGGTAGACCCACCACAAAATCCATGGTGATATGCTCCCATTTCCACTCTGGAATTTCTAATGGCTTCAGCAAACCTGCAGGCCGCTTATGTTCGGCCTTCACGCGCTGACATACTTCACAGGCGGCCACATATTTAGAAATGTCAACCTTCATCCGCTTCCACCAGAAATTTTGTTTCAAATCCCGGTACATTTTGGTTTCGCCAGGATGGACGGTGTACGGCGTTTTATGAGCTTCTCGCAGGATATCCAGCTTCACCTCTGATTTCTGAGGCACACAAAGACGGCCCCTGAAACGAACCAAATCATTCTCATCAATGGTGAACTCCCGCGGTTTACCATCACCAACCCTCCTTCGGGCTTCCTGCAAAAGACGATCCTGCTGCTGAGCCGCACGCACTCTCTCCATAAGAGATGATTGAATAAGCATCTGAGTCTCCTCGCTAGCGGTGCCGACATAACACAAAGCGATCCCCAAACGGTCCAGATCAGCGATCAACGGCAAGGCCACCATTGGAACCCCGGACCTGCTAAGGGCATCCGCCACCACATTAGCCTTCCCCGGGTGATAATGAATGGACAAATCATAATCTTTAATCAATTCCAGCCACCGACGCTGCCTCAAATTCAGCTCCTTCTGAGTAAAAATATACTTGAGACTTTTGTGATCAGTGAAAATGTCACAAGCCTCGCCATAAAGGTAATGCCTCCACGACTTTAGAGCAAAAACCACCGCAGCCAATTCCAGATCATGAGTTGGATAATTTCCCTCATGCTTCCTCAACTGCCTTGAGCCATAAGCAATCACCCTGCCTTCCTGCATCAGCACACAGCCAAGACCAATACGCGAAGCATCCGTATAAACTGTGAAACGCTTACCGCTCTCAGGCAAAGCTAGGATAGGGGCGTCCACCAACTTGCTCTTCAATGACTGATAACTGATCTCACAATCGCTGGACCAGACGAAGGGAACACCCTTCCCCAAGAGCCTAGTCAAAGGCTTAGCAATGCTGGAAAAATTTGGTACGAAACGCCGATAATACCCAGCAAGCCCCAAGAAACTTCGGATTTCAGAGACACTAGAAGGTCTCTTCCACTCCACTACAGCCGCAACATTCTTGGGGTCAACCGCAATACCCTGCTGATTAATCACGTGCCCCAGGAAAGCCACTTCAGATAGCCAAAAGGCACACTTCTTCAACTTGCCATAGAATTGATTCTTCCTTAGGGCACCCAGAACGAGACGGAGATGCTGATCATGCTCGGCCTCGGTCTTTGAATAAATCAAAATATCATCTAGGAATACGACCACAAAATCGTCCAAGAATTCATGCAGCATCCTATTCATTGCTTCCATAAACGCAGCAGGGGCATTAGTTAAGCCAAAGGACATGACTATGAACTCATAATGCCCATACCTGGTGCAGAAGGCAGTCTTCTCAATATCCTCCTCACGAATCCTCAATTGATGATAACCAGAGTTCAAATCAATTTTGGAGAACACCTGGGCACCCCTCAACTGCTCAAAGAGGACCTCAATTCGGGGAAGCGGATATTTATTCTTGATTGTCACTTGATTCAAAGCGCGATAATCCACACACAGCCGCTTGCTTTTATCCTTCTTCTCAACAAACAATACTGGGGAAGCCCATGGAGACCTGCTAGGCCTAATGAAGCCCTTAGCCAGCAGATCATCCAATTGCCGCTTTAATTCAATCTGCTCCTTTGGAGCCATTCGATACGGGCCTTATGAATAGGCTGCGTACCCGGAATCAGCTTAATCTCAAAAGCTGCATCGCGCTCCGGAGGAATGCCTGGAAGCTCAGCCGGAAACACGTCAGCAAAGTCACACACCACCCGGATGTCCTGCACCCGCAAGGCAGCCTCACCCTCCACCACCATAGAGAAAAAGATCCCCGACTTCCTTGACCGGCGATCAGGAATCAATTGCGCCAACAAGGATAATGTGAACTTCGGGGAACTTCCCAAGAATACCACCTCCTTACCCGACGGCGCCTGCAATAATACTGTCTTCCAGAAGCAGGATATAACCGCGCGATACTGGGATAACCAATCCATACCCAAGATAACATCAAATGCCCCCAAGGAAATCACCACCAAATTGGCCGAAAAAACCTCATCAGCAAGAATGATGGAACACCCCTGACACACTGAACAGCTACTAATGGAGCCATTAGCAGAACTAACCAAAATTGGGTGACCCAACCTCTGCACCGAAAGACCAGCCCGCGACACAAAATCCTCCGAAACAAACGAATAGCTAGCGCCAGAGTCAAAAAGAGCATGGGCTGCAAATGAATCAACTGAAATCGTACCTGTCACCACGTCTCCTTGCTCCCTGCCATCCGCAGCGGGTAGCACATAAGCTCCAGAAATACCCGCAGAAGAGGAAGCTCCCGGAGTAAAATTAACAGAAGAACCCCACTGAGCCACCGGAGGAGGCTGGCGCGGAGCTCCAATCTGAGTCAGCATAGGGGCAGACGGTGCAGGAGTAGGCGCGACCTGATACTGGGGAAAACCCTGCATCGGCACAAACTGAGAAGTCCCAGGCACATAAAGCTGCTGTGGAGGAAGAGGAACTGAAAACTGCTGCTCAGCACTTGACATCATGTTGATAGTGCCCTGAGAAGAGGAGGAAGTCACCGGCTCCCATCTGAGCTTCCCATTGGGATTCCTCCTACACACCACATCCTTGTGGTCCTGACTGCAGATCGAACACCTGCCACTCCACTGGCACTCTGCACGGCGATGCGCATCTCCACAGCGGAAGCACACCAGCCCCAACCCGGGCTTAGGAACGGCCCGAAACCTCTGAGTACTCCCTCCCGAAGTACCCGAGTCAGAAGATTTGCCACGGTAAGGATGGTGGCGCTGATGCTGAGACTTGCCCCTCTTGTGAGCTGGACCTCCAGTGCTGCCCCTCCTCGAGTCCTGGCTACGAGGCTGATCAACAGCCGCAGACTTCTGCGACTCCATGGTGTACTGGTGTTGCATTTCCACACCCAGCGCCTGCTCCACCGTGGTACGGAAGTCCACCAACGGAAAGGCCCCCAGTGCATGCCTGATAGAAGGCTTCAGACCCTGACGGAACTGGCTCGCCTTCTCCATCTCATTATAAGCCACATGAGGGACAAAGCGGACCATCTTGTTGAAGCCCACCTCATACTCCGTGACAGACTTCTTCTCCTGCTTGTAGGACTGCAAGTCAATCTTCATCTTCTCCAGAAAGGTGACCGGGTAGAATCTCCTTTCGAACTGCCTGATAAAAACATCCCAAGATAGGACTCCTGGTGTGGAGGAGTGCGCTGCCTGCACGCCTCTCCACCAAATTTGTGCCTCTCCCTTCAGCAACTGAGTGCCAAAGCGAACCCGATCTCCATACGCAATCTCGAAGACATTCATCTTATCCTCCACATAAGTCAACCAATCTGCCGCCTCGACCGGAGTACCACTGCCATCAAAAGAATCCAACTTCATGCCCATCCACTGCATCAGAGTAAGACCACTGACTGGAAGAGGCACCCCGGCCCCGCCACCAGGAACAGCACCCGCAGGGACAGCGCCCCCGGGCACTTCTCCACCTCCAGCTCCCTGAGCAGCACCTGCAGGGGCGACAGGAATGGCTTGCCTCAGAAGGGCCAATTCCTGCTGCATGGCCTGCATCGCGGCTAACATTGCCGCCGGACTCATCGAGTCCCCACTAGGAGCTTGCGGACTACCCCGAGCTCTACGAGGCGGCATAGCTGTATCCACAAGGATGAGAATAATAAGTATATGAGATAAGCATAGCATCTCTCTAGATAATGTCAAAACTAGCACAGAGAATAACATAATCATATCAATAGCAAGACCGAAAACCCATCCTACATGTGCAGTGTGTCAATTTATTACTACTCCACTTGCTAGGACCTACAGCCTATGCTCTGATACCAACTGTAACACCCCACTGATCCCACACAATGGATGATACCAAAAAAAAACCTTTCTACAAAACTTATGCAACACATAGAGAAAGAAAGTATTGCAAAAATCCGGCAGCACCTCCCTTGAAAGTAGCATAACAAGGGAAGCATATAGTTTATACAGGATATAAAAGAAAGATAATTGCCATAGTATAATCAAAATGCAACTGTAGAAAAGAACATTCAGGACTAGACAAAAATAGACATCTCAGCCCACCAGACAAAACAGTTCAACTACCATGAAAGATTAGAATGTAATAATTCCCTAGACTTGACCCTTCCTGTTTAACATCATTAATAAACAGTTATTCCTTTATTTAAAAGTGTGGTGGCCGTGCTGCTACATCCCTTCTTTCCCAAAGCAAAGATCAGGTGCCTGCATCAGACAATGCAAGAGTGAGATGACACATCTCAGCAAGTAAAAAAAACAAACTACAGTTGGACAATGCAAGCCAACCGTGCATAAGCAACCACATGGTTCCCAACTTCTTCCTTAAATATTAATTTGCAGCAAGTAAGCAAGTAATCAATTACTCAATGCCAAGATGAATTACAAAGTAAAGATCCACCTTATCCACATCACCAAAATAGGTTCCACACTTCACCCATGAATGCACATGGCTACAGATGCAACATGACTTCTGCCTTCATACCTCTAAGGATATGAAGCTGCATCATACCCCTTCTCGGGAAACATATGATGCTCAATGTACCGGTACGGTCGGACCATAAGATCGCGACGAAACTTCAATGCAATGGATGATGAGTGCAATATGCATGACAACATCATAAGTTCTTCCCAAGTAAGAAAATGTGCTAGTCATATACTTCCACTCATTCCTCAAAATAACCACTTGAGTAACATGATCAAACCCTCAAACTTAACATATGAAATCCATGAAACATGAACATTCTCAAATGATAGTACTCAAATAACAAACAACATATGAATATGAACATAATAGCACAACATATTCAAGAACAAAACTCCTCATTAGCCAGACGGAATAACCATCACAAGTTTACTTGCCTTCACCGGAGTTTGGGCAAAAATCTCTAAGAACGATCCGGAAGTCCACCACCTGTTTTTGACACCCAACTTAGTGCACCAAATCCATATAAAAACTCAAAGACAACACCGCACCTACGCACAATCTCAACCCCCCCGCCGTGGATAACAATTTTCTCCACACCAACCAAACTGCAGCGGCGCTGCTTAGCAATTCCATAACTTTTAAAATCAAGACAGCCATGGTGTCAAACAAAACTCCAGAGGCAACTACATAAAATTCCCCACAAGTTTTGTATACAATTTACGGTTAAATTCTAACATCTAATTACTCCTAAACAGTCCACAACATAACCCCTGCAATCTGTTTTTTTCTGTTTTGAGCAGCGACATACGCGGATTCAAACAGCGATAACTTTTAAAATATAATTCCGATTTGAGCGCATAAGTACTTGTTGGAAAGATAAGATAAAGCCCTACATGATTCTCATACTGATTAACACTAATTACTCCCGAAACATCCCCAGAAACTGCTAACACTGCTGCTGTTCATCACTCTGAAAAATCTGTTTTCTGGACAGCCACATACCCGGATTCAAACGATGATAACTTTTAATTTATAACTCCAAATTGAGCGCATAAATACTCGTTGGAAAGATAAAACAAAGTTCTACAAGATTCTCATACTGATTAACACTAATTACTCCCGAAACATCCCCAGAAACTGCTAACACTGCTGCTGTTCATCACTCTGAAAAATCTGTTTTCTGGACAGCCACATACCCGGATTCAAACGATGATAACTTTTAATTTATAACTCCAAATTGAGCGCATAAATACTCGTTGGAAAGATAAAACAAAGTTCTACAAGATTCCCAAATTGATCCCCATTAAATCTTCACGAAAAAAAACTAAAAACTGCTGGAACTACCGCTGTTCATCCACCACGCAAAATTCTGGACAGCCCCCCTCTATCTAATCGCAAACGCAACTTCTAATCAATTGAATCGCAGCGCAAATGAACAAGGGATGAACACAAAAGAAAAATCACCTTGGGTTCTCCCCTTTTCCTTCCTCCCTTCTTCCTTCCACCAAAACGATTAGAGATTCGCACCAAAAGACGATGATCCGAGCGGCACGGAGTAGCACCTAGGGAGGAGGGGATTGGGGGGGGTGGCTAGGGTTTTGGTGGCTGCAACAATGGAGGGAGGAGGAGGTGGGCAGGGGGGGCGGCGGCCAAGGGGGAAGGGAGGAGTGGGGGGGGGGCGGCTGCACATGGGGGGGGTAATTAAGTGGGTGGCGGCTAGGGTTTGGGAGGCCTAATGGGCCGAAACACCAATTGCGGCCCAAATAACCCCCCGCGACAGCACTCGACCGCAACGCAACGTCAAACCAAATAAATTCTACTGCCCTAGTTGTGAATGTTTCCCACAAAATCCCAAATCCCCAAAACAACAACCGGGTGAAGGGAAAAGAAAAAAAAACAAAAGGAACAACCCCCAACTTCTCTTCTTTGCAAACCGGGTATTACATACGTTGATTTTTGGGGTTGTATCAAATTGTGGGCTACAATCTTTGTATGTCTCTGGAACTTTGTCTTGGCCAAGCAGATCAACTATCTTATTGATGGTCGATACTAGGTCACCGTCGGCTTCCATTGGGTATTCCTGATTTTTGGAAAAGACATGTATTTTAGGCTGTCATGATGGTAACTTGTGCATATTGACAGAGTGTAATAAAAAAGTTGGTCATACACCTTGGGTTTTATAGGTGAGTCGGGCGGTGGAGGAACATGAGTTTGATCGATTTTGATAGAGATGTCTTCAGACATGTTGTGCATCTCATCACTGCAATGATCAGTTGCATTAAGATCATCGTCTGCACCTCAAAATTTTTAGATTGTGTATTTGCTTCTAGCATCAAATCATCAGCTGCACCTGTGTGCACGTCATTGGGAATGTTGGCATCAGACTGGGTAGGTTGTTCTGCAAAATTCAGAAAAAATGTGATGCAAACTTATAGTCATTATTATCTATAAGTTCTTTCACAGGTGATGTTTGAGATGTATATTAATGCATAAATTGTTACTAGTATGTGCGTAAATTAGTAATTCTGTGTATTATATATAAATTTTACATATAGTCATGCAATTGTTGGTGCACATGTCCCTATTTATAGTGTAATTATTGTACTAAAGTTGCTATGTACATAAAAACATAAAAACTCAATCACCTGTTTGAGTGTCTCGTTGTTGGGATCCTTGAACCTGTGACCTGAGTCGAATGACATCATCAATCATGTCTTCGAAGGTCTCAGCTAGCTGGAGCTGTTTTGATACTAATTTGCGGTGAGCCCGTTCAAGCGTTGCACAGTACTTGTCAACCTCTTTGTCATGAGTCGTTCAAGCGTTGCACAGTACTTGTCAACCTCTTTGTCATGAGCTTTCAACAAACAGTCAAAACTAGAGCGGTATGGCGGTGGAAGGCAAATAACCTTGCTATAGATCAAGTCTTTCATGCGAGGAACATGAATATGGAACGTATCATTTGCTAGTCGTTCAGGAGCAGCAACGTAGCATGTGTCTATCCTTCTACGGAACTAATCAAACAGTAACAAACACGCATAGTTACTAATCAAACAGTAACAAAACATAAAAAATGTGTGCATAAATTGCTTAAAAGAATCTGTTTTTGAATATGGGAATGAACTTACATGACAATGACCATACGTTTTGCCAGCATGACAAGGCTTCCTCCTGTCAGTCTTGGTCAGTGCATCAATTGTCTCTTTATCAAAGTATTTAATATGTGGAGTGCCATATTTGTTCTCAGGAGCTGCCTCGTGATAAAGATGGTCTAGATAATATATCTAAGAAAATTACAAACAAATGACAGACATCAACGAATATTTTTATCAGAAAGTTTGCCTAATTACATTATACGAATATGAACATAATAGTCACAGGAATTACCACGATGACTATGGAGCACCCATATATCGTAGCGGTGACATGATTAGTGTTCCTTTTATGCCATTTTGCAGCAGCCTCACATAAATCGTTAAATACTAACAGACACCAATCGATGTCTGGGAGCCGGTTCATGTCTTCTGTCATAGAACTTCGTTGTTGGAGATTGATCATGAAGAAGTCAGAAACAACAGTCGGCTGAATAAAATAAGGAAGAAACACCTAATTATTTCCTGTAGGGTGGCAATATCAAACTCACCCGTCGATATTTTGAGTTCTTTCGTAAGCCTGCCAGCAGTATCAACTTCTCCGTACCAATCATAAACGGTTTCCCCCCTCCAGCACTGGGCAAACCAAGAATTAGGCGAACAGTCTCCTTTGTTATCTTTAGCTCCTTTCCTGGGCCAGATCGTATGGTCATGTCAACTGGATCAAGCTTATCCATCAACCAATTCGTTAACGATCCAACAGCAAGGCCATCTGTTGACATTTCCAGTATACTTTGGAAGCCTTTCCTCGCTACAGCCTCGCGTGACGGTCATTCATTATCCATATAGACAATATGACATCATACAGAATGCACCGGATGTTCAGTTTATGTGTGAAAACATATAGAAACATGTAAACAAATATAATAAAAATGATCGAACCTAATAATGCATGACGCTAAGCTGAAAAAGGCATAAAACAACATGTATGATTTTGATTCATAAATATTAAATGAAGACTGCATATAATACCAATTAACAACATGTAGTTAACTGACCCAACGTGATTAAGTGGCAATAAAATATATAGATAGTATCTATATTATGAACGTAATATCAATAAATTTTTTATGAATTATTTATTACATATTATGATCAATAACTGTTGCAATAGTAATAAAATTAGATGTTGTTGTCACCAACATGTGTTCTTCTGTCTTTGGTTTTCTTTTCGCTTCTATTCTTCATCACAGTTGTTTGCTTGATAGTTGCATCTTCAACAATGTTTTTTTTTGCTTTGGCAGGTTTGGTGAATGATAAATAACAGGTCTACGTGGCGATTGTCGCTGAGGAGACGTTGGTTTCTCATCAAATCTGACATGCCAATTCTTCTTGGGGGCAGGCATGAAATCATCATCATCATCTATATTTCCACTTACGTTAGATTCTTTTTTTTCCGCGTCCTGCAGACCGCTTTGTATTACGCCTAACATAAAGTTGCTTCATTTGCTTTGGAGAATCAACATATGGAGCAATCGAGTGCCTTGGATTGTTCGCATTATTCCCAGTGCGGGGATTTCAACAGTGAATACTTCCTGACTTGATTCGATCGTTATTTTCTTTGGATTGGAAGGAGGATGGTCAACAGATTTCATTCTGAATTTAACTTCTGCACAATGCTAAATCTGCATAAATGATATGTACAATATTTGAGATATATTACACCTTTAAAACATATATTAGGAAACAACCAACAAACGTTATATATAAAAACCTGACATCGTATGAATTGTATTGACACATTATTTAACTATTCCAAAAGCATTGAATTGAATATAACTACATCCACATGTTAGCATATAATACGAGGGCATCAAAACTAATGTCCATCTCTGTAAATAATTATTGTCATAACTACGTACGTAATCAGTATAAAAGCGAACATATTTTGTCATAACTATATAAAAGTTAAGAGACGAATGTGAGTCTATGTTAAGTAATTAGCATAAGTGCAAACGTCATCCAACTGCCTACGTGTATAATACATTTATGCATTCCTAATATGAGTCTATAAATTAATTAGTATCATAAATGTGAACGTAATCCGCATAAATACTTCAATATTTTGCCAAAGCAATCTAAATGTGTATCATTATGTATGTTTGTTTCCAATTAATTAAAAATAAAATGTGCATAATAATTGCACACCGAACATAATTTAGGGTTCTGCTATCCGTTGTTTGGGGTTTAATGTTATGGATATCATACAAGATATTAGAACACAATTTCAGATTGCAATCTAAACCCTAGATAGCTCGGTTGCAACAATAACAGATGTAAAAACTCGTAACTGGGCACGCCTTCGAATCCGATGAACATATTAGGTCACTGAAAGATGCTAATGAAAAATGGCGGATTGCACGAGGTCGCTTGCAATGTCAGTAAACACCTTTGAAAACCCCAATGCGGATAAACTGTGAAATGGATCAGTTTAGATACTATGAAAGGGGAAATCTGCGAGCGACGACACCAGCCGGGTATTCACACTAGCGAACGAATATCAACTATGGGAGGAGCGGCGGACCGAAAAAACTTACCTGCCATGGAACTGTTGGCCGACTCCGCAGCTGGAGGTGGGTGACGGCGAAATGCCCTATTTGGCGCGCCGTAGAATCCCGCTGCTGGAGAAGATTCCGCTACGCGCCGAAGAAAGCTTCACTCGCCTCCTAGTCGCCTAGACGCAGAGAAGAAATGGAAAGCGTGGAGTATGCAGAGGAGACGAGGTGGCGTCGTGGCGGTTGTTTAGGAAGACTGCGCCGAGATTGAAGGTAGGGTACGTGTGGGTATTTGTTTCTTAACCGACGTTGGGTGTGGATGGGTCTGGGTTGCAAACTGGTGGGGTCGAACCAACTAATTTGGATCAAGGCTTCCGTTTATTAATGTGAGCCCAGAGCTCTATATATATATATATATATATATATATATATATATATATATATATATTGGAACCTACAAAGTATTATGCGAGTGTGAATTGATCCATGTGATATGATGCATCGTGCACAATTCATTTTAGGTCCCAGTATGCATTCACATTGGGCGTGATTGGTAGCTAGGCTCTAGGACGTCGGGCTCGCTGCAGCCTGGATGGCCAGAGAATCTCCTTTCCCACGTCTCCACGCATGCAGACTTGCAGACTAAAAAAACGTCTGAGCTGCATCTGTCCGTGCAGACCAAGGTTCACAGGTACAGCCTACCAATCACCAGACATGCACAGTCAACGGCATGATTCATACGCTGATTATATGACGCGTATTTCGTATTCTCTGCATACGTACAACTGGCAGCATAGTAGTGCCAAAACGATCTAGGATTTTGACTTTACATATCATGACTGACCATTTATTTGATTTATTTTTTACAAATAATAAAACAGATAAATTATTATTGACGTATCTCTAATAATTAAATAAGTCATAATAAAATAAACAATATTTCTATACAAATTTTGAATCTGACGGTCAGTTAAATAAAATATCTAGAAATTAAAAATATCATGTATGTTAGAACCGAGGAAAAAGTTTGCTAGTATACGTCCCACTGTCCCAGCAGCCCGGAACTAGTCAAACTTGATTCTGCCGGAAGAGATATCATATCAGGAAGCATCTCGTCCCATGCTTACCTCCAAAGTAATTGCATTGCATCGCGCATCAGAACCATCATCGACCTTTCCATAACTAAATAAATCTGTTTAGATTCTGCTTGAATTTATTCTAGGTAAACACTAGTCAACTAGGGTTATTTTTGATTGGAGAACGAGATAGGATGGAATCGTTCCATTCTGCATTTGGTTGATGAGTGATTCTAAATCGAGAATGTTCCTGTCAAATCTGGGACGAGCTTGTAAAAAAACGGTGGAATCCCACCGTTTGGTGGGCCCAAACAGAAAAGAAAACGATTTCAGTTCGTTCTTCTTAGAATTGAAAACGGAGCCGTTCCATTCTTAAGATCTGGAATAGAACTGTTCTACTCACGGAACTCTCTAACCAAACGGACCAGCTCTCGGACTGTTCAAATCTTAGCTAAACATGTTTTAGTAGGGTTAAAACAGTTAATGGGATGGTATAAATTTTAGCCTCCAGTTAAAATTTAGCTACAGTTTTAAATGAGGCCGTCTGAATCCTCAGCTGCAGGCACCAAACACAAACAGGCCCTTATACATTGTCGAAGTAGCAGCCATGCATTCGTAGAGACGACATACGAGTACGTACATACTTTTGCGCAGTTGTGTGTGGTTCACGTTTAAGGCTACTTGTTTGCACACATTTGCCCAACTAGAGGGAGGATAGGCATATATATATTCCTCTCGAGCACACTATGTTGGAAGATCCCAAAATTCGAACCAGTTCGTATTCTGCAAAAATTCGCTTCTTCCATTGTCACATGAACTAATCTATATATGTTAGTTGGTCGGCAACCAGCACATCTTGAGAGCAAAAAGCAAGTTGCAGGCCTGCAGCGGCAGACATGTCTAGATATCAATGAACCCCGATAAACCTAGTCTGGTCACAGGGCACTGAGATTCGGGAGCGCTGATCTATGTGGTACCGGCAGTCTAGTATCCAGTGGTCAATATGGGTGTGATTGGTTGCTTCTATTATGTGTTTGGTTGGATGTACATAGAAGAATGAAAGAGGGTGGTCATAGTTTTTATAGTGTTTGGATGAGGGTCATGTAGGGACAAGTAAACACCGGAGTAGTTTTTTTTGTGATGGCGTGATCTAAAAAATAAGGGGACGGTATCGTCTCCGCCTCATCGCACTTTGACCTCAAACCAAACACATCCAGTTGGTTTATTTGAAACACGATGTTTTATTTGAAACAACATTGAATGCATAAATAAACAATTCATGAAAACTTCACAATTTATGAAACAAATAAAAATTACATCACAAGAAAATACACAATTTCTAAAACAAATAAAAATACATTAACTGAAAAATAAAACATATATAATTCATAGCAATAAAATTTAATTATTATGGTGTAGTGTGTTCCATTAAATCATTTTGGAGCTAGTCATGCATCCGGTTAGCATGAATTGCAGCCTCATGCGAGATGGTTGCAAAGCTCATCATTGTTTCGGGGGTGATGGTTGATGTTATAACGAAGGACACGATTACTTCATAGTCGTTTATGTCATATGATCCTCTACGCTCATTCTCAATAAATATATTATGTCGAATAATAAATGCATGCCAAGTAGATGTCATCAGCGAGGTGGCACCCTTAGTGGTACTCGTGACCATTCACTGTGAAGTTCATATTTGGTGCTTCACCATTGAGCACATCATTGAGTAATGACTAGTTGGGCACATTCACATTATTGTTCAACCCTACCACCCTAAAAAACATGTCAAATCTACAAGTCATATGAGGCAACTGCCTCAATCGTAATAGTTGAGGATCCAATGTCCTCCCTTTTAAACTATTCTCTCTATCCAATAGGGCAGTTCCTCTACTTCTAGTGCATGCAATCTATATTTCTTATCATACCATTAAATCCTCTCCCCCTTAGCTAATAGTCACTTAAGATCATCAACAATGGGACGACAACTATGTTCCTCTCTAAAACATGAAATAGCACATCTATAGAATATTTTGAGGCACTTAAGATGGAAATTTTCTCTGTTTTGATATACTCATCAATGGAGTCAACATTGATACCACACACAAGCATGCATAGAGTGTCAGTTTATTTCTGGTGGGGGAGAAACTGTTGCAATTTAGTGCATTGGTTCTAAGAGTGAAGTAGCAGGAATGCTCACCCAACCTTTCCAAGATTTGAAGAAAGAGACTCCTCTGCATGTGGTACCTTTGACAAAAGTAGAGCGACGGTTACACATGGATCATTGAAGTAGACTTGCATCAACTAGTCGGGGGGCTAAAAGTTCCCTTTGCCAAGGACCATGATCTGGATGTTCCCTAGAGGGGGTGAATAGACGAATAAAAATATCACCAAAAACTTAGAACTCTTACACTACTCGAAGACTGATTGCGGCGGAATGAAGATCATGTCGAGTAGGTCGCAACAGAATTAAAGTTACTATCTCGGAGCAGCCTACACTTCAAAAATAACTTATACCAAAGAAAAGTATAGAAGTGCAAAGAGTAAATCAATCAAAATAGAGAGATAGAAAATAATATAGAGTAGAGCACACAGGAGGCAAGGATTTATCCTATGGTTTGACCAAACCTAAAATGTTTGCCTACTTCTATGTTGGAGTTAGCAAAACCTTGGCTTGGAGTATCTCACTCCATCCTTTATTTGCTCAAATCTGTCAAGGTGACAGACAAAGCCTTCCACTATGTCGATGTCGAGTTACACAGAGCTGAGGCTATCACAGACGTCGACAGCTCTCCGGTAGAGTAATGGTATGCTCAAGATCTTGCTCTAACTTGCAACAGCACTCATCTACTCTCTCTTGGCTTATAACTGCGTCAATATACAAATAGAGAGAAGTACACATGAGAGAGAGGTAGAAATGATTCACAATATGCCTACACTTGTATGTTGCAGTTGGGTGGCTTCGTCATCTGAAAGAGGATGCCTAGGGGGTCCTTTTATAGCCTCCAAAGAGTTCCAATCCGTTGCCCCTTCCTTGCAAAAAGATGCCAAAATTGGGCTAACTGTGGGCGCATTGAAACGATCCGGTGCACCACCAGACCGAGTCCATGTGCCCCGAGTCCAAGATCCTGATTGCACGGCTTCCATAGCTAGGTTGCACCAGACCGATCCAATGCTCCACCGGACCGTCCGGTGATGTCAGCTAGCCATTGGTGCCAACAACCCATTGGAAAGAGTTGTTGAAGGCCGTCTGGTGCACCACCGGATCGGTTTCTGTACACGGTCCGATGAATTTTTGCCAAAATTCCTGAGACCAAACAGTTCTCTTGCAGACGGTCCGGTGCACCGGACCAAGTTCTATTCACGGTTCAGTGCTCCAAACAACACACTAAGTGCTTTTTACTCAATTCTTCTCCATTTGACTTCAACCCTCGGGAGGACTTCCCTGTGACTTAAACAAGCACATTTAGAGCATAACCCAATTGACTAAGTCCTAGAAAGTTACCTCTTTCTTATTCTTCTCTTAGCTTTTATGTTTCACCTCAAATAGAGCCCCCAAATGACACTTTCTCTACAAACATGGTCAGAGGGCAAAACCAAAGTGCCCTATGCATAGTAGAAGGTCCATGCAACATACCTGAACACTCAAACTTGCATACTTATCCTTCTTCATAGTTTGCCCCTTTTGGTCTATTTGAGGTCGAGGTAGGACTCCAAATCATCAAGTCGACTTGACTTGATCTAGATTACCATCTATGAGCTCCGACACCCTGTAATGGTCACATTGAACATATCCGAATATAGGAATAACCCAAACCAAAGTTCAGAGTGAACTTAGCTCTTTTGGGTTGCTGAAAGGGAAATGGGCTTAAAACATTTCCTATAATCGATTTTGGTGTTTGACGTCCATCACAAACCACGTGGACTAATTAGTTTGCCCGGTTGTTAATTATCTCAGGTGCATAAAGTTCAACATAAACCAAGAAAGAAATTCAGTTGGGGACTCAACCAAGTTTGGATCAAAGACTAGCAATGGTGCTGCCAGTGGCGCACCGAACATTGTCCGGTGCTCAGGTCAAGGCACCAACGAACTGGCCACTCTCGAGTTTTCTGAGGGGCACTCCGCTATAATTCAACGGACTGTCTGGTGTGCACCAGACAGTGTCCGGTGAGCCAATGGAGCAACAGTCACCTGCGCGCAACGGTCGACTGCAAAAGTGAACATTGCTCGATCAAAAGTCAGACTAGCGATGTCAGGACGCACTAGACATGTCCGATGTGCCATCGGACTGTCCGGTGCAGCTAGAAGACAAAGGACCTCAACGGTCAACCACTCCAAACCCCAACGGGCAGCTGACGTAGCACGCACCGGACACTGAACAGTGTCATGTCCGGTGTGCCATCGACAGCAACGACTGGAATAGTGGTTGGGGCTATAAATACCCCCAACCACCACTATTCAAGCTATCCAAGTTTTCTGAACTTCACATTCAATACAAGAGCAAAAGACTACACTCCAAGACACAATCAATAGATCAAATCCTCTCCAAGCCTCCAAATCAACTCAATTGCTTAGTGACTTGAGAGAGGGTGTTTTGTGTTCTTTTGTTGCTCTTGTTGCTTAGATTGCTTTCTCCTTCTCATTCTTATTCTCTAAGTGCTTTGTAAAGCTAGTAAGAGACACCTAAGTGTGTGGTGATCCTTGTAGGGTCTTAGTGACCCAAGTGATTAAGGAGAAGCCTCGACCAGTCTGTGTGACCGATTGAGAGAGGGAAATGGTTGGAATAGACTGAGCCTTTGTGGCCTCCTCAACAGGGACTAGGTTCTTTGGAACTGAACCTCGATAAACAAATCACCATGTTCACCTGTTGATCTTCACTTGATTTGTTTTCCCTCTCTCCTCTCTCTAGAAGTTCCCTTGCTCATATTGATTTGAGTTTGCTCCCAAACATTATCTGCATTGATTGAGCAACTCTAAGCAAGGAGAACTATCTTCCATACTCTGATTTAATTCTAACGCTAACCCCGACCTTAGTGCGTGTTTAAAGTTTGTAAATTTCAGGTTTTGCCTATTCACCCCCTTTGGGCGACTTTCAATTGGTATCAGAGCCTGGTGCTTCATTAAGAATGTAACTAAAAGTCGCCTAAAGGAGGGTGAATAGGCGGAATCTGAAAATTATAAACTTAAGCACACACTACGAGCCGGGGTTAGCGTTAGAAATAAAATCGAGTATGAAAGAGAGGGCAAAAAACAAATCAAAGTCAAATGAAGCGGATGACACGGTGATTTGTTTTACCGAGGTTCGGTTCTTGCAAACCTACTCCCCATTGAGGTTGTCACAAAGACCTGGTCTCTTTCAACCCTTTCCCTCTCTCAAACGGTCACCTAGATCGAGTGAGCTTTTCTCCTTAATCAAACGGGTCACTTAGACCCCTACAAGGACCACCACAACTTGGTGTCTCTTGCTTCGATTACAAGTTGCTTGAGAACAAGAATAGAGGAAGAAGAAAAGTGATCCAAGCGCAAGAGCTCAAAGAACAAGAGCAAAACTCTCTCTCTAGTCACTAATAGCTTTGAGTGGAATTGGGACTTGGAGAGGCTTTGATTCAATCTATTTGTGTCTTGTATTGAATGCACTAGCTCTTGTATTGAGTGAGATGTCTGAAAAACTTGGATGCCTTGAAGTGTGGTGGTTGGGGGTATTTATAGCCCCAACCACCAAAACAGCCGTTGGGGAAGTCTGCTGTCGAAGGGCGCACCGGACAGTCCGGTGCACCACCGGACACTGTCCGGTGCGCCAGCCACGTCACCCAACCGTTAGGGTTCTGACAGGTACTGTTCACTGTCTGGTGCGCCTTCTGGCGCTGCTCTAACTCTACACGCGCAGACGCACACAATTCACTGTTCACTATTGCTTTGCAGACGACCGTTGGCGCAGTAGCCGTTGCTCCGCATGGCACACCGGACAGTCCGGTGCTACATCGGACAGTCCGGTGAATTATAGCGGAGTGGCATTTCCAGAAACCCGAAGCTGAGGAGTTTGGAGTGGATCTCCCTGGTGCACCGGACACTGTCCGGTGCGCTAGACCAGGGCTGCCTTCGGTTTCATTTGCTCCTTTATTTTTGAACCCTAATTTAACTTTTTATTGGTTTGTGTTGAACCTTTGGCACCTATAGAACATATAATCTAGAGCAAACTAGTTAGTCCAATTGTTTGTGTTGGGCAATTCAACCACCAAAATCATTTAGGAAAAGGTGTGACCCTATTTCCCTTTCAATCTCCCCCTTTTTGGTGATTGATGCCAACACAAACCAAAGCAAATGTATAAGTGCAGAATTGAACTAGTTTGCATAATGTAAGTGCAAAGGTTACTTGGAATTAAACCAATACTTTATTTCTTCTAGATATGCATGGATTGCTTTCTTTTTATTTAACATTTTGGACCACGCTTGCACCACTAGTTTTGTTTTTGCAAATTCTTTGGAAAATTCTTTTCAAAATCCTTTTGCAAATAGTCAAAGGTATATGAGTAAGATTGTAAGAAGCATTTTCAAGATTTGAAATTTTATCCCCTGTTTCAAATGCTTTTCCTTTGACTCAAACAAAACTCCCCCCTAAATGAAATCCTCCTCTTAGCTTTCAAGAGGGTTTTGGGATATACAAATTGAAATACTATCATTAGAGGAATACCAATTTTTAAAGATACTAATTAGAAGTATACCAATAAAAATTTTCAAAACACAATTAAAAATTAGGAAGGTGGTGGTGCGGTCCTTTTACTTTGGGCTAATACTCTCTCCCCCCTTTGGCATTAATTGCTAAAAATGGAGACTTTGTGAGCCCCTATTAGATTCTCTTCCCCTTTTGGCTAACAATATGTGAGTGAAGATTATACCAATGAGGAGAGATGGCGGAATACCGACAAAGTGAATAATACCGATGGAGTTGAGTGGAAGCGTCGTCTTTGCCGAATACTCCATTTCTTTTTCAATTCTATGACTTTTGATCTACGGATTTACCTCCTGTGTCGAGGTCGAGATGCCCATTGGTTCCCATGGGTGTCTTGATGGGTTTGGCATCCTTCATTCCAAACTTGGTAAGAATGTCTTGAATGTACTTCGTTTGACTGATAAAGGTGCCCTCTTGGAGTTGCTTTACTTGAAATCCTAGAAAATACTTCAACTCCCCCATCATAGACATCTCGAGTTTTTGTACCGTGATCCTACTAAACTCTTCATAAGTAGATTTGTTAGTAGAGCCAAATATAATATCATCAATAGAAATTTGGCATACAAACAAATCTTTTGCAATAGTTTTAGTAAAGAGAGTAGGATTGGCTTTTCCGACTTTGAAGCCATTAGTGATAAGAAAATTTCTTAGGCATTCATACCATGCTCTTGGGGCTTGCTTGAGCCCATAAAGCGCATTTAAGAGTTTGTAAACATGGTTAGGGTACTCACTATCTTCAAAGCCGGGAGGTTGCTCAACATAGACCTCTTCCTTGATTGGTCCATTGAGGAAGGCACTCTTCACGTCCATTTGGTAAAGCTTAAAGCCATGGTAAGTAGCATAGGCAAGTAATATGCGAATTGACTCAAGCCTAGCTACGGGTGCATAAGTTTCACCGAAATCCAAACCTTCGACTTGTGAATATTCTTTGGCCACAAGTCGTGCTTTGTTCCTTATGACCACACCATGCTCATCTTGCTTGTTGCAGAATACCCATTTGGTACCTACAACATTTTGGTTAAGATGTGGGACTAAATGCCATACCTCATTCCTCGTGAAGTTGTTGAGCTCCTCTTGCATTGCCAACACCCAATCTGAATCTCTTAATGCATCTTCCACCCTGTATGGCTCAATAGAAGACACAAAAGAGTAATGTTCACAAAAATGTGCGACTCAAGATCGAGTAGTTACCCCCTTATGGATATCACCAAGAATGGAGTTCACGGGGTGATCTCTTTGAATCGCCTGGTGGACTCTTGGGTGTGGTGGTCTTTAACCCTGTTCATCTTCCTTGTCTTGATTATTGTCATCTCCCCCTTGATCGTTGTCCTCCTCTTGAGGTGGCTCATCTTCTTGATTTTCTTCATTATCATCTTGAGCCTGTTCCTCATCTTGAGTTGGTGGAGATGCTTGTATGGAAGATGATGGTTGATCTTGTGCTTGTGAAGGCTCTTCGGATTCCTTAGCGCGACGCATGGAGCCTCTTCATCATCTAGCTCATCAAGATCAACTTGCTCCACTTGGGAGCCGTTAGTCTCATCAAACACAATGTCACAAGAAACTTCAACTAGTCCAGTGGACTTGTTAAAGACTCTATATGCCCTTGTGTTTGAATCATATCCTAGTAAAAAGCCTTCTATAGCCTTAGGAGCAAATTTAGATTTTCTACCTCTTTTAACTAGTATAAAACATTTGCTACCAAAGACTCTAAAATATGAAACATTGGGCTTTTTACCGGTGAGGAGTTCATAAGATGTCTTCTTGAGGATTTGGTGAAGGTAGAGTCGGTTGATGCGTAGCAGGCGGTGTTAATCGCCTCGGCCCAAAACCGGTTCGAAGTCTTGTACTCATCAAGCATGGTCCTTGCCATGTCCAATAGAGTTCTATTCTTCCTCTCCATTACACCATTTTGTTGAGGTGTGTAGGGAGAAGAGAACTCATGCTTGATGCCCTCCTCCTCAAGGAAACCTTCAATTTGTGAGTTCTTGAACTCCGTCCCATTATCGCTTCTAATCTTTTTTATCCTTAAGCCAAACTCATTTTGAGCTCGTCTCAAGAATCCCTTTAAGGTTTCTTGGGTTTGTGATTTATCCTGCAAAAAGAATACCCAAGTGAAGCGAGAATAATCATCCACAATTACAAGACAATACATACTCTCGTCGATGCTTATGTATGCTATCGGGCCGAATAAATCCATGTGGTGTAGCTCAAGCGGCCTGTCGGTCGTCAAGATGTTCTTGTGTGGATGGTGGGCACCAACTTGCTTTCCTACTTGGCATGCGCTACAAACCCTATCTTTCTCAAAATGAACATTGGTTAGTCCTAAAATGTGCTCTCCCTTTAGAAGCTTGTGAAGATTCTTCATCCCAACATTGGCTAGTCGGCGATGCCAGAGCCAACTCATATTAGTCTTAGTAATTAAGCAAGTGTCGAGTTCAGCTCTATTGAAATCAACTAAGTATAGCTGACCCTCTAACATTCCCTTAAATGCTACTGAATCATCACTTCTTCTAAAGACAGTAACACCTACATCTGTAAATAGACAGTTGTAGCCCATATTGCATAATTGAGAAACAGAAAGCAAATTGTAATCTAATCAATCTACAAGAAAAACATTGGAAATAGAATGGTCAGGTGATATAGCAATTTTACCAAGTCCTTTGACCAAACCTTGATTTCCATCCCCGAATGTGATAGCTCTTTGGGGATCTTCGTTTTTCTCATAGGAGAACATTCTTTCTTCCCTTTCATGTGGTTTGTGCACCCGCTATCAATGATCCAACTTAAGCCCCCGGATGCATAAACCTACAAAACAAGTTTAGGCCTTGTTCTTAGGTACCCAAACGGTCTTGGATCCTTTCACATTAGAAACAAGCACCTTGGGTACCCAAACACAAGTCTTTTATCCCTTGTGTTTGCCCCCAACATATTTGGCAACTACTTTGCCTGATTTGTTAGTTAAAACATATGAAGCATCAAAAGTTTTAAATGAAACATTAGGCTCATTTGATGCAGTAGGAGTTTTCTTTTTAGGCAATTTAACATGAGTTGATTGCTTAGAACTAGATGCCTCACTCTTATACATAAAAGCATGATGAGAGCCAGAGTGAGACTTCTTAGAATGAATTCTCCTAATCTTATGTTCGGGATAACCAGCAGGATATAAAATATATTCCTCGTTATCCTGAACCATGGGAGCCTTGCCCTTAACAAAATTAGACAATCTTTTAGGGGCATTAAGTTTAACATTGCCTCCCTGTTGGAAGCCAATGCCATCCTTAATGCCAGGGTGTCTCCCACTATAGAGCATGCTTCTAACAAATTTAAATTTTTCATTTTCTATCTCATGCTCATTAATTTTAGCACTAAGTTGAGCTATATGATCATTTTGTTGTTTAATTAAAGCTAGGTGATCATGGATAGCATCAGCATTAATGTCTCTACATCTAGTACAAATAGTAACATGATCAATACTAGATGTAGAGGGTTTGCAAGTATTTAATTCATCAATCTTTGCATGTAACATGGCATTCTCATTTCTAAGATTGGAAATAGAAACATTGCAAACATTTAAATCTTTAGCCTTAGTTGTTAATTTATCATTCTCAATCTTAAGGCTAGAAAGTGATTCATTCAACTTGTTAATCTTAGCAATTAAACTAGCATTATCATTTTTAAGGTTGACAAGAGAATCATCACAAACATTTAATTTCTCAACCTTAGCAATTAATTTGGCATTTTCAATTCTAAGGTTAGAGATAGTGTCATGGCAAATGCTAAGCTCACTAGTTAATTTTTCACATTTTTCTACTTTCTGAGCATAAGCATTTTTAACTTTAACATGCTTTTTATTTTCCTTAATAAGGAAGTCATCTTGGCTATCCAAGAGTTCATCCTTTTTCATGAATAGCACCTATCAATTCATTTAGTTTTTCCTTTTGTTGCATGTTTAGGTTGGCAAAAAGAGCAAGCAAATTATCTTCATCGTCACTAGAGTTATCCTCATCACTAGATGTTGCATATTTAGTGGAGGCTCTAGATTTTACCTTCTTTTTGCCGTCCCTTACCATGAGGCATTTGTGGCCGACGTTGGGGAAGAGAAGACCCTTGTTGATGGCGATGTTGGCGGCGTCCTCGTCGGAGGAGGAGTCGGTGGAGCTCTCATCGGAGTCCCACTCCCGACACACGTGGGCATCGCCGCCCTTCTTCTTGTGGTACTTCTTCTTTTCCTTCCTCCTTCCCTTCTTGTCGTCGCCCCTGTCACTATCACTTGACATAGGACATTTTGCAATAAAGTGACCGGGCTTACCACACTTGTAGAAAACTTTCTTGGAGCGGGGCTTGTAATCCTTCCCCCTCCTTTGCTTGAGGATTTGGCGAAAACTCTTGATGATGAGCGTCATCTCCTCATTGTCGAGCTTAGAGGCGTCGATGGGGAGCCTACTTGACGTAGACTCTTCTTTCTTTTCCTCCATTGCTTTGAATGCGATGGATTGCACCTCGGGCGTGGAGGTCGTGCCTCGCTCGATGATTTGCTTGGAGCCTTTGATCATCAACTCAAAGCTCACAAACTTCCCTATAACCTCCTCAAGAGACATTACCTTATATCTAGGATCACCACAAATTAATTGAACTTGTGTAGGATTAAGAAAAACGAGTGATCTTAGAATAACCTTGAGCATTTCATGGTCATCCCATTTTGTGCTCCCGAGGTTGCGCACTTGATTTACCAAGGTCTTGAGCCGGTTGTACATGGCTTGTGGCTCCTCCCCTTGGTTGAGCATGAATCGACCGAGCTCCCCCTTGATCGTTTCCCGCTTGGTGATCTTGGTCACCTCATCTCCTTTGTGCGCGGTCTTGAGTACGTCCCAAATCTCTTTGGCACTCTTCAACCCTTGCACCTTATTATACTCCTCTCGACTTAGAGAGGTGAGGAGTATAGTGGTGGCTTGGGAGTTGAAGTGCAAGATTTGGTCGACCTCCTCCGAATCATAGTCCTTGTCCCCTTCCTTCGGTACGTGCGCTCCATACTCAACAATATCCCATATGCTTTTGTGGAGTGAGGTTAGGTGATGCCTCATTTTATCACTCCACATAGAATAATCTTCACCATCAAAAACTGGTGATTTGCCTAATGGGACGGAAAGTAATGGAGTACGTTTGGAAATGTGAGGATAGCGGAGGGGCATCTTACTATACTTCTTACACTCATGGCGCTTAGAAGTGGCGGATGCCGATTCGGAGCCGGAGGTGGAGGGTGATGAAAAATCAGTCTCGTAGTAGACCACTTTCTTCATCTTCTTATTCTTGTCACCTCTCCGTTGTGTCTTGATGGAGGAAGAGGATTCCTCCTTGTGCTTGTGGTCGGACTCCCTCGAGTGTGTTCTCCCTGAGCTTGCGGACTTGTCGCCGCCGGTCCCAATCTCCCTCTTGGCGGATGCTCCCGACATCACTTCGAGTGGTTAGACTCTAATGAAGTACCGGGCTCTGATACCAATTGAAAGTCGCCTAGAGGGGGGTGAATAGGCGGAATCTGAAAATTATAAACTTAAGCACACACTACAAGTCGGGGTTAGCGTTAGAAATAAAATCAAGTCCGAAAGAGAGGGCGAAAAACAAATCAAAGTCAAATGAAGCGGATGACACGGTGATTTGTTTTACCGAGGTTCGGTTCTTGCAAACCTACTCCCTGTTGAGGTGGTCACAAAGACCGGGTCTCTTTCAACCCTTTCCCTCTCTCAAACGATCACCTAGACCAAGTGAGCTTTTCTCCTTAATCAAACGGGTCACTTAGACCCCTACAAGAACCACCACAACTTGGTGTCTCTTGCTTTGATTACAAGTTTCTTGAGAACAAGAATAGAGGAAGAAGAAAAGTGATCCAAGCACAAGAGCTCAAAGAACACGAGCAAAACTTTCTCTCTAGTCACTAATAGCTTTGAGTGGAATTGGGACTTGGAGAGACTTTGATTCAATCTATTTGTGTCTTGTATTGAATGCACTAGCTCTTGTATTGAGTGAGATGTCTGAAAAACTTAGATGCCTTGAAGTGTGGTGGTTGGGGGTATTTATAACCCTAACCACCAAAACAGCCGTTGGGGAAGTCTACTGTTGAAGGGCACACCGGACAGTCCGGTGCGCCACCGGACACTATTCGGTACGCCAGCCACGTCACCCAACCGTTAGGGTTCTGACGGTTTCGACCATTGGAGCTCTGACTTTATGGGGCACCGGACAGTCCGGTGCGCCTTCTGGCGCTGCTCTGACTCAACGCGCGCAGACGCGCACTGTTCACTGTTCATTGTTGCTTTACAGACGACCGTTGGCGCAGTAGCCATTGCTCCGCATGGCACACCGGACAGTCCGGTGCTACACCGGACAGTCCGATGAATTATAGCGGAGTGGCATTTCTAGAAACCCGAAGCTGAGGAGTTTGGAGTGGATCTCCCTGGTGCACCGGACACTGTCCGGTGGCACACCGGACAGTCCGGTGCGCCAAACCAGGGCTGCCTTCGGTTTCATTTGCTCCTTTCTTTTTGAACCCTAACTTTAACTTTTTATTGGTTTGTGTTGAACCTTTGGCACCTGTAGAACATATAATCTAGAGCAAACTAGTTAGTCCAATTGTTTGTGTTGGGCAATTCAACCACCAAAATCATTTAGGAAAAGGTGTGACCCTATTTCCCTTTCAGTAACAACTCGAAGTGATGTCGGGAGATCACGCCAAGAGGGAGATAGTCACCGGCGATAAGGCCGATGGCTCGGGAAGGAAGAATGAACGGACTCCGTCAAGAGAGTCCGGCGACAAGTACAAGGAAGAATCCGCTTCCTCCATCAAGTCACATAGGAAGGTGTAAGGAAAATGGACACGGGCCATTTGGCTTAATAGATTTTGGTGTTTGATGATCAACGCAACCTGTGGACTAATATGTTTGCTAGTGTTTGTGTGTGTAGTTCACAGGATGCTAAAGTACCTTGGATCAAGACATTGAGGAAAGCAACACCTCAAAATAAGACATTATAAAGATCAAGAGGAGTCCAAGAGAATAAAGAAGTGTTGCCTGTGGACTATCTGTGCGTGGAGCACCAGACTATCCGGTGCACTAGGGAACCGTAGCCCAATGGCTAGTTCCAGGTGGCACTTTGTAGAGAAGACCACCGGAATGTCCAGTGTGGAGTCTGGACTGTCCGGTGTCAAAAGCCTGCAGCGCCAATGGTCACATGTTGTGGTAGGGCAACGGCTAGGCACACCGGACACTGAACACTGCACTGTCTGGTGCACCACCGGACTGTTCGGTGTGCCGCAGAGAGCAGCAGCTTTTCTCCAATGGCTACAATTGTGTTGGGGGCTATAAATACACCCCAACCGGCCATTTCAAGGTGTGGGAGCCCAAGTAACATACCAAGGCATATAGTGCACATTTCCAAGAGCTCAAACACCCAAGTGCTTAATAGAATCACTCGGTGATTAGCGTAGGTGCTTTGCGAAGTGCTTAGGTTAGTTAGACCACTTTAGCGCTTGCTTTAGGTCAACCCTAGTTAGTTCAGTGAGTTTTGTAAAACCACACAACCCCTCGGCTCTTGTGCGAGTTGTTGTAATTGTACCGAGTGGGGCGAGAGTCTTGCGAGACCGTGACAACCGCGTTTGTGTCACGGTCGCCACCGTATGCCGGAGGGAACGAGGCCCGTGGCATTTTTGACCAGAAGCTCGATAGTGGAGACGGCAGGAAGCGTCCAAGAGGAGCCGGAAGCGGAGCAACACTTGTGCGTGGAGAAGGCCCGTGGCTCTGTATGGAGTTACTCGACCGAGGTGCTTGGCCCTCGCGTGGGCTTCCCTTTGCGTAGGGGCACCAACGAGGATTAGTCAGGACCTTGCGTGGTTCCGGATACCTCGATAAAAATACCGGCGTCATCCACAAGAGTTTGCATCTCTACCTTGCTCTTTAAGCTTCCGCATTTATATCAAGCATTTAAATTTCAATCTTGTCTTCATACTTATATAGTGTAGATTGAAACTTAGTCATTGCGGTAGAGATAGCAACACTTAGACAAAACCTAGTTTGCACATTCTAGTTTGATTATTTGCATAGGTTTTGCTCTAGGGATTTATTTGTGGCCTAGCTTAGTGAAAGTTTAATAAGTCCTAATTCACCCCCCTCTTAGGCGTCACCCATTTCCTACAGAAGGGTGACAAGAAGAAGAAAATGAAGAAGGTGGTCTACTACGAGACCGACTCTTCATCACATTCCACATCCGGCACCGAGTCTACTACATCGAAACGCCAAGAGCGTAATAAGTATAGTAAGATGCCTCTATGCTACCCTCATATTCCCAAACGCGCAACTTTACTTTCCGTACCCCTAGGCAAACCACCATATTTTGATGGTAAAGATTATTGTATGTGGAGTGATAAAATGAGGCATCATTTAACCTCACTCCATAAAAGCATTTGGGATATTGTTGAGTTTGGAGCGTAGGCACCACATGTGGGCGACGAGGGCTATGACTCGGATGAGGCCGCCCAAATTAGGCATTTTAACTCCCAAGCAAGTTCTATACTCCTCGCTTCCTTGTGTCGAGAGGAGTATAATAAGGTGCAAGGGTTAAAAATGCCAAAGAAATTTAGGATGTCCTCAAGACAGCGCACAAAGGGACGAGGTGACAAATATCACCAAGCACGAGACGATCGAGGGAGAACTCGATCGATTCGTCCTCAACAAAGGAGAGGAACCACAAGCAATGTACAACCGGCTCAAGACGATGGTCAACCAAATGTGCAACCTCAGGAGCACCAAATGGGATGACCATGAAATGGTCAAGGTTATTCTAAGATCTCTTGTTTTTCGTAATCCTACTCAAGTTCAATTAATTCGTAGAGATCCTAGATACAAACAGATGTCTCCTGAGGAGGTTATTGGCAAGTTTGTGAGCTTTGAACTTATGATCAAAGACTCCAAACACATTGTCAACTTGGAGCAAGGCGCCACCTCCAGACCCGAGGTGCAACCCGTTGCATTCAAAGCAACAGAAGAGAAGAAAGACGAGTCTACACCAAGTAGACTCCTAATTGACACCTCCAAGCTCGACAATTAGGAGATGGCTCTAATCATCAAGAGCTTCCGGCAAATCCTCAAGCAAAGGAAGAGGAAGGACTACAAACCCCGCTCCAAGAGGGTTTGCTACAGGTGTGGTAAGTCCGGTCACTTTATTGCTAAATGTCCATATTCAAGTGATAGTGACAAGGACGACGATAAGAAGGGAAAGAAAAAGATGGAGAAGAAGAAATATTACAATAAGAAGGGTGACGAGGAGCACATGGGACGGGAATGGAACTCCGACGAGAGCTCCACCGACTCCTCCTCCGACGAGGACGCCGCCAACATCGCCATCAACAATGGGCTTCTCTTCCCCAACATCAGCCACAAATGTCTAATGGCTAAGGACGACATGAAGAAGAAGGTACATTCTAGAGTTACCCCTAAATACACTACATCTGATGATGAGAGTAGCTCTAGTGATGATAATGATTAAATTTCTCTTTTTGCTAACCTTACTAAAGATCAAAAGAAGAAAATAAATGAATTGATAAAATCCATTAACAAGAAGGATGATCTCTTGGAATGCCAAGAGGACTTGCTCGTTAAGGAAAATAAGAAATTTGTCAAATTTAAAAATGCTTATGCTCTAGAGGTAGAAAAATGTGAAAATTTATCTAAAGAGCTTAACATTGCAATGATTCAATTTCCTGTCTTAAAGATGAGAATGCTAGTTTAATTGCTAAGATTGAAGAATTGAACGTTTGCAAACCATCTACATCTACTATCGAGCATGTTACCATTTGCACTAGATGTAGAGATGTTAATGTTGATGCTATGAATGATCAAATTGCTATGATTAAAGAACAAAATGATTACATAGCTAAATTAAATGCTAAAATTATCGAGCATGAATTAGAAAATGAAAATTTTAAGTTTGCTCGTAGCATGCTTTATAATGGGAGACGCCCTGGCATTAAGGATGGCATTGGCTTCCAACAAGGGAGCCAAAGCAACACCAAGCTTAATGCCCCCAAGAACAAACTATCTAATTTTGTTAAGGGCAAGGCTCCCATGGTTCAAGATAGAGAGGGTTACATTTTATATCCTGAGAACTATCTTGAGCATGAAATTAGGAAAATCCATACTAGAAAACCTCATAATGTTTCTCATCATGCTTTTATGTATAGTAATTTGGCTTCTAGCTCTAGGCATTCAACTCATATCAAAAGGCCTAAAAGGAAAATTGTAAATGCATCAAATGAGCATAAAATTTCATTTAAGACTTTTGATGCATCTTATGTGCTCACTAACAAATCAGGCAAAGTAGTTACTAAATATGTTGGGAGCAAAACACAAGAGTCCAAAGACTTTTGTTTGGGTACCCAAGGTGCTTGTTTCTAATGTGAAAGGACCCAAGACCGTTTGGGTACCTAAGAACAAGGTCTAAATTTGTTTTGCAGGTTTATGCATCCGGTGGATCAAGTTGAATAATCGATAGCGGGTGCACAAACCACATGACAGGGGAGAAAAGGATGTTCTCCTCATATGAGAAAAATGAAGATCCCCAAAGAGCTATCACATTCGGGGATGGAAATCAAGGTTTGGTCAAAGGTTTGGGTAAAATTGCTATATCTCCTGACCATTTCATTTCCAATATTTTTCTTGTAGATTCCTTAGACTACAATTTGCTTTTAGTTTCACAATTATGTAAAATGGGCTACAACTGTCTCTTTACTGATGTTGATGTTACTATTTTTAGAAGAAGTGATGATTCAATAGCATTTAAGGGAGTGTTGGATGGTCAACTATATTTAGTTGATTTTAATGATAACAATGCTGAACTAGACACTTGCTTAATTGCTAAGACTAATATGGGTTGGCTCTCGCATCGCCGACTTGCTCATGTTGGGATGAAGAATCTTCACAAGTTTCTAAAAGGAGAGCACATTTTTGGACTAACAAATGTTCATTTTGAGAAAGACAAGATTTGTAGTGCATGTCAAGCAGGGAAGCAGGTTGGAGCTCATCATCCACACAAGAACGTCATGACAACTGATAGGACACTTGAGCTACTCCACATGGATCTATTCGGCCCGATCGCTTACATAAGCATCGGCGGGAGTAAGTATTGTCTTGTTATTGTGGATGACTATTCTCGTTTCACTTGTGTATTCTTCTTGTAGGAAAAATATCAAACCCAAGAGACCTTAAAGAGATACTTAAGACGGGCTCAAAATGAGTTCGGATTGAGAATAAAAAAGATTAGAAGCGACAATGGAACGGAGTTAAATTCACAAATTAAAGGATTTCTTGAGGAGTAGGGCATCAAGCATGAGTTCTCTTCACCCTACACACCTCAACAAAATGGTGTAGTGGAGAGGAAGAATAGAACTCTTTTGGATGTGGCAAGGACCATGCTTGATGAGTACAAGACACCGGATCGGTTTTGGGCAGAGGCGATTAACACCGCTTGCTACTCCATCAACCGACTCTACCTTCACTGAATCCTCAAGAAAACATCATATGAACTCCTCACTGGTAAAAAGCCCAATGTTTCTTATTTTAGAGTTTTTGGCAGCAAATGCTTTATTCTTATTAAAAGAGGTAGAAATTCTAAATTTGCTCCTAAAGCAGTAGAAGGTTTTTTACTTGGTAATGACTCAAACACAAGAGCATATAGAGTCTTCAACAAGTCCACTGGATTAGTTGAAGTTTCTTGTGACATTGTGTTTGATGAGACTAATGGCTCCCAAGTGGAGCAAGTTGATCTTGATGAGCTAGATGATGAAGTGGCTCCGTGCGTCGTGCTAAGGAACATGTCCATTGGGGACGTATGTCCAAAAGAATCTGAAGAGCCTCCACAAGCACAAGATCAACCATCATCTTCCGTGCAAGCATCTCCACCAACTCAAGATGAGGACATCGCTCAACAACAAGAGGATGAAGATCAAGACGATGAGCCACCTCAAGAGGAAGACATTGATCAAGGGGAAGATGAAGATGATCAAGACAAGGAAGATGATCAAGAAATTCAGAATCAAAGACCGCCACACCCAAGAGTCCATCAAGCAATTCAAAGAGATCACCCCGTCAACTCCATACTTGGTGACATTCACAAGGGGTAACCACTCGATCTCGAGTCGCTCATTTTTGTGAACATTACTCTTTTGTGTCTTCTATTGAGCCGTACAGGATAGAGCATGCACTAAGAGATCCTGACTGGGTGGTGGCAATGCAAGAGGAACTCAACAACTTCACGAGGAATGAGGTATGTCATTTAGTTCCACGTCCTAACCAAAATGTTGTAGGTACCAAGTGGATAATCCGAAACAAATAAGATGAGCATGGTGTGGTGACTAGGAACAAAGCCCGACTTGTTGCCAAAGTTATTCACAAATCGAAGGTTTGGATTTTGATGAAACCTATGCACCCGTAGCTAGGCTTGAGTCAATTCGTATATTACTTGCTTATGCTACTTACCATGGCTTTAAGTTGTATCAAATGTACGTGAAGAGTGCCTTCCTAAATAGTCCTATCAAGGAAGAGGTATATGTTGAGCAACCTCCTGGCTTTGAAGATAGTAGTATCCTAACCATTTTATAAACTCTCAAAGGCGCTTTATGGGCTCAAGCAAGCCCCAAGAGCATGGTATGAATGCCTACGAGACTTTCTTATCACTAATGGATTTAAAGTTGGAAAAGCTGACCCTACTCTCTTCACTAAAACAATTGCTAAAGACTTGTTTATATGCCAAATTTATGTTGATGATATTATATTTGGGTCTACTAACAAGTCAACTTGTGAAGAGTTTAGTAGGATAATGATACAGAAATTCGAGATGTCAATGATGGGGGAGTTGAAGTATTTCCTTGAATTTCAAATCAAGCAACTCCAAAAAGGCACCTTCATCAGCCAAACTAAGTACATTCAAGACATACTTAAGAAGTTTGGAATGAAGAATGTTCACCTGTTGATCTTCACTTGATTTGTTTTCCCTCTCTCCTCTCTCTAGAAGTTCCCTTTCTCATATTGATTTGAGTTTGCTCCCATACGTTATCTACATTGATTGAGCAACTCTAAGCAAGGAGAACTATCTTCCATACCCCGATTTAATTCTAATGCTAACCCCGACCTTAGTGCGTGTTTAAAGTTTGTAAATTTCAGGTTTCGCCTATTCACCCCCCCTCTAGGCGACTTTCAGTTGCTTCCAGGTTCTGGCTTTGACACTACTCATCCTTCTAGTGACCTTGATCTACTCCTTGAGCTTGATATTGAGCCTTATGACCTACACCACATAACCATAGGTATTACCTCATTGGTTGTAAGTCGCGTCCTTAGGCCATGATCCTCGATGCACCATAGCTCTTCTCAACTCGATCAACCATGACTTTGCAAGTCTTCTTCTTCACCCCTGGCTTTGGGTACCTCGAAGCTCTTCTTGCCTCCATCCTTGGCTTGACCAGTTGTCTCCAGGATATGCACACCGATTCTCACATAAGCAATGTTCACCTTTACTTAGCTTGTGATGTCCATTGTCCATATTCATCTCAGCTTTTGGACCATCACACTTGATATCTTGTGTTGAACTCTACAAGCTTTGCACTAAGCATATGTCCAACACTTAACACACATGTCAGTCCTTTAATTGGGTTGTCATCCAAACCACCAAAACCCACAAGAGAGCTTTAGGGGCAACTTTATGATCCTGATCGATCTAGCTCTGATGTTGCGTCATTCGCCTCCTCCTCATGTAAGACCTAGAGGCAAGTTTCATCATTGCATCCATTATAGTTTGATGCAGCAAATTGACCATCTCGTTTTCTGTCTTATTAATGTCAGAACTCAACAAACACATCACAACAATGTTATACTCGAATAAAACGAGAGTGAGATAAGTATGAGGTCATAGAGAAATCCAAAGTGTGAGGTGTGTCAATACTGTCTGTAACGCCTAGTCGACAGCTAAATCGATCGTGTAGTGTAAGTAGCCGATGTGGGGCCACGACGATGGATTCATCTACGTGTGAGGCCATGTCATTGGGCAATACCGGCCAGCTCTAGAACTCACCAAGATAATGGAGGAGGATTTTCTCATTTTTTGTCCACATGCAGGGTTTTAATCCCTAGAGGGAACTCTATTGTCCAATCACATATTTGTCCTTGTTGCCCACTCATGTGCATAATTTTTTAGTAACACACAAAGTTACTACTAAAACACAAAGTTACAAATCGATTCATTACAAAAAATTACAATTTCATAAATCATAACACATCCATCACCACCAAGATTTGAAAGTCATCTCGATCTCAGTAAATAACTCTTGCACACCACATGCCTTCTTGAAATCTAAAATCTAGCATGTGATGACTTGACGAAGAAGTTTGTTGTCATGAAACTAGCACCAAGGACCTCATCCCATCTCCTACCTTTGACACCATCGCAAAGGTGCCCCTTGTTGTCATGGCCATGGATGTGGGCCTGGGGCTTATGGAATCTTTTTTCTCCTAAGATCATACATAGACACAAAGGGATGTGGTATCCCTTACCAGTGTCATCACCTTAGGCTACTTCTTCACATTAAGCATCATTTCATAGTCAAGAGAGATGCCACGAGTTACATTTATTTTCATTGTTAAGAGAAATATACCACTTGTTATCATGCATGCTACTTACTTACTTTGTGCAAAATTTAATACTTTTATGAAGGACTCCAAGGCCAATTTCCAAAATTACAAAAAAAACAAGTAAGAAGGGATTCTAGATCAATTTTAAAAAATGCAAGGAGTAAGAAGGGTCCGAGACCATTTTGCATAAATGCAACAAACAAGCCCATTCATGAGTTTGCTCTCCCTATTTTTATGCTTATCTCTCTTCCATTGTCCTTATTTTATCAAAAATTGTGCTAATTCTTCTCACTCTAATGCTCCTCCTAATGTTATATTTTAATTCTTCTCCGCCTACCCAGTGTTTTCTTTGTGTCAGTTCTTCTCCCACTTTGCCATAAATTACCATAAAATGTGATACTACGATGGAAAAATGCAACATGCAAAACATGAGAGGTATTGTATCCATAGACATATAACTTGGTTTGTCCTTCATATAGTTTATTCACACATTTTGCAATGGTTATCTTGTTAAAGTCAAGTTATACTCTTAGGTGTCCATATTTTAGTTCAAAGGTTGTGGTTACTTGCTCATGAACAAGCCATATACTACCACAAGGAACAATCAAGCATAGGAACAATAATGATAGAATATAAAATTCAAATACATTTTTATTTGCAATGAATGTCTTTGAATGTATCTATATGCACTAACCACATACTAGTAAGGGATGTATGCATATGAACAATCAATATTACCTTGAGTAGTTGAAGGAGAGGCATGATAACCATATGATTTGTAATCAACTAATGTTGGAGAACTAAAGAATGTTCAATTCATTGCATAGATTTCAAAACCTTGTTCCAGCACAGGAAGGGGGAATAATAGGAGGAATTTTGGTCGATCAACCATAACCACGGCACACCTTGCCTCAGCGGTGTGGCATGTCCTTAGTCTCTCCCAATTCATCATTAGGTGCACACGTAGTCCGTCTATTTAAGCTGAGTCAAAATCACGTCTCAAATTAAAACTACAATACACCATAGTATTTAATATGGGTCTAAAATTTATCTATTTTTATTAAATGAAATATGGGTCAAATCTATATTAAGTCTAGCATCGTCATGTCCTCCGAGCCTATAACCTCAGAGGACTTATGATCCATAATGTCTAGCATGATTTGAAATTTAATTTTAAGATACATTAGTTTCGTTGCAGCATGCATACTCTTCAGAGACGGATTCAACGGTGGGGCGGATGGGGCTTAAGCCCTCTACTGCTCTTGAGCTCATGGAGCCCCACCGAAGCCCCTCCTAAAATTTTAAATATATATAATATAATTTCATTATGTATTATATTTATGATTTTTATCGTTTATCGATGTTTTAATATAATGTTGCTTCAAATTATTATGAGATTATATCTGTTGGGGGCCTTCTTCCTTCGAAGGTCCTCAAAAACGTGACTGGCCATATGTTTTCAGTATGACATAGATTATTACAGGGGACTTCGGCTTCGGGATAAAGGTTTTCTCTTATATAACAAGGTGAAGATATAACCCGAAGGTGATAAGAATGAACGATAAAGCTGTAGCCGAAGAGCTTTGGTTTTAATGTGATGACGAAGACCAAGTATGATGATGACTGAAAAGGGACAAAGACTACTCAGTACCTAATGTTTTGTGTTATGGTAATAGATGAATGTTAGGGACATGAATGTAATTTTATGTGGGCTGCGTCTCGTACCTATAGATAGATGAAAAGTAGCATCGTACTGTTCACGCTGAATTGTATTCACTCTTCTCGCATCCACACCTTCGAGTAAGCCGAAGGTATCAATGTAATGTCAATCGTGTTGATATTCATACATGTTTTATGGAATATAAATGTGAATGAATTAGTAAGATGTAGCTATTGTCTTCATCATTATGCATTCTTATTCGCATGTTAAATGATGAAGGTATGTCCTTCTTGACCTTCGTCTGATAACCTTTATATTTATGTGAAGGTAATGCTTCGGAAAACGAAAGTCCTTGATCTCTAACAATTGTGATGACTTGTTCTTGTTTCACAGTATTTAAGAACAAGTGACCAACAATATCGTTATATATAGTGGTTTAGTTTAGTTTCTTTTAAACTTTTTCGTCCCTTATACCCCCGTTTACTAGTTTATATATAAAAGTAAACGAAGATGGATGTAGGAATTCTGGCGTGTTTTTTTTTTGACGAATGTTCTCGCCAAGCTCGATCGCGCGCAACAGACAGCGGCAGCCATGCAGTACCCGTCAACAAGACCACACCGATGGAGCTCCGACTTCCGGTCCCACATCATGACGATAGTCAAAAAGGTCGAGAACAGAGCATCCGGGGCCGGCGGCCATGTTACTTTTCCATGCATCAAAGTGCAGTATGATGAATTATCGCATGGTGTCGTCTCATCCGATCAGGTGGCTGCCACCGTACTTGTCAACATTCTCCCCGCGCGCCCGCCATGTCCGGAAAGTGTCACGCCGCCTCGCCTCCGACCTGGCATAATGCGGTGCGGCGCTGCACATTGGCTAGCTCGTCGCTCTCTCCTCGGCCGCCCGAACGTACGTGCCTCTATAAATTGATCTGCATCTCCCGGCCTCCAACTGCGACACACACCACACATACACATTTTCAAATCTAGCTTGTTCGCTAAGCTCAGGCTAGCTGAGCTGATCTGAGAAACGATCGCTCTGCTTCAGTTTCAGCTTCATCGCTAGCTCGCTACAGATCGACCACTTATTTAGCTTGTTCCTCCAAGGACCGAGATCGGTTGTTGTTGATAAACCAGCCATGGTTGCGGTGGCGGAGGCAGCGGTGACGACGACGGTCGGGCGGTACGCGCTGCTGATGGCGGCGCACGACTCGGAGTACGTGCTCAACAAGTACGGCGGGTACCTCCACGTCTTCGTGGCGGCCTTCGGCGACGCCGGCGAGACGTGGGACCTGTATCGGGCCATCGACGGCGAGCTCCCTGGCCCCGGTGAGCTTGAGGCCTACGACGGGTTCGTGATCAGCGGCAGCCCCCACGACGCGTACGCCGACGAGCTGTGGATCCTGCGGCTGTGCCTCCTGGTGCGGGCGCTGCACGGCATGCGCAAGCGGGTCCTCGGCGTCTGCTTCGGCCACCAGGTGATCTGCCGCGCGCTGGGGGGCCGCGTGGGCAAGGCCCGCGCCGGCTGGGACGTCGGCGTCAGGGAGGTGGCCATCGCCGAGGCGCCGCCGCGCAGGTTCCTCGACGCGCTGCGGGAGCGGGACCAGCTGCCGCCCCGCGCCAGGATCACCGAGGTCCATCAGGACGAGGTGCGTGCGTGCCGTGCCCGTGCGTTTCCTTGTCGCATCGCACGTAGCCATTAATTCCCATGCACGTAGGCCACCGCTGCATGCTGCACGGCCACGAGAACAGCACACGCCCCTCGTTACATTCCTGGCATATCTGATTGCGTTTCTTGCTCCTTGCGTGCATCATGGCTGGCAAGTCGATCGAGCAGGTGTGGGAGGTGCCGGAGGGCGCGGAGGTTCTGGCCTCCTCCGACAAGACCGGCGTCGAGATGTTCTGCGTCGGCGAGCACGTGCTGGGCATCCAGGGGCACCCGGAGTACACCAAGGACATCTTCCTCAGCCTCGTCGACCGCCTCCTCGCCGCCGGATCCATCACCGTGAGTGCCTGCTTTCACGTCACCTTACAGCGACTGATTCCTCTCACCAAACGGACAAGCAGCCGCGTCGCTCTCGGCATCTCTACTCTGATTCCGCTTTGCCACTCGCACACGCTGCAGATTCCCTTTGCTGAGGCCGTGAACAGGCAGCTGGAGACCACTGCGCCGGACCGGGAGTTCTGGCTCATGCTCTGCAAGAGCTTCCTCAAGGCTCGTGAAGAATAAGAGTATTAATTAGAGTTTGCACACTGTGATGTCATTGTCACTTACCATTAAAACGGTTGTAAATCTTCTATCACGCTTCAACAAATAAACCTCTCTCGAGTCAAATACTTGACCATCTTCTTCAAATGAGAGAAAAAATGGAAGACCACTTTCACGAACTAAGGGGATGTTTGTCTCTTATTATAATCTACCCAGATTATGTAATCGAACGTATTTTGTATTAACACTTAGTTTAAAATAAATCAGTTTATATAATCTGACGCTATCACTATCGGACTATCGGACTGACATTCTTTGTCGAGTGTCCCAAATACTCGGCAAATACTTTATCGACAAATGGTTCTTTGCTGAATACTTTTTTCGCCACTCGGCAAATTAAGAATCAAAAACAAAAACAAAAACATTTTTTTAATTAAACAACCCTAAACCATCACCATTGTTCTACTCATCGTCCTATCATTTTCACCATTTTTTAACTGAATTCACGTGTTTTGTGACCGATGGTGAGATTTAACAAGCACGCAACCTCCTCTATCACTACAGCATTATAGAACTTGTGTCTATATTACGTTTTACTTCCACATGTATTATAACAAACCGAGAGTAAATTGATTAGTTGAGACATAAATGAATTTAAATGAAAATGTTGTCAACTATAAAGTTGCATAACTTTTCAAGATCAACAATTTTTATATTGATAGTTTCTTCATCCGAGGTCGTTTACAAAATTTGAATTTTAAATTTGAAAACTTCAAATATATTTTCTATGACAAGATGATTTCAAATCAAAAAAATTGTTAATTATAAAGTTTCGTAATATTTTAAGACCTACAACTTTTATTTTGGTGGTTTTCCTAGGACGTTTGAAAATTTCAAATTTTAAAATTCAAACAAAGTTTTTCATGACAAGATGATTTCAAACCAAAATGTTGTCAACTATAAAGTTTCATAACTTTTTAATACCTACAACTTTCATTTTGGTGGTTTTTCCGTTTGAAGTCGTTTTAAAAACCTAAATTTTAAATTTTAAATTTTAAAAATTCAGACGTAGTTTTCGTTGAGAAGATGACTTCAAATCAAATAATTGTCGACTAAAACATTATATAACTTCTCAAGATCTACAAAGGTTATTTTATTTTTTAGTCATTTATTCATCCCACATATTGGTTCTAACATTATTCACAAATCTTATGCATCTCTCTTGTAGTTTCATAAACTACGAGAGGGATATAGTTTTTATAAACAAATTTGCTTTTATTTTGTTATATGAAGAAATGACCAAAATATAAATTATACATATTGATGAATTATACAAATTTGTATTTGAAAACTTTTTATTTAAATTAATTTACTGCTTCAAAATACGATTTTAAATTGACTTTGGCTAGTGTTAGAAAAAAAGCACTCAGTAAAACAATCGACAAAAAAACTCCTTGTCGAATGTCAAAAATAAAACACTCGACAAAGAAACCCTTTGACGAGTGTTTTTCTTACCGAGTGTTTTTTTGGCACTCGGCAAAGATCTTCTTTGTTGAGTTGAGAACACCTAGAGGGGGGTGAATAGGTGATCCTGTAAAATTCGACACTAAATTCCACAAACTTGATTATAAAGATGTTAGTGCAAGTTAATCAAGTCGGTGAGCTCTTGCAAACACAGACAATCAATGAGAAAACAATCACAAGAGACACAGTGGTTTATCCCGTGGTTCAGCCAAGTATAACACTTGCCTACCTCCACGTTGTGGCGTTCCAATGGACGAGGGTTGCACTCAACCCCTTTCAAGTGATCCAATGATCGACTTGAATACCACGGCTTTTCTTTGCTTATCTCATTTTCCTGTTTGCGAGGAATCTTTACAAGTTGGAGTCTCTCGCCCTTACAACAAAGATCACAGTGAAAACACAAGAGTAAGGGTGGGAAGCAACATACACAAATCCGCAGCAATACACACGCACATAAGCCAAGACTTGAGCTCAAAATGAAGCACAACGAGTTCACAACTAGAACGGAGCTCAAATCACTAACACAGTCGATCAAGTGCGTGGAGACGGAGTGTGGAAGACTTAGAATGCTTAGAGTATGCTTAGGTGACTCCTCCATGCGCCTAGGGGTCCCTTTTATAGCCCCAAGGCAGCTAGAAGCCGTTGGAGGCAATCTTGGAAGACTAATATTGCCTTCTATCGGGTGGCGCACCGGACAGTCACTGTAGACGGTCCGGTGCCGATTTCTTTCCAATTCTGGCGCAAATGACCGTTGCAGACTCGTGGTAGTTAGCGCACCGGACACTGTCTGGTGCACACCGGACAGTCTGGTGCCCCCTGCCGACCGTTGGTGTGGGCCATGCGTCACCCGCGGATTGCGTGGCCGACCGTTGCCCAGTCGACCGTTGGCTCACCGGACAGTCCGGTGCCCCACCGGACAGTCCAGTGAATTATAGTCGTACGCCGTTGAACTTTTTCCGAGAGCGACGACTTCGCCGCGGACGACTCACCGGACAGTCCGGTGCACCACCGGACAGTCCGGTGAATTATAGCCGTACGCCGCCGAACTTTTCCCGAGAGCGACGACTTCGCCGTGGACGACTCACCGGACAGTCCGGTGCACCACCGGACAGTCCGGTGAATTATAGTCGTACGCCGCCGTCGAGTCCCGAGAGTGGCCTGTTCACCGGAGACTAGCCTGGCGCATTGGACACTGTCCGGTGCACCACCGGACAGTCCGGTGCACCCAGACCGAGCAGGAGTTGGCTGTACACAGCCAACTATTTTCCAATTGCTTTTCTCCTGTTTCTAGTACTTAGACACAATACATTAGTACCCAAATCATTGTACTAAGTCTAGAAACGTACCTTGTTGCATGATTTGCACTTATTCAATCTTTGGCACAATTTGACACTTAGAGAATATGTGTTGGGCACTTAATCACCAAAACACTTTAGAAATGGCCCAAGGGCACATTTCCCTTTCAATCTCCCCCTTTTTGGTGATTTATGCCAACACATCCAAAAGCAACCAAAAGAAGTGCAATATCAATGCAAAAGAGAACCAAATTGTTTTTTACTCATATTTGGCATATTTGGATCATACTTTGCCACCACTTGGTTTGTTTTTTAAAATCAAATTCATTTTCCTATCTCTAAGTGAAACACACTTGTTTAGGCATAAAGAGAGATATTCCAAGAGTGAAATTGATCAAAGATCCAAAAACTCCCCCTTTTCCCATAATCATAAATTCTCCCCACAAGAGGCCAAATTTTGACAATAAGAGTATTTTGACAAATCAAAAGTTCTAACTCTACTATTTTCAAAATTCTCAAGTGGTAGCTGATCCATTTGCTTTGGCCTTAATTTCTCCCCTTTGGCATTAAGCACCAAAACGGGATCATTCTTGGCCCTTTAACCCCATTGCCTCACCAAAATTGTCAATTAAGAGCAAAAAGGCAATAAGAGCATAGATATGAACTTGGAGTTAATACCAGAGTGCAGTGGAAGTCTTTGCATGGTCCAAGTTCACCTTTCCCTTTCAATTAACTTTTGAGACTAAATCAAGTAAACTCAAACACAAAGGTTAGTCTCATAGGGTCAAGTTGTAGCATGCCTCCCCCTAAATAAGTGCATCACTTACAAATGGACTTGTGAGGTCTGGGATCATGTGTACAACTTGAGCACCACAAATGAACAAAAATAGATTAAAACGCATAAATTAACATGATCAAAGGGCATAAAATACATGTATGCTATAGATCAATCCAAGTTACGCGAATCTAAGACATTTAGCTCACTACGCAACCTGTAAAACCTTTTCTCATCTAAAGGCTTGGTGAAGGTATCGGCTAGCTGGTTCTCAGTGTTAATATGGTACACCTCGATATCCCCCTTTTGCTGGTGGTCTCTCAGGAAGTGATGTCGGATGTCTATGTGCTTAGTGCGGCTGTGTTCAACAGGATTATCCGCCATGTGGATTGCACTCTCATTGTCACATAGGAGTGGGACTTTGCTCAGATTGTAGCCAAAGTCCCGGAGGGTTTGCCTCATCCAAAGTAGTTGCGCGCAACACTGTCCTGCGGCAACATACTTGGCCTCAACGGTGGATAGGGCAACGGAAGTTTGTTTCTTTAAACTCCAAGACACCAGGGACCTTCCTAGGAATTGGCACGTCCCTGATGTACTCTTTCTATCAACCTTGCACCCAGCATAATCGGAGTCTGAATATCCAATCAAGTCAAAGGTAGATCCCTTGGGATACCAGATCCCGAAGCAAGACGTAGCAACTAAATATCTAAGAATCCGCTTAACGGCCACAAGGTGACATTCCCTTGGGTCGGATTGATATCTAGCACACATGCATACGCTAAGCATAATATCCGGTCTACTAGCACATAAATAAAGCAAGGAACCTATCATAGACCGGTATGCCTTTTGATCAACGGACTTACCTCCTTTGTTGAGGTCGACATGTCTGTCGGTTCCCATTGGTGTCTTCACGGGCTTGGCGTCCTTCATCCCGAACCGCTTGAGCAGGTCTTGCGTGTACTTCGTTTGGGAGATGAAGGTGCCGTCCTTGAGTTGCTTCACTTGGAACCCAAGGAAGTAGTTCAACTCGCCCATCATCGACATCTCAAATTTCTGTGTCATCACCCTGCTAAACTCCTCACAAGACTTTTGGTTAGTAGAACCAAATACTATGTCATCGACATAAATTTGGCACACAAATATGTCACCATCACAAGTCTTAGTGAAAAGAGTTGGATCGGCTTTCCGAACCTTGAAAGCATTAGCAATTAGGAAATCTCTAAGGCATTCATAACATGCTCTTGGGGCTTGCTTAAGTCCATAGAGCGCTTTAGAGAGCTTACACACATTGTCAGGGTACCGTTCATCCTCAAAGCCAGGGGGTTGCTCCACGTACACCTCCTCCTTGATTGTCCCATTGAGGAAAGCGCTCTTCACATCCATTTGGAACAACCTGAAAGAGTGGTGAGCGACATAGGCTAATAGAATGCGAATAGACTCTAGCCTAGCCACAGGAGCAAAAGTCTCCTCGAAATCCAAACCTGCGACTTGGGCATAACCTTTTGCCACAAGTCGAGCCTTGTTTCGGGTCACCACCCTGTGCTTGTCTTGCTTGTTGCGGAACACCCACTTGGTTCCCACAACGTTTTGCTTGGGACGTGGCACCAGGCTCCAAATTCATTCCTCTTGAAGTTGTTGAGCTCTTCCTGCATGGCCAACACCCAGTCCGTACCTTGCAAGGCCTCTGAGAGCACCTAGAGGGGGGTGAATAGGTGATCCTGTAAAACTTGAAACTTAAAGCCACAAACTTGATTAAGTGTTAGAGCAATAAAGTCAAGTGGCTAGAGAGGAGTTCTTGCTAAACACGATAACCACAAAGAAATCAACACAGAGAGGCACAGTGGTTTATCCCGTGGTTCGGCCAAGTCCAACACTTGCCTACTCCACGTTGTGGCGTCCCAACGGACGAGGGTTGCACTCAACCCCTTTCAAGCGGTCCAAAGACCAACTTGAATACCACGGTGTTTCTCTTGGTTTCACTATATCCCGCTTGCGAGGAATCTCCACAACTTGGAGCCTCTCGCCCTTACAATTTGATGATCACAAAACACAAAATCAGAGCACAAACACGCACACTAGTCACAACTTGAGCTCGCAACACAACTCGAAGAGTTCTCTACTCAAATGGAGCTCTAGTTGCTATCACAAAGAATCAAATGCGCGGAAATGGAGTCTTGGTGCTTAGAGTTGATCAAAGAATGATTGGTGTACTCCTCCATGTGCCTAGGGGTCCCTTTTATAGCCCCAAGGCAGCTAGGAGCCGTTGGAAGCAATCCAGGAAGGCAAATCTTGCCTTCTGTCGGGTGGCGCACCGGACAGTCCGGTGCACCACCGGACATACCCTGTTCACTCTCCTGTGCTGATTGCTTTCCTAAATTGGCGCAGCCAACCGTTGAAGATTTGGAGCCGTTGGTGCACCGGACACACCGGACAGTCCGGTGCCCCCATCCGACCGTTGGCTCGGCCACGCGTCATGCGCGGATTGCGCGGCCGACCGTTGGCTCACCGGACAGTCCGGTGCACCACCGGACAGTCCGATGATTTTTAGCCGGACGCTATTGACTGGTTTCCCGAGAGCGGCGACTTCGCCGCAGACGACTCACCGGACAGTCCGGTGATTTATAGCCATACGCCGCCGTCGAGACCCGAGAGCAGGCTGTTCACCTGGACTGGTCCTGGCACACCGGACACTGTCCGGTGCACCACCGGACAGTCCGGTGCACCCAGACCGAGCAGCCTTTGGCTGAACACAGCCAACTTATCTCCAAAGCGATTTCTCCTGTTTCTAGCACTTAGACACAATACATTAGTCTTCAAAACAATGTACTAAGTCTAGAAACATACCTTTAATCTTGATTTGCACTTCTTGAGTCTTGGGCACAAATATCACTCAAAGCATTTTTGTGTGGAGCACTTAATCACCAAAATCTTATAGAAATGGCCCAAGGGCACATTTCCCTTTCAATCTCCCCCTTTTTGGTGATTTATGCCAACACAACAAAAAAGCAACTAAAGAAGTGCAACATCAATGCAAATGAAAACAAAAATTTGTTTTTGATTCAAATTTGGCATATTTGGATCATTCTTTGCCACTACTTGGTTTGTTTTTGCAAATCAAACTCAATTTCCTATCTCTAAGTCAAATTCACTTGTTGAGGCATAGAGAGAGGTATTCCAAGAGAAATTGATCAAAGATTGAAAAACTCCCCCTTTTTCCCATAATCCACCATTCTCCCCACAAGAGACCAACTTTTGACAATAAGAGACAATAAGAGTATTTTGACAAAACAAAAGCTCTAACTCTACTATTTCCAAAATTCTCAAGTGGTAGCTGATCCATTTCTTGCTTTGGCCTTAATTTCTCCCCCTTTGGCACTAAGCACCAAAACAGGATCATTATTGGCCCTTAAACCTCATTGCCTCACCAAAATCTTCAATCAAGAGTAAAAAGGCAATAAGAGCACGAAGATGAACTTGGAGTAAGTTACCCTCTCATCGAAGTGCAGTGGAAGTCTTGCATGGTCCAAGTTCACCTTTTCTCTTTCAATCCTCCTTTAAGACTAAATTAAGAAAACTCAAGCACACGGTTAGTCTCAAAGGGTCAAGTTGTAGCATTTCTCCCCCTAAATATGTGCATCATTCACACATGGACTTGTGAGGTCCGGGGGATCCCTTGCACAACTTGAGCACCTTAAATAAGCAACAAAATGCATAAAGGAACATGATCAAAGGCATATAACACATGTATGCTCTATATCAATCCAAGTTACGCGAATCTAAGACATTTAGCTCACTACGCAGCCTGCAAAAGGTCTTCTCATCTAAAGGCTTGGTAAAGATATCGGCTAGCTGGTTCTCGGTGCTAACATAAAACACTTCGATATCTCCCTTTTGCTGGTGGTCTCTCAAAAAGTGATGCTGGATGTCTATGTGCTTTGTGCGGCTGTGTTCAACAGGATTGTCCGCCATGCGGATAGCACTCTCATTGTCACATAGGAGTGGGACTTTGCTCAGATTATAGCCAAAGTCCTAGAGGGTTTGCCTCATCCAAAGTAGTTGCGCGCAACACTGTCCTGCGGCAACATACTCGGCCTCAGCGGTGGATAGGGCAACAGAAGTTTGTTTCTTAGAACTCCACGACACCAGGGACCTTCCTAAGAATTGGCACGTCCCTGATGTACTCTTCCTATCGACCTTACATCCAGCAAAGTCAGAGTTTGACTATCCAATTAAGTCAAAGGTAGACCCCTTTGGATACTAGATCCCGAAGCAATGCATAGCGACTAAATATCTAAGAATTCGCTTAGCGGCCACAAGGTGACACTCCCTTGGGTCAAATTGAAATCTAGCACACATGCATACGCTAAGCATAAAATCCGGTCTACTAGCACATAAATAAAGTAAAGACCCTATCATAGACTAGTATGCCTTTTGATCAACGGACTTACCTCCTTTTTTGAGGTCGACATGTCCGTCGGTTCCCATTGGAGTCTTTGTGGGCTTGGCATCCTTCATCCCAAACCGCTTGAGCAAGTCTTGCGTATACTTCATTTGAGAGATGAAGGTGCCGTCCTTGAGTTGCTTCACTTGGAACCCAAGGAAGTGGTTCAACTCGCCCATCATCGACATCTCGAATTTCTGAGTCGTCACCCTGCTAAACTCTTCACAAGACTTTTGGTTAGTAGAACCAAATATTATGTCATCGACATAAATTTGGCACATAAATAAATCACCATCACAAGTCTTAGTAAAAAGAGTTGGATCGGCTTTCCCAACCTTGAAAGCATTAGCAATTAAAAAGTCTCTAATGCATTCATACCATGCTCTTGGGGCTTGCTTAAGTCCATAGAGCGCCTTAGAGAGCTTACACACGTGGTCAGGGTACCATTCATCCTCAAAGCCAGGGGGTTGCTCCACGTACACCTCCTCCTTGATTGGCCCATTGAGGAAAGCGCTCTTCACGTCCATTTGGAACAACCTGAAAGAATGGTGAGCGGCATAGGCTAACAAAATACGAATCGACTCTAGCCTAGCCACAGGAGCAAAAGTCTCCTCAAAGTCCAAACCTGCGACTTGGGCATAACCTTTTGCCACAAGTTGAGCCTTGTTCCTTGTCACCACCCCATGCTCGTCCTGTTTGTTGCGGAACACCCACTTGGTTCCCACAATGTTTTGCTTGGGACGTGGCACCAGTGTCCAAACTTCATTTCGCTTGAAGTTGTTGAGCTCTTCCTGCATGGCCAACACCCAGTCCGGATCTAGCAAGGCCTCTTCTACCCTGAAAGGCTCAATAGAAGAGACAAAAGAGTAATGCTCACAGAAATTAGCTAATCTAGAGCGAGTGGTTACTCCCTTGCTAATGTCACCCAAAATCTGGTCGACGGGATGATTCCTTTGAATCGTTGCTCGAACTTGAATTGGAGGGGCCTGTGGTGCTTCTTCCTCTTCAACTTGGACATCTTGTGCTCCCCCTTGATCACATGCCTCTTCTTGAGGGACCTGTTCATCATCTTGAGTTGGGGGGTGCACCGTCGTTGAGGAAGAAGGTTGATCTTGCTCTTGGTGTTCTTGTGGTCGCACATCTCCAATCGCCATGATACGAATTGCGTCCGTTGGAACATCATCTTCATCTACATCATCAAGATCAACTTGCTCTCTCGGAGAGCCATTAGTCTCATCAAATACAACGTCGTTAGAGACTTCAACCAAACCCGATGATTTGTTGAAGACTCTATACGCCTTTGTATTTGAGTCATAACCTAACAAAAACTCTTCTATAGCTTTGGGAGCAAATTTTGAATTTCTACCTTTCTTTACCAGAATGTAGCATTTACTCCCAAAAACTCGAAAATACGAAACGTTGGGTTTGTTACTGGTTAGTAGCTCATATGACGTCTTCTTGAGGAGGCGATGAAGGTAGACCCGGTTTATGGCGTGGCACGCTGTGTTCACAGCTTCCGACCAAAACTGCTCGGGCGTCTTGAATTCTCCAAGCATCGTCCTTGCCATGTCTATAAGCGTCCTGTTCTTCCTCTCTACCACACCATTTTGCTGTGGTGTGTAGGGAGCGGAGAACTCGTGCTTGATTCCTTCCTCCTCAAGAAACTCCTCCACTTGCAGGTTCTTGAACTCGGACTCGTTGTCACTTCTAATCTTTTCACTTTGAGCTCAAACTCGTTTTGAGCTCGCCTTTGAAAGCGCTTGAGGGTCCCTTGGGTTTCTGATTTATCCTGCAAAAAGAATACCCAAGTGAAGCGGGAAAAATCATCAACAACTACAAGACCATACTTACTTCCCCCGATGCTAAGGTAGGCGACAGGTCTGAAGAGGTCCATATGCAATAGCTCCAGAGATCTTGATGTAGTCATCACATTCTTGATGTGATGAGCACTTCCCACTTGTTTTCCTGCTTGACAAGCTGCACAAGGTCTATCTTTTTCGAAAGTTACATTTGTTAGACCTAACACATGTTCTCCCTTTAGAAGCTTGTGAAGGTTCTTCATCCCCACATGTGCTAGACGGCGATGCCACAGCCAGCCCATGCTAGTCTTAGCGATTAAGCATGCATCTAGATCGGCCTCCTCCTTCGAAAAATCAACTAAATAGAGTTTGTCGTCTAGTACACCCTTAAAAGCTAATGAACCATCACTTCTTCTAAAGACATACACATCTACGTTTGTAAATAAGCAGTTGTAACCCATATTACATAATTGACTAACGGACAACAAGTTATATCCGAGCGATTCTACTAAAAACATATTAGAAATGGAATGCTCGGAAGAAATAGCTATTTTTCCTAGTCCTTTAACCTTGCCTTGATTCCCATCACTGAATATGATTGAATCTTGGGAATCTTTATTCTTGACGTAGGAGGTGAACATCTTCTTCTCCCCCGTCATGTGGTTTGTGCATCCGCTGTCGATAATCCAGCTTGAGCCCCCGGATGCATAAACCTGCAAGGCAAATTAGGCTTGGGTTTTAGGTACCCAACTCTTGTTGGGTCCTACAAGGTTAGTTACAATAGCCTTAGGGACCCAAATGCAAGTCTTGTCTCCCTTACATTTGGCTCCCACCTTTTTAGCAATCACCTTTTTATTTTTACATGAAAAAATAAATTTAGCATTGCAAGCATGAAAGACGGTGGTAGATCCATTGTACACTTTCCTAGGAGCATAAGACACAGAATTCCTCCTAGATCTACCATTAAAGTTTGAACTTGAAGTAATCATGGCATGAGAGTCAAAGGCATTATAACTCCTATCATAATGAACATTTCTAGAATATTTCCTATCATGATACAAGAAAGCATGATTTTTATGAACACTATTAGCCATAGGGGCCTTCCCTTTCTCCTTGGCGGAGATGGGAGCCTTATGACTTGTTAAGTTCTTAGCTTCCCTTCGAAAGCCAAGCCCATCCTTAATAGAGGTGTGTTTACCACTAGTGTAGGCATGTGGGGGACAGATATCCCCCGGGTCCACCGGAAGGATAAAAGATCTCAGGCCCAAAGGCCCAATAAATCGTAAGATCATCCCTTCGTGGGCCTGCGGAGGGATGACCAATGAAGCAGATCGACATAAGGCCGGATCGGAGCAAGCCCAGACGGCCCAATGACTTCGAGCGAGTAATCACAACAGAGACCCGACTTTCCCACGCTGGAGTCCCGTACAATGGAACCAAGCGAGGATAAGTCGGCAGAACTATAGGAAGATAGACTCAATCAGTTCACTATTTCTTAGGTGTGCATTGTTATCATACCCGCATGTATTGCCTCACGGTCAAATATATAAGGCCTAGGGGGCACCCCCTTCAGAACGATCGATCTCACTACTCAGCCACCCACCCTAGCTTTCTACATTCCAGCATTAGAGAGCTCCCTTGTAATCCACCATATAAAGCATTCTCGCCCGGACGTAGGGCATTACGCATCTCAAGGCGGCCCGAACCTGTACACCATTGTCCACTGTTTCTCGTGCACCTTGCACGAACCATTGAGCTACAGTTGGTAACACCGTCCTGCTCCTAAAAACACCTTGAGGGGCAATCCCGGGTGTGCGGTCGAACCCAAAACACCGATAGCCGGCACGCCAGGTAGGGGGTGTGTCGCCGATCTAAACTAGCTCAATGGCCATCACCTTCCACCGCAAGATCATCCTCCGCCCCGGATCCGTGTTCTGCTTTAGAACTATCTCATCCATAGCAGATGAAGAAGGAACTCTACACCGCATCACAGATACGCCGAGAAAGAAGTCTCCTCCAAACTCCGAGAATATCGGAATAAGGCAGGAAAAAGCGCAACCTCCAACGCTCCGAAAAAAGATCGCCTTCAGCGAGCCAGGGGCCGAGGGCCCACTGACCCGAAGAACTCCACTGTCTACCTCTCCGACGAAAGAATGGACACAAATCGCAAGGAAGAAAGAAACAAATAAAACCGGGAGGAGGCAAGTTGTTCTTTCCGTTCCTCCGCCTTCAAAGGAGAACGGAAAGAAGGTCGCCACGACCGCCGCACCATTCTACCCTGACATCCTCTTCATCAGGAGAGTGGAGTCACTCCCCGTCTCCGACGACGAGCCAACCACGCCCGGAGAAGAACCTCCTCAGCGGGAATCCCGCCGACGGAGGAATCGACGCCGAAATATCCGGTGACATCATGAGGCCGGAGAGCGGAACCCGGAGCAGCCTGTCTCGCGAGACGAGGTCTCAGAAATAGGAGAAACTCCAGAGGAACGCGTCTTCAGAGAACGAAGGAACTCCCGATGGCGTGATCGCCGGCGAGCTCAGGAACAAGCCGAGCAGGAGGCAAGGCAACGTCGGGAGAATCCACTCTTCGGGCACAACCTAAACCCCGACTTCGCCCGAGCCATGAACACGCCGAGTGAAGTTGGCGAGGTACTAGCTCGGATAGCTGATGGACTCCCTCGGACTCCCGACGCCGAGGGCTATCAACGAATGTTCACCCAAGCAGCCAACCATCTTCTACCTCTCGCTCACCCGCCGAACGACCTACGACACACCATCAATAGCCGTCGGGACGCGCGAAGCTCCATCAACGCCTCACGTGAACGACGACATGAGAACGAGATCCACCGCCGGGAAGAATACGACAGGGACCACGGCATCCCAGCTCGTAGTCAGGTCGCCGGAGCCGAGTCAGCAACGGCCTCGACTGGTGGAACCACCCGGGGATGGTCGAGGCACCACGACAACTACTCCCCTCCCTGGGACAGACATCATCCCCAACGACAAGAAGACACGTGTGGAGTGTCAGCTCTTACTCCACGCCTTAGGGCCATTCAATGGCCTCCTAACTTCAAGGTATCCAATGTCGACAAATATGAACCTAAGCAGGATCCAGGAGGCTGGCTGGCCGTCTACACCACCACTGCTCGAGCTGTCGGGGCATCCGAGGACGTGATGACCGTATATTTACCCATCGTCCTCGGGCAAGACACGCTGTAATCGCTGCGACATCTACCCCGACACGGCATCGACGACTGGAGCGACTTCAGTCGACGCTTCACCGCCAACTTTTAGTCCCTCTCTGACAAACCCGCGCAACCATGGGACCTCAAATCCATCAAGCGCCGGGGGGACGAAACTCTTCGGTCATACCTCAAAAGGTTCCAGACCATGAGAAATCGTATCCCCGAGGTCACGGAGGCGGCCGTGATCGAGGACTTCTACAGAGGATCCAACGACTCGGTTTTCATCCGAGCCATATTACAGAAGGCACCAACTACTTCCGAGCAACTGTTCTGGGAAGCCGACCTCTACATCACCGCTGACGAGCGAGCCCAGGACCTCATCGGAGGAGCGAAGCCTGCACCGGCAGCACCGCGACACGATACAAACCAGCAGCCCGACAAACGCTCGGAGAAGAGGCCTCGCGAAGAAGTACACGCTACTGGACCACCTGCCTCTCGCGCCCGGGGAGGACCTCGTGGAGGCGTACGCACGCTGAACGATATCCTCGACGTCTAGTGCCTGTACCACAAGGACATGCGCCACACCCTTCGGAACTGCAGAGACTTCAAGCATTCCGTCGGACACGGCCGGCCCTTCCAACCTCTACCTCCTCCTCCGCCGCGTGGAGGACCAGGAGAACCGCGACAACCTCAGCAACAGGAGGAGGGAGGAGGCGGAGCCTTCCCGTGCGTTGATAGAGAGGTCAACGTCATCTTCGGCGGACACGGATCGCAGGAGAATAGAAGGCAACAAAAGCTCAACGATCGCCAGATATTGGTGGCGACCACCGGTCCTCCCGCTCCGTACCGATGGTCGGAGCACCTGATCACCTTCACTCGGGCAGATCAATGGCTCAACTTCGACCACCCAGGCAAATACCCGCTCCTCGTCGATCCGGTGATCCGAGAGAGCAGGGTGAAGAAGGTATAAGTGGACGGGGGGAGCAGCATCAACGTCACCTTCCCCCGGACACTCCGAGGCTTGGGAGTTCACCTCAAAGAGCTCCACAAGTCAGACACTCCTTTTTTCGGCATCGTGCCGACTGAAGGAGAATACCCGTTGGGCCACATCTACATGCCGGTCACCTTCGGAACTCCGGAGAACTACAGAACCGAATTCCTGAGGTTCGAGGTGGCGAACTTCAACTGCGGGTACAACGCCATCATCGGGAGACCGGGATTGGCAAAATTCATGGCCATTTCGCATTACACATACATGATATTGAAGATGCCGGGGCCACAAGGAATCATAACTATGCGTGCTGACTTCCAAGGCGCCGCAGAATGTTTCCGAGTGGCCATCCAAGCGGCCCTCACCACCAAACCGTCGGCGACTTCTTCGGCACAGGCAAACTCTAAGCCTAAGGAAGACCTTGCAGCACCTGCAAATGAAGCTCAAGCCACGACCTCTATGCGGCCGATTGAAGAAACCAAAAAGATCAACCTTGGGTTTGCTGATGAACGCAAGACTGCCATCATCAGCTCCAGCCTGGATAACAAATAGGAAGGCGCGCTCGTCCAGTTTCTGCAGGATAACCGAGACGTATTCACATAGCAACCTGCGGATATGCCGGGAGTCCCAAGAGAACTGGCCGAGCACAAACTGAAGGTCTACCCCCAGGCGAGGCCGATTCGGCAAAAGTTACGTCGTTTCATGCCCGACAAGAGAGAAGCCATTCGCGCTGAGCTGGCTCGCTTGGTCGCGGCTGGGTTTATTAGAGAAGTGTTACATCCCGAGTGGTTGGCTAACCCTGTTCTTGTACTCAAAAAGAATAAGGTGGATTGGCATATGTGCGTCGACTATACGGATCTCAACAAACACTATCCAAAGGATCCCTTTGGGCTCCCTAGGATAGATCAAGTGGTAGATTCCACCGCTGGATGTTCTTTGCTGTCTTTCCTGGATTGCTACTCCGAATATCATCAGATTAGCTTGGCAAAAGAAGACGAGGAAAAAATAGCGTTTATCACTCCGTTCGGTGCTTTCTGCTATACCTCCATGCCATTCGGCCTCAAAAACTCTAGAGCGACTTATCAGAGAGCCATTCAAACATGCTTAGCCGATCACTGGGGCAAGCGTGTGGAAGCCTATGTAGATGATGTAGTAATCAAAACCGAGAACTCGGAAAACTTCATCGAAGACTTACAGCTAGTTTTCAACAGTTTACGGCGATATCAATGGAAGCTTAATCCCAAAAAATGTGTCTTTGGGGTACCAGCAGGAAAGCTACTCGGATTTATTGTCAGCCACCGGGGAATTGAAGCTAATCCGGATAAGATCGAAGCTATTATGAGGATGGAGGCACCACGGTCGCAGAAGAAAGTGCAAAGACTTACTTGATGTATGGCAGCCCTTAGCAGATTCATATCCAGACTGGGAGAAAAAGGCTTACCATTTTATAAGCTACTCAAGAAGGTGGATAAGTTTCAGTGGACTTCGGAAGCACAGGAAGCTCTAGAAGCATTGAAAAAATTCTTGACAACACCACCAGTGCTGAAACCGCCGCGTCGAGCCACACCGACTCAACCAGCTGAAGATTTGTTGCTGTATATCTCTTGCACGACTCACATGGTGAGCACCGCGTTAGTAGTCGAGCGAGCAGAAGAAGGACATGCTCATCCAGTGCAACATCCTGTCTATTTCATCAGTGAAGTTCTGGGTCCCTCGAAGAAAAAAGTATCCTCAAGTTCAGAAACTATTATATGCAGTACTTCTAACTGCCCGCAAGCTACGCCACTATTTTGACGACCACAAAGTCATAATAGTCACTGGTTTTTCGATAGGGGAAATTCTCCACAACAAGGAAGCCATTGGCCGAATAGCCAAGTGGGCCTGCGAACTGGGATCTCCATGACATCGAATTTCGACCTCACACTGCCATCAAAACTCAAGCATTGGTTGACTTCGTATCAGAATGGACTGAACAACAAGTACCAGATAATCCAGAAACCGCAGAAGTATGGCGAATGTATTTTGATGGCTCGTTAAAACTGCAGGGAGCAGGCGTGGGGATTCTCTTTACCGCACCTAGAGGCGAGCACCTCAAATATGCCCTCCAGTTGTTATTTCCAGCCTCCAACAATGCAACCGAATATGAAGCTCTGATTCATGGACTGAACATTGCTATATCACTTGGCATCAAGAGACTGATGGTATACAGAGATTCTATGGTTGTCATAAGTCAGATAAACAAAGAATGGGATTGCTCGAATGATTCCATGGGAAAATACTGCACTGCCGTCCGGAAACTAGAAGATAAATTCGAAGGTCTGGAATTTCACCATGTAGAAAGAGATCGAAACACGGCAGCTGATGTATTGTCCAAGCTAGGATCCAGCCGAACTCAGGTCCCGCCTGGAGTCTTTGTACAAGAAATACCACATCCAAGCATCTCAATGGACCAGGCAGAAGAATGTAATATCGTGAACCAACCAGAGTCAGATTCTGATGACTGGAGAAGGCCGATCATCAGATATATAAAGAACGAAGAAGAACCAAGTGACAAAAATGCAGCCGAGCGCATCGCTAGACAGTCAGCTCACTACACACTCATTGGGGAGACACTATACAGAAGGGGTGCATCGGGAGTCCTCATGAAATGCATTCTCTCAGCTACTGGAAAGCAACTTCTGGACGAGATCCATGCTGGGCAGTGTGGAGTGCATGCAGCATCCAGAACCCTGGTTGGAAAGGTCTTCAGGTTAGGTTTTTATTGGCCAACAGCGAAGAGTGATGCAGCCGAGTTAGTTCAGAGGTGTGAAGCTTGCCAATACTTATCAAAGCAACAACATCTACCAGCACAGCAACTGCAGACCATACCAGTAACTTGGTCGTTCGCATGCTGGGGACTGGACATGATTGGACCTTTCAAGAAAGCTCAGGGAGGATACACTCATGTGCTGGTGGTTATCGACAAATTCACTAAATGGATAGAGTTCAAACCCATTGCTTCCTTAACCTCAGCTAAGGCCGTGGAGTTCATACAAACATAATATTCAGATTTGGAATACCGAATAGTATCATAACTGACTTGGGGTCCAACTTCACAAGTTCAGAATTCTTTGATTTCTGCGAGCAGAAAAGCATTCAGATCAAATATGCTTCGGTGGCACACCCAAGAGCCAACGGGCAGGTTGAACGAGCTAACGGGATGATATTGGAGGCACTCAAGAAGAAAGTCTTTGATAAAAACGAAAAGTTTGCAGGAAAGTGGATAAGGGAGTTGCCCTACGTCGTTTGGAGCTTAAGAACTCAACCCAGTCGAGCTCTGCATGGAAATACCCCTTTCTTCATGGTCTACAGTTCAGAGGCTGTGCTACCTGCTGATCTCAAGTTTGGGGTGCCAAGGTTGATCTTTGAAAACATAGCAGAAGCCGAGGCTATCAGGCTAGAGGATGTTGATGTACTCGAAGAAGAACGGCTGAACACAGTAATTCAATCAGCACACCAGCAAACTCTGAGGCGTTACCACGATAAGACCATGCGACGCCGATCCTTTGCAGTGGGAGATCTCGTCCTCCGCCGAATTCTAACGGGGGAGGGACGGCACAAGTTGTCACCACTATGGGAAGGACCATTCATAGTAGCAGAAGTCACTCGGCTGGGATCATATCGTCTCACTCAGATGGACGGCACGAAGATTGGGAATTCATGGAATATAGAACACCTCAGGAAGTTTTATCCCTAGCTGTATTTCAAAAGCTATCGGGACGACAATGTACTCTGTAAAATGGGAGATATGTCATCAATAAAAAAAAGGCTTCAAGAATACTCAGTTTGTTCATGATCGACCTACATTCTTACTTAACTCGGGGTGACCACTATGCCCTGCTAACGGAGCAATCGGCTTAAGTCGGCAACGACTTAAGATGGTGCAACATGCTCGCGCTTACTTAACTCGGGGTGACCACTACGCCCTGCTAACGGAGCAATCGGCTTAAGTCGGCAACGACTTAAGACGATGCAACATGCTCGCGCTTACTTAACTCGGGGTGACCACTATGCCCTGCTAACGGAGCAATCGGCTTAAGTCGGCAACGACTTAAGACGGTGCAACATGCTCACGCTTACTTAACTCGGGGTGACTACTATGCCCTGCTAACGGAGCAATCGGCTTAAGTCGGCAACGACTTAAGATGGTGCAACATGCTCGCGCTTACTTAACTCGGGGTGACCACTATGCCCTGCTAACAGAGCAATTGGCTCAAGTCGGCAACGACTTAAGACGGTTCCACATGTTTACGATTACTCATATAGAGGCGACCTCTATGTCCCATAAAGAAGTCTCGAAACCATTACGCTACATTTTACCTCAACAAATGTAGATACTGCTGAATTCTAAAACAATAGGAGAACAATAGTAGCATTCAGTACTAAAAGGTGTCCTCTAACAAAACATCTGAGCACATTAACCATATGCTCGAAGCATGTAATGTTTTTCTATTTTGCGACACTCTTCTCAGGAGCAACCGATGAAGAAGGGCGACTCGAGGAATCGGGAGCAGCGTTCACATCTGCCACTATGTCGTCAGGGACAACCACACCAGGTCTCCTCATCAGAATCCGCCCCGCGCGAATAGCTTTATCCATAGCTTTATCGCGCTGGGCCCTCAGAGTAGCAGAAGTCTCTTCAGCAACCTTGACAGCCAACTGAGCGGTCTCTAACTCCTGGGCGATAGATTTCTTGGAAGCACGCAGATTCTTGATGACAACATCTTTAGCCGATATCAACTCCCTGAGGCGAATCACATCATCCAAGGATTCCTGCAGCTTATAACGAAGATTGTCTAACTCCTCCATGGTGAAGCGATGACTTCTCTCCAGGATGGTCAACGAGTTGCTGGAGTCACGGTACAGCCTGTCAAGATTGTCGCGAGAAGTAACAAGGGCACGTTTTTCTTCCTGCAAGCAAGAATCAGCTTCTTCAAACATCAAGCAAGCAATAAGAACACAGCAAGACAAAGCCCTGATTCACAGGTCACCTTTTCAGAATCGAGCTGAGAGCGGAGAGTAGAGTTCAGCGTGTTGGCGTCATTCAGAGAAGCACAGACCTGGGCCAGTTCTGTTTGACTTTGGGAATACTTCTCCTCAAGATCAGAACAACGCCGGACCAGTTCAGCTTGATCTTGAGAGCGTTTTTCCTCAAGAGCAGAATATTGCCGAGTCATATCTATCGAGAAGGAGTCAAGCAAAGGTGTTAAAATAAGAAGCAGTTTGATAAGGTAGTCGGAAGGAAGCAGAAGAGCACTAACCAGCATTCGCCGCCTCTAAGTCAGAAATACGCCGCTGAAGGAGCACCGGATTCCAACGTGCCAAAGACAAAGCTCCTTCTGGGACGGAAGCACCCTGCGACCTCAGCCGACTAGACATCTCATCGACCAGCGCCTGGCATCAAAAAGCAGACAAGCATGAGAATAATTACCTGCGCGGGTAAAAATCAGACCAGAAGAAACCAAAATACCTGGAAGTTGGAGAAGAAGGAAGCGACTCCCAAATCATGAGAGATCAGCTGATGGCTCGGCAAAGGATCACCACCTGGAGTAACTTGCAACGATTCAGCAGGGACCAATCCAGTGTCATCAGTAGAACCCAAAACCTTGTCATCAGGTACACTGGCCTCTAAGGTGACCCCTTGACCAAAGGCTTGGGCCGTCACCATGCAACCAGAGTGTGGAGGAGAAGACCCTACGTGAACATCCATGGAAGTGCAAGAGGGAGAACCCGCTTGGACACCCTCGGGGGCTGGATCATAGCTTGTGCTACCCATCCGAGCTGGATCATCTCTGGCAGTACCCTCGGGGGCTGGGTAGTATCTTGCACTATCCATCCGAGCCGGATCATCTCTGGCAGCACCCTCGGGGGCTGGGTAAAGGCCAGCACCATCATTGAGGGCCGAGTTCTCTGCAGCAGCCGCCTCTAAGGCTAAAGATCCCTCGGCCACTTCCATGGGAGCAGGGAAATCCAAACCAGCCTCCCGACCCTCGAGACCGTGCTGCAAGGTCGATGAGGCGTGGGACGCTGCCCGGGAAGACTCCAACCCAGCGTCAAGCACATCAACACAAACATTCATGGCGCCACCATCTGCCGGTTCTGATAGCAGATCTTCTGGAATCATGTCCTCAAGAGTTTGATCAAAGTTCGCCAGTGATAATTCTTGCAGACCAATGAGTGCAGACAAGGCTGGAGAAGGAACACCGCTACTTTCCCCACTGGCAGTGTAACGACAGCTGCTCTTCTGAATTAGAGGGACTTCATCTTCTTCTTCACCATCATCATCATCAAGACGGACATCACACCCATTGGGGTCAACTTCAGTGAAATCTGGCACTGGCACTTCCTTAGCAACAGGAGCAGAAGGACCGGCACCCTGATCCAAGCCAGATACCCGACATAGACGTTTTTCCTCTTTTTCTCCCCCTCAGCAGGAGAAAAGGCTTGATTAACTCGGCGTGAACGTTTTGGACAAGCAGTGACAGACTTCTGAGCGTCCAAAGCTTTGTCAGCTTCAGGGAGAGGCGCCACCACCAATGTCCCAGCAGGAGCAGCGTCAGAAGAGTCCTCGACCAGCATATCAAGCATGGCACTTATCTCCGCATCACTAGGATCCAAAGGCACCTCAAAATGAACTTGTTTTTCATCATCAGGAATTTCGTCGAGCGAAGCAACCAAAGCACTAACTTCTTTGGTAGAGGGTCGCACTCTAAGGCCCAAACCGCCATCACCAGCAGGAGGATTCGACACAAAATGAGTGAAGGCCTTAGAAGGAGGCAGGTTCCAGGCCGAATACGCAACAGGGGCGCCTACATTTGATACTTTGCCTCTGAGTATCATCTCAAGCTGGCTCACCAAATCCACTGCAGGAATTCTTCTGTTGGTAACCCGGGTTGAGTCAGTCAGGCCTCTGTACAGATAGGCCGAGTATGCCCTGTCCTTCAGTGGCTGAATATTCTTGAAAACAAAGTCAGCAACCATAGTCTCGGCAGTCAGACCCCGCTCCTTCAGCAATCCAACTTCAGCTAGCAGAGCCCTTGCCTCAGCCACCTCCTGGTCTGTGGGGGACTTGGTCCAACTCGGAGTACGAACATCTGGCTGTCTCCCTGACCGTGGGGGGAGGGAAGTTCTGTGATTCTCAATGATAAACCACTCCAAGTGTCATCCTTTAATATTGTCCTTGAGTGGGATGTCAAGGTAATCAGTCTTCCTCCCACGGCGCATCTCCAAGCTCGCGCCCCCTACCAGTTGATGCTGCCCTCCGGCCATCCCAGGGCAACAGTGATACAAATATTTCCACAGCCCAAAATGTGGTAGGACGCCAAGAAAAGCCTCACATAAATGAACAAAGATGGAGATTTGCAGAATGGAATTGGGATTCAAATGGGTCAGATTCAAGTGATAGAAATCAAGTAGACTGCGGAAAAAGGGGGAAATAGGAAGAGCGAGACCGTGGAGAAGAAAAGGAACATAAACAACAGATTCGTGGGTATCCTCTGTTGGAACAGTGACCCCGTGGCAAATCTGCCAAGAACAGAGCTCCTTCGAAGGAAGGACTCCGATGGACACGAGATGGAGAAGTTCAGGCTCAAAAACAACAGACATATGGTTACCTGCAAAAGGCAACTGGCTGTTGGGATCGATGGGGGGAATGACAGCAACGGATGAACTCGACACTTTCCGCTTGGGCGCCATCTCAATCTCGCTGGTGGGCGGAGCGGAGGCAGTATCGAGCAAACACAAAGAGAGCCTGGATGCGGAAAAGCAAGAACTAGGGCACGGAAAGCAAGGTGTGCGACGGTGCAGTGAATAAGGGTTTTTTCCGGGCCGAACGTCGTCTCCGAAAATTGCCCAGTCATCACTCGGCCGTTATTTCCGAAACAGTCAACATGGCTCATTCTAACTCGGTCGTTGCCTCAAAAACGCCGACGTCACCATCAGTCACTCAGCCGTTGCCTCTAAAACACCGACGCTGCCGTCAGTCACTCGGTTGTTACCTCTATAACGCTGGTATCAACAGTAACCGCTCGGCCGTTAATTCTAAAAACACCAACGTGGCCCCGCCATCATTCGAACGCTATTTCAGAAGCGCTAATGTCGTCATTAATAACTCGGCTACTGTTTCCAGAATACCATCATCACAGAAAGCAAAGAAATTAACACAGGAAGAGACTATATCATTCTTCATAAAAGGGAAGTTACAGAGCTTACAAATCAACTCGTTATGAGTTGATACTCCCCTACTGCTACTACTATATTGCATTACACAACTCTATACTACTACTACTACATTATTTCACTAATACTTTTTCTACTACTAATCTATACTAATATCTAAAAACTAGTGGCATCTAGCCACTGGCCTGGTTGCTGCCCCTACTGCTGCCCTTGCCGCTGCCGTTGCCGCCCTTGCCGCCACCGTTGCCGCCCTCGCCACTGCCGTCGCCACCCTTGCCGCTGCAGTCGCTGCCGTCGCTGTCGCCTCCATCGCCGTCGCCGTCTCCGCCATCACCGCTGCTGCCCTCCTCGGACGAGTCTGAGGAGTCCTCCTCATCCGAGGAGTACTCCGACTCATCCGAGCCCTCGAGCCCGGCGCGCTCGACGGCCCAGATGTAAGTCCAGACCTCCGCGGCAATCCCCTAGGAGTCGTCTGAATCATCAGACGACGCCGGGGGAGAGGCGGGGGCCGGAGAACCCTTGGACTCGGAGGAGAACTCCTCCTCCTAGTACTCCGAGTTGCCGAAGTCCTCTGAGGGAGGAGTCGGCTCACGCTTGCGCTTATCGCCAGAGCGAGGCGAGGAATGGCTACCCTTCTTGTTCTTGCCCATGGTGGAAAGGAAGGAGGAAGAAGAGAGCAAACAGCAGAGAGCAGTAAGAGATGTGAAAATACCGGAGAGGCAAAGGCACTATTTATAGAAGAAGAAGGCAACCGCTCACCTCCTACCATGATCACTGAACAGTCGCAAAAAATTCAATATACACTTCAAACCGTCTGAAGATACGTCTGGCGGCTGACGCCGCTTCACGCAACGCAACACCAATTGGGACTCCAGTCAACTGCGCGGGCGATATGATTACACCCGCGGTCACATCAAATTACTACTCAGAAGCAGCCGGCTAAAACACTCAGCGTACCAAGCCGTCCCTTGCCCACACCCATTGGGGGGACGCCTAGGAATTATCAGTATATTTTTCAAAACTGTCACATCCGTGCAGCACATGCAATGAATACTTCAAGACAAAGATGAGATATCAGTAAGGATCAAAGGAAAGTCAAATATAGCCAGTGAAGTACAAAGTCTAATCGATAGAAGCATTGAAGTAAGAAGTGATAACAAAGACTAGCCAAGGGTCACCTGTCGAACATCCAATCAGTCGCAAATCAAATAAATGGCACCACCTAGCAAGATATGGGCAGATCATGAACTCGGCCTCAAAGACAAAATGCATGCTGACCTCTAAAGCATGATATCAATGACATAATGCTGGCCTCTAAGGCATTCAGAAAAAGAAAGGATGATTCTCAGCAAAATGGCACGAAATGAAGACCTTCGAGTGGATTATTTTCAAAAATCCACTCGAAGCTCGGGGGCTACAACCATTGGGTGCACCTCCGGTGCACCCAATGAAGTTCAGGGTCCAACAGTACGAAATGTTGATCTCCAAAGCACGAGTTTGAGATAGAGCACTAGTTTTCGAGTGATCAAAGCAGAAGGAGACAGTAAGGAATCGTCTTTACCAAACTACCCGGAAAGCATTTCCTATTACAAACAAAGATCGCAAGCTGGACTTAGGATCTTTGGGTCGATTATTTCAAAATCAATCCAAAGATCGGGGGCTTGTGGGGGACAGATATCCCCCGGGTCCACCGGAAGGATAAAAGATCTCACGAAAGGCCTAAAGGCCCAATAAATCGTAAGATCATCCCTTCGTGGGCCTGGGGAGGGACGACCAATGAAGCAGATCGACATAAGGTCGGATCGGAGCAAGCCCAGACGGTCCAATGACTTCGAGCGAGTAATCACAAAAGAGACCCGACTTTCCCGCGCTAGAGTCCCGTACAATGGAACCAAGCGAGGATAAGTCGGCAGAACTATAGGAAGATAGACTCAATCAGTTCACTATTTCTTAGGTGTGCATTGTTATCATACCCGCATGTATTGCCTCACGGTCAAATATATAAGGCCTAGGGGGCACCTCTTCAGAACGATCGATCTCACTACTCAGCCACCCACCCCAGCTTTCTACATTCCAGCATTAGAGAGCTCCCTTGTAATCCACCACATAAAGCATTCTCGCCAGGACGTAGGGCATTACGCATCTCAAGGCGGCCCGAACCTGTACACCATTGTCCACTGTTTCTCGTGCACTTTGCACGAACCATTGAGCTACAGTCGGTAACACCGTCCTGCTCCTAAAAACACCTTGAGGGGCAATCCCGGGTGTGCGGTCGGACCCAAAACACCGACAAGGCATCCCTTGCAAATTTTAGTTTATCAAAATCATTTTTGCTTGTCTTAAGTTGGGCATTAAGACTAGCTACTTCATCATTTAATTTAGAAATGGAAATTAAATGTTCATTGCAAGCATCAACATTAAAATCCTTACACCTATTGCAAATTACTACATGCTCAATACAAGAACTAGATTTATTTACAACTTCTAGCTTAGCATTTAAATCATCATTTAAAATCTTCAAGCTAGAAATAGATTCATTGCAAATAGACAATTCAGAAGATAGTAATTCATTCCTTTTAATCTCTAAGGCAAGAGACTTTTGAACATTAACAAATTTATCATGTTCCTCATACAAGATGTCATCTTGCCTCTCTAGCAGTCTATCTTTTTCATTCAATGCATCAATTAGCTCATTAATCTTTTCTATCTTAGCTCTATCTAATCCTTTGAACAAGCTAGTGTAATCAATTTCATCATCATCACTAGAAGTAGAGTACTTAGGAGTTTCTCTAGTGATTACCTTCTTTTCCTTTGCCATTAGGCAAGTGTGGCGCTCGTTGGGGAAGAGCGACCATTTGTTGAAGGCCGAGGCGACGAGTCCCTCGTCGTCAGAGTCGGACGACGAACAATCCGAGTCCCACTCTTTGCCGAGATGTGCCTCACCCTTCGCCTTCTTGTAGGCCTTCTTCTTTTCCTTCTTCCCGCCTTTCTCTTGCTCCTGGTCATTAGTATTGTCGGGACAGTTTGCTATAAAATGACCATACTTACCACACTTGAAGCAAGAGCGCTTTCCCTTCGTCTTGCTCTTGTTTGGGTGCTCCTTTCTTCCTTTAAGCGTCGTCTTAAAGTGCTTGATGATGAGGGCCATTTCTTCCTCATTAAGCCCGGCCGCCTCAACTTGCGCCACCTTGCTAGGTAGCGCCTCCTTGCTACTTGTTGCTTTGAGAGCAATGGTTTGAGGCTCGTGGATTGGGCCATTTAGCGCCTCATCAACATATCTCGCCTCCTTAATCATCATTCGCCCGCTCACAAACTTCCCAAGTATTTCCTCGGGCGTCATCTTGGTATACCTAGGATTTTCACGAATAGAGTTAACAAGATGAGGATCAAGGACAGTGAAGGACCTTAGCATAAGCCGGACGACGTCGTGGTCTGTCCATCTCATGCTTCCATAGCTCCTTATTTTGTTGACCAGGGTCTTGAGCCTGTTATATGTTTGGGTTGGCTCCTCCCCTGATCATTGCGAATCTTCCTAGTTCGCCCTCCACCAACTCCATCTTGGTGAGCATGGTGACGTCATTTCCCTCATGTGAGATCCTGAGGGTGTCCCAAATCTGCTTGGCGTTATCCAAGCCGCTCACCTTATGGTACTCTTCCCTGCACAAGGATGCTAAAAGAACAGTGGTAGCTTGTGCATTTTTGTGAATTTGTTCATTGATAAACATGGGATTATCCGAACTATCAAAATTCATTCCATTCTCTACTATCTCCCATATACTTGGATGAAGAGAGAACAAGTGACTACGCATTTTGTGACTCCAAAATCCGTAGTCCTCTCCATCAAAGTGTGGAGGTTTACTAAGAGGAATGGAAAGCAAATGTGCATTTGAATTATGCGGAATACGAGAGTAATCAAAAGAAAAGTTTGAGTTGACCGTTTTCTTTTTCTCATAGTCGTCATCGTCGTCCTTTTGGGAAGAAGAAGACTCATCGCTGTCGTAGTAGACTATCTTCTTGATGCGCCTCTTCTTCTTCTCGTCTTTCTTTTTGTGACTCGAGCCAGAGTCGGTGGGCTTATCGTCTCTTGGCTCGTTGAAGGTGGACTCCTTCTCCTTATCGTTGACCACCATCCCCTTTCCCTTAGGATCCATCTCTTCGGATGGTTAGTCTCTTGCGTGAAGAGAACGGCTCCGATACCAATTGAGAGCACCTAGAGGGGGGTGAATAGGTGATCCTGTAAAACTTGAAACTTAAAGCCACAAACTTGATTAAGTGTTAGAGCAATAAAGTCAAGTGGCTAGAGAGGAGTTCTTGCTAAACAAGATAACCACAAAGAAATCAACACAGAGAGGCACAGTGGTTTATCCCGTGGTTCGGCCAAGTCCAACACTTGCCTACTCCACGTTGTGGCGTCCCAACGGACGAGGGTTGCACTCAACCCCTTTCAAGCGGTCCAAAGACCAACTTGAATACCACGGTGTTTCTCTTGGTTTCACTATATCCCGCTTGCGAGGAATCTCCACAACTTGGAGCCTCTCGCCCTTACAATTTGATGATCACAAAGAAGCACGGAAGTAAGGGTGGGAAAAGCAACGCACACAAGACACAAAATCAGAGCACAAACACGCACCCTAGTCACAACTTGAGCTCGCAACACAACTCGAAGAGTTCTCTACTCAAATGGAGCTCTAGTTGCTATCACAAAGAATCAAATGCGCGGAAATAGAGTCTTGGTGCTTAGAGTTGATCAAAGAATGCTTGGTGTACTCCTCCATGTGCCTAGGGGTCCCTTTTATAGCCCCAAGGCAGCTAGGAGCCGTTGGAAGCAATCCAGGAAGGCAAATCTTGCCTTCTGTCGGGTGGCGCACCGGACAGTCCGGTGCACCACCGGACATACCCTTTTCACTGTCCGGTGCAGATTGCTTTCCTAAATTGGCGCAGCCGACCGTTGAAGATTTGGAGCCGTTGGCGCACCGGACACTGTCCGGTGCACACCGGACAGTCCGGTGCCCCCATCCGACCGTTGGCTCAGCCATGCGTCACGCGTGGATTGCGCGGCCGACCATTGGCGCAGTCGACAGTTGGCTCACCGGACAGTCCGGTGCACCACCGGACAGTCCGGTGATTCTTAGCCGGACGCTGTTGACTGGTTTCCCGAGAGCGGCGACTTCTCCGCAGACGACTCACCGGACAGTCCGGTGTATCACCAGACAGTCCGATGATTTATAGTCATACGCGTCGTCGAGACCCGAGAGCAGGCTGTTCACCTGGACTGGTCCTGGCACACCGGACACTGTCCGGTGCACCCAGACCGAGCAGCCTTTGGTTGAACACAGCCAACTTATCTCCAAAGTGATTTCTCGTGTTTCTAGCACTTAGACACAATACATTAGTCTTCAAAACAATGTACTAAGTCTAGAAACATACCTTTAATCTTGATTTGAAATTCTTGAGTCTTGGGCACAAATATCACTCAAAGCATTTTTGTGTGGAGCACTTAATCACCAAAATCTTATAGAAATGGCCCAAGGGCACATTTCCCTTTCAGCCTCTTCTACCCTTAAAGGCTCAATAGAAGAGACAAACGAGTAATGCTCACAAAAGTTAGCTAGTCTTGAGCGAGTAGTTAATCCCTTGCGTATATCACCCAGAATCTGGTCGAAAGGATGATTCCTGTCACGCCCGGGCTTTAAGGAACAAAGCCGGGTGCATCTCATACATGCGCCAACGGAGACAACATATATAATAACAGAGTGTATAGAGATAAATGTCACAATAAAATCAGAGTACTTATTACATAGCAGAAGTCTTACAAAATAGAAGATGAATATAGCAGGAACTAAAATTTATCCTTGGCGCCCGAAAGCTGACTGGGAGACGCCACCTAGATCAAGTCGAAAGCCTCAGTATTAGGTGGCTCCTCCTCGACCACCTGTTCTTCTCCTGTGGGGGTGTGAGACAGTAAGAGTGAGCTCACATGTGTTCATCGCTCAACAAGTTGTGGGGAATAATGTGGCATGAGCTCACCAAAGGTGGGAGTTCATGAAGTGTAAGGCTGATCAATGAAATAAAGGCTGAAGCTGAGCATTGCTTTTATAAGTTGGTCAAAATTTTATTAGCAATTACTAAGTGTAAGTAAATACCAAACCATAGTAATAATAAATAAAAGTAATAATAAAATAGTCCCACATGCAATGAAATGACAGATTAAGTTTAAGTTCCATAAATTAATCATGTGAGTATCCGAGCCGCTCATGACCGTGAGCACGGCTAGTATACCAGTTTTACACTCTGCAGAGGTTGCGCATCTTTACCCACAAGTCGTGTTACCCATTTGCCACGGAGTTGATCAGACCCCATACACCTCTACCAAGGAAGCGAGGCAGGGTACCACTATGAGGCCTTTACAAAGTTCCACTAGCTTCAGACTACCCGCTATAGTTTATAGGAAGCTCCAGTGCAGGAATCCCTCGCCTGACCGCCATCGCAGCAAAATCAACCAAAGACCTCCCTACACTGACCACTCCCCTACTGCCCTTGCCCATTTCGGGTAAGGTAGCCATCCACTAGCTTTCCTAGTTAATCAGCCAAGGGCATCCCATTAAACCCTTGTGGTAGCATTATTTTCCCGGGTGGTTCTCCATGTTTCCATTAACATAATGATCTTATCATGAACAGTAAAGAATAAACAGATAATAAAAAGTATAAAAATGAGTGATGATTATCTCTATACCCAAATCCACATAAAGCAATAGCATGTACTACCCAAAAATTTAGTAGTAAAACCAGTGGTGAAACAAGGTATAAAGATAGTAAAATCTAGGGTAACCTATTGGGTCCCATCAAAATTAACCTATGCAGATCATTATGATTAATAAGAACATGAATAGGTAAAGAAGTGATCAAGGGCACAACTTGCCTTCCACGAGCTCCTGCTCAGCAGTCTCTACCAGCTGAACCTCAGAATCCCCTGTAGCTTGCTTGTCTACTCGCATCAACACAATACATACATAGTATAGCAAAAATTAACATTACATCAAACATATAAATAAAATACACAGTAATATTCTAGACATTAAAATAAGATCATAGGAACTGGAATTATTAATTTTGGAGTTATATATTTTAAGATATGAATTTTCCAAGGTTCTATGTATTTAATACAAGATTAAGTGATAGATAAATTTTAAATTGTCTTATATGTCAAAACAGAGGCACTAATGGCTAGACAATAATATTACAAAAATTTAGGAACTGGAATGGACCAATTTGGAGTTCATATGAATTAAACAAATTCTAGCATTTATTTAATACTAAAAATCTATTTCTAAATTCATTTCTCTGGTTTTTCTGTTCTTTGGACTAGACCTCAAATTCTAGGAAGACCAGGGGCTATCTCGCAAGATGTACTAAGACTCAGCTATGGTCAAACTGGGACAGCGGGTTGATATATGTAAAAGATAGGGTCTCTTTTATAAAACCACCAGCCGAAGGGGCATCCAGGAACCCTGGCCGTAAGATCAACAATGTGCGTCTCAGATTAGAACCCACCTGCGACGAACAGGTATGCTACGAGAACCCTTGGATCACCAGCCAAGGTGTGGATTTAATTATTCCGGATCTAGCCTGACCCGACCGATCAGATCCTATGGTCAGGATCAACTCCCCGAACCGGTACCCTATGTTTTAATCAGGGACGTACACGAGCAGATCGACGGTCGAGGCTGGTTATCGAATTAGTAAGCCCCTGATTAAATCATGACCATTGCCTTGCGCGTGAACGGCCAACTCCTTTCTTCCTTCCCCTAGCCCCACCCGAGGTAGTGCCGCCCGCCCATTGCAGTGGCACGCCGCCGGCACACGACCAACTCGCCAAAATGCGCCCAGAATCGAACACCGAGAGGTCCTACACTATGCGGATGACTACATGACTCCGATGGGTAGCATCATACTGTCGATGGTGCCGTGGGGAATCCGGTTCACGCCGATAGGTGGCTTCACGACGCCAGTGAATTTCGGTGAGAAATTCACCAAACTCCGGCGACCCCCAAGTGTTGGAGTGCGAGTGCACGCAACCACCACCATCAGCAACGCTTCACCTATTCACATTTCTGGCGGCCGAACGATGGTGGCGACACCCTGCGCGCGGTACGGCAGCGAGGAACGGCGACGAGCGATTACGATGATGTTGAGCTCCCTCGCGTAGTTCCGCAACCTTGAACCCAGACCCAGGCATGGGGCGGTCACCCTGGATCACAAGGCGCGGTTCGGTCGACCATGGGGGCGAGGACCCAAGGCGGCGCCCAATTTTCTCTCTCCTTGGTTTCATGGTGGCAGTACTGTCGAGGGAAGGAACGAGGGATCGAGATCAATAGCTGTGGGGTGAGCCAGCGACCGATAAATACGGGAAATCCCAACTAAAACCAGGATTCCTGGGCGTTTGTTCAGGCCGGCGCACACAAAACGGAGAGAGAGGCAGAGTCGGAGACGGAAATTTGTTATGGCCTGCTGCGGAGTGGAGACGAAGCTGACAGTGGGCCCGAGTAATCGATGAGAGAAGGGAGGGGAAAAGAGGGCTGCACCGAGCAGTCCCTGGCGTCAGCGGCATGGCCAAGGCACGCACAGTGTGCGACGGGGCGGCTGACGCGCTGGCCCCACCTGTCGGCACCATTTCTCAAGCCGGGCTGTCGTGAGGTGAGGTGGGCCGAGCGGTGAAGGTTTTGGTCCAGCCAACATTTGACTATTTCTATTTTTTTATTTCTGTTTTCTTTTCTTTTATAATTTTTGTTTTTTTCAATTTCAAATTTTCAAACTCAAATCTATATCATCCATTTGAATTCAAATGCATCAATACAATAACGCCCACATGATATGCACATCTCTACATTTATTTATTCATCATTTGGCTAATTCAATTCCTTTAGTTGAATATGAAAAAGGGAAAAATTAACTTATCAACCAATTTTTTTATAATCTCCCCATATTCATGTATTTTTATAACTCCAAATATTTGGGTATTACAAATCCTATCCCCCTTAACAAGAATCTCGTCCTTGAGATTTAGGAAGGACTAGGGAAAAGATGGGGAAAATCTATGTGAAGCTCTTCTTCTCTCTCCAAAGTAGCTTCATCTTCTTCATGGTGGCTCCATTGTACATTGCACATTTTTATCACCTTATTTCTTGTAACTCGAGTCAAAGTGTCCAGAATCTTAATAGGGTACTCAGCATAAGTCAGGTCATCTTGAACACTAAGGTCCTCCATTGGTAGCTGCTCCTCAGGTACCCTGAGGCACTTCTTTAGCTGAGACACATGAAATACATCATGTACATCTGACAGGTGATCGGGTAGTTCTAGTTGATATGCAACTTCTCCCACTCGCTTTAAGATCAAGAAAGTTCCAATGAAGCGAGGGGACAATTTTCCTTTAACTTTAAATCTCCTCATACCCCGGATCGGTGACACCCTCAGGTACACGTGATCACCCTCCTTAAACTCCAGTAGTCTTCTCCTATTATCAGCATAGCTCTTTTGCCTTGATTGTGCAATTCTTAGATTCTCTCTTATCATTCGAACTTGTTCTTCTGCCTCTTGAATAAGTTCAGGCCCAAAGAACTGTCTTTCTCCAGTCTGGTCCCAATATAGAGGAGTCCTGCACTTTCTGCCATATAGAGCCTCAAATGGTGACATCTTCAAACTGGCCTGGTAGCTATTATTATAAGAAAACTCAGCATAGGGTAAGCTCTTCTCCCAACCGCCACCATGCTTGAGAGCACAAGCTCTTAACATATCTTCCAGCACTTGATTAGTCCTCTCTGTCTGTCCATCAGTCTAGGGATGGTAGGCTGAGCTAAAATTCAATTTTGTATCCAAGCTCTCATGCAACTTCTTCCAAAATCGAGAAGTAAACTGCGATCCTCGATCAGACATGATCTTCTTAGGCACTCCATGTAGACAAACTATCCGAGTCATAAACAATTCTGCTAGCTTGGCTCCCGTATAACTAGTCCTCACTGGTATGAAATGAGCTACTTTCGTCAATCTGTCCACAATCACCCAAATAGAGTCATACCCAGCAGGGGTGCAGGGTAGTCCAACAATAAAATCCATACCAATTTCTTCCCATTTCCACTCAGGAATCTTAAGCGGGTGCAATAGTCCAGCTGGTCTTTGATGTTCGGCCTTGACTCTTTGACACACATCACACTTAGCCACATGAGCAGCAACATCTATTTTCAGTCCATACCACCAATACTTTTGCTTCAAATCCTGATACATCTTAGTGCTACCAGGGTGGATAGAGTAATCAGAATCATGGGCTTTTTTAAAATAGTCTCACAAAGGCTATCAATCTTTGGAACACATATCCGATCCTTGAACCATATAGTACCTTGCTCATCCTCCATGAATTCTGGCACTCGACCTTCCGTAATCAGATCCTTAATCTCTTGAATTTTAGCATCACCCACTTGACCTTTTCGAATTTCTTGATCCAAGGTAGGTTCCAATTCAATGGTAACTCCTTCCGTATGTGTGACAATTCCCAGATTGAGTCTCTCAAAATTTTTTGCTAATTCATCGGGTAGCTGGACAACATAAGCGGAGTGAACATGCTCCTTCCGACTCAAGGCATCTGCAACCAAATTCGCCTTGCTCGGGTGATAGTGAATCTCCAAATCATAATCTTTAATAAGCTCCAACCAACGGTGTTGCCTAAGGTTGAGATCCTTCTGAGTAAATATGTACTTCAAACTCTTATGATCCGTGTATACTTAGCACTTAGTTCCCATAATGTAATGTCTCCATATCTTAAGTGCGTGCACAACCGCTGCCAGTTCTAAATCATGAGTGGGGTAGTTCAATTCGTGTCTCCGCAACTGACGAGACGCATAGGCAATCACATGTCCTTCTTGCATGAGCACACATCCCAATCCTTGTCCACATGCATCACAATAAATGTCAAATCCCTTCTGTAGATCGGGCATAACCAACACTGGTGGAGACATCAACCTCTTCTTTAATTGATCGAAGCTATCTTGGCACTTCTCATCCCACTTAAATTCTCTTCCTTCCCCCAGAAGCGAGGTCATAGGCTTGGCAATCTTAGAGAATCCTTCAATAAATCTCCGATAATATCCTGCAAGCCCCAAGAAACTCCAAAATCTCAGTGATGGTAGTGGGCACGCTCCATTCCATTATCTCCTTCACTTTAGCAGGATCTACTACTATTCCTCCATTAGAAATGATATGTCCAAGAAATGGCACCTTGTCAATCCAAAACTCGCATTTACTGAACTTGGCGTAGAGTTGATTATCTCTTAGCTTATGTAGCACCAACCTTAGATGTTCTTCATGATCACTTTCACTCTTGGAATAAATGAAAATATCGTCGATGAAAACCACGATGAATCTATCCATATCATGAACAACTTATTCTTCAGATCCATAAAATAGGCTGGTGCATTAGTTATTCCAAATGACATAACTGTGAACTCATATAAACCATATCGTGTCGAGAAATCCGTCTTAGGAATATTCGATGGCCTAATCTTCATTTGATGGTAACCCGATCGGAGATCAATCTTTGAGAATACCCTTGCACCTCTCATCTAATCAAATAAATCCTCAATGCGGGTTAATGGATACTTGTTCTCCACAGTGACATCGTTAAGGGACCTATAATCCATGCACATCCTTTGTGATCCATCCTTCTTCTGTACACAGAGATCCAACGCTCCCCAAGGTGAGAAACTCGGACGGATGTACCCAGCCTCTTGTAATTCCGTTAATTGCTTCTTAAGTTCCTTTAATCCTTCTGAGGACATCCTATATAGCCGTTTAGAAATAGGAGCAGTCTCAGGTAAGAGATCAATGACAAACTCAACTTCCCTATCTGGTGGTGGTAGTTACTGCAATTTTAACTTCAAATCTTTCTTCTTTGGAACTGGTGAGTTCTACGGTTCCCTTAGCACAGTGTATATACTGCCTTTGCCTTTCTTAACCATGACATACCAAGGATCACATCGATACTGCTCTCTACTAACACTATAGGGGTAGCCCATCTGGGTTAGAAACACAGGGTACGAAAGAAAGGATTGTAGACAAGGCATGTAATTACGAAGCATGTTACTTTGGGGGATTTATTAGCTAAGTGTGTCGCCTACTAAAGCTAATTCATTACCTTATGTGGTACATGCTAAGATGCCCGTCTATACTATTTCAATCAATCAAAGAAGCAAATCAGTCATGGATCATCAGAACAATCAACCAACATTTTTAATAGAGAAAATAATTTTTAACTTTTTGTCTTAGGTCTCCTATCCCTTAAAAAGGTCGTATATGTAGGATTCCAAGGTGTGAAGTCCATCTTGTCTCAAAGTAGAGAAGGTAAGAATAATCAGAGTAGAACAGTAGAAGGTGAGTCAGGATTGAGATAAGTATAGAAAGAATCAGAGTAAGGTAAGTATAGAATGAATAAGAGTAAGGTAAGTATAGAATGAATCAGAGTAAGGTAAGTAGGTAAGGGTTTACCCATTTCTATCTAGGTTTCGTCCTACAGTCAACATTTCCTCTGATACCACTTCTGTCACACCCGGGCTTTAAGGAACAAAGCCGGGTGCATCTCATACATGCGCCAAAGGAGACAACATATATAATAACAGAGTGTATAGAGATAAATGTCACAATAAAATCAGAGTACTTATTACATAGCAGAAGTCTTACAAAATAGAAGATGAATATAGCAGGAACTAAAATCTATCCATGGCGCTAGAAAGCTGACAGGGAGACGCCACCTAGATCAAGTCGAAAGCCTCAGTATTAGGCGCCTCCTCCTCGACCACCTGTTCTTCTCTTGTGGGGGGTGTGAGACAGCAAGAGTGAGCTCACATGTGTTCATCGCTCAACAAGTTGTGGGGAATAATGTGGCATGAGCTCACCAAAGGTGGGAGTTCATGAAGTGTAAGGCTGATCAATGAAATAAAGGCTGAAGCTGAGCATTGCTTTTATAAGCTGGTCAAAATTTTATTAGCAATTACTAAGTGTAAGTAAATACCAAACCATAGTAATAATAAATAAAAGTAATAATAAAATAGTCCCACATGCAATGAAATGACAGATTAAGTTTAAGTTCCATAAATTAATCATGTGAGTGTCCGAGCCGCTCATGACCGTGAGCACGGCTAGTATACCAGTTTTACACTCTGCAGAGGTTGCACATCTTTACCCACAAGTCGTGTTACCCATTTGCCACGGAGTTGATCAGACCCCATACACCTCTACCAAGGAAGCGAGGCAGGGTACCACTATGAGGCCTTTACAAAGTTCCACTAGCTTTAGACTACCCGCTACAGTTTATAGGAAGCTCCAGTGAAGGAATCCCTCGCCTGACCGCCATCGCAGCAAAATCAACCCAAGGACCTCCCTACACTGACCACTCCCCTACTGCCCTTGCCCCTTTCGGGTAAGGTAGCCATCCACTAGCTTTCCTAGTTAATCAGCCAAGGGCGTCCCATTAAACCCTTGTGGTAGCACTGTTTTCCCAGATGGTTCTCCATGTTCCCATTAACATAATGATCTTATCATGAACAGTAAAGAATAAACAGATAATAAAAAGTATAAAAATGAGTGATGATTATCTCTATACCCAAATCCACATAAAGCAATAGCATGTACTACCCAAAAATTTAGTAGTAAAACCAGTGATGAAACAAGGTATAAAGATAGTCAAATCTAGGGTAACCTATTGGGTCCCCTCAAATTAACCTATGCAGATCATTATGATTAATAAGAACATGAGTAGGTAAAGAAGTGATCAAGGACACAACTTGCCTTCCACGAGCTCTTGCGCAGCAGTCTCTACCAGCTGAACCTCAGAATCCCCTGTAGCTTGCTCGTCTACTCGCATCAACACAATACATTCATAGTATAGCAAAAATTAACATTACACCAAACATATAAATAAAATACACAGTAATAATCTAGACATTAAAATAGGATCATAGGAACTGGAATAATTAATTTTGGAGTTATATATTTTAAGATATGAATTTTCCAAGGTTCTATGTATTTAATACAAGATTAAGTGATAGATAAATTTTAAATTGTCTTATATGTCAAAACAGAGGCACTAATGGCTAGACAATAATATTACAAAAATTTAGGAACCGGAATGGACCAATTTGGAGTTCATATGAATTTTATATGAATTAAACAAATTCTGGCATTTATTTAATACTAAAAATCTATTTCTAAATTCATTTCTCTGGTTTTTCTGTTCTCTGGACTAGGCCTCAAATTCTAGGAAGACCAGGGGCTATCTCGCAAGATGTACTAAGACTCAGCTATGGTCAAACTGGGACGGCGGGTTGATATATGTAAAAGACAGGGTCTCTTTTATAAAACCAGTAGCCGAAGGGGCATACAGGAACCCTGGCCGTTGGATCAACGATGCGCGTCTCAGATTAGAACCCACCCGCGACGAACAGGTATGCTACGAGAACCCTTGGATCATGAGCCAAGGTGTGGATTTAATTATTCCGGATCTAGCCTGACCCGATCGATCAGATCATATGGTCAGGATCAACTCCTCGAACTAGTACCCTATGTTTTAATCAGGGACGTACACGAGCAGATCGACGGTCGAGGCTGGTTATCGAATTGGTAAGCCCCTAATTAAATCCTGACCGTTGCCTTGCGCGTCAACGGCCAACTCCTTTCTTCCTTCCCCCAGCCCCACCCGAGGTAGCGCCACCCGCCCATCGTGGTGGCACGCTGCCGGCGCACGACCAACTCGCCAAAATGCACCCAGAATCGAACACTGAGAGGTCCTACACTATGCGGATGACTACATGACTCGGATGGGTAGCATCATATCGTCGATGGTGCCGTGGGGAATCCGGTTCATGCCGATAGGTGGCTTCACGACGCCACTGAATTTTAGTGAGAAATTCACCAAACTCCGACGACCCCCAAGTGTTGGAGTGCGAGCGCACGCAACCACAACCATCAACAACGCTTCACCTATTCGCGTTTCTGGCGGCCGAACGATGGTGGCGACACCCTGCGCGTGGTACGGCAGCGAGGACCGGCGACGAGCGATTACAACGATGTTGAGCTCCCTCGCGCAGTTTCGCAACCTTGAACCCGGACCCAGGTATGGGGCGGTCACCCTGGATCACAAGGTGCGGTTCGGTCGACCATGGGGACGAGGACCCAAGGCAGCGCCCAATTTTCTCTCTCCTTGGTTTCATGGTGGCGGTACTGTCGAGGGAAGGAACGAGGGATCGAGATCAATAGCTGCGGGGTGAGCCAACGACCGATAAATACGGGAAATCCCAACTGAAACCAGGATTCCTGGGCGTTCGTTCAAGCCAGCGTGCACAAAACGAAGAGAGAGGCAGAGTCGGAGACAGAAATTTGTTACGGCCTGCTGCGGAGTGGAGACGAAGCTGACAGTGGGCCCAAGTAATCGGTGAGAGAAGGGAGGGGAAAAGAGGGTTGCACCGAGCGGTCCCTGGCGTCAGCGGCATGGCCAAGGCACACGCAGTGTGCGACGGGGCGGCAGACGCGCTGGCCCCACCTGTCGGCACCATTTCTCAAGCCGGGCTGTCGTGAGGTGAGGTGGGCCGAGCGGTGAAGGTTTTGGCCCAGCCAACATTTGACTATTTCTATTTTTTTTATTTCTGTTTTCTTTTCTTTTATAATTTTTGTTTTTTTTCAATTTCAAATTTTCAGACTCAAATCTATATCATCCATTTGAATTCAAATGCATCAATACAATAACACCAACATGATATGCACATCTCTACATTTATTTATTCATCATTTGGCTAATTCAATTCCTTTAGTTGAATATGAAAAAGGGAAAAATTAAGTGATCAACCAAAAATTTTTTATAATCTCCCCATATTCATGTATTTTTATAACTCCAAATATTTGGGTATTACAATTCCTTTGAATCGTCGCTCAGTCTTGAGTTGGAGGGGCCCGTGGTGCTTCTTCCTCCATAGCTGGGTCTTCTTGTGCTCCCCCTTGATCACACGCCTCCTCTTGAGGAACTTGTTCATCATCTTGAGTTGGGGGATGCACCACCGTTGAGGAAGAAGGTTGATCTTGCTCCTGTTGTTCCTGTGGTCACACATCTCCAATCGCCATGGTGCGTATTGCGGCCGTTGGAACGTCATCTTCATCTACGTCATCAAGATCAACTTGCTCTCTTGGAGAGCCATTAGTTTCATCAAATACAACATCGCTAGGGACTTCAACCAAACCCGATAATTTGTTGAAGACTCTATACGCCTTTGTATTTGAGTCATAACCTAGCAAAAACCCTTCTATAGCTTTGGGAGCAAATTTAGATTTTCTACCTTTCTTTACTAGAATGTAACATTTACTCCCAAATACACGAAAGTATGAAACGTTGGGTTTGTTACCGGTTAGAAGTTCATACGAGGTCTTCTTGAGGAGGCGATGAAGGTAGACCCGGTTTATGGCGTGGCAAGCTGTGTTCATAGCTTCTGACCAAAACCGCTCAGGCGTCTTGAATTCTCCAAGCATCATCCTCGCCATGTCGATAAGTGTCCTGTTCTTCCTCTCTACCACACCGTTTTGCTGTGGTGTGTAGGGAGCGGAGAACTCATGCTTGATTCCTTCCTCCTCAAGGTACTCCTCCACTTGTAAGTTCTTGAACTCGGACCCGTTGTCGCTTCTTATCTTTTTCACCTTGAGCTCAAATTCGTTTTGAGCTCTCCTTAGAAAGCACTTTAGGGTCCCTTGGGTTTCTAATTTATCCTGCAAAAAGAATACCCAAGTGAAGCGGGAAAAATCATCAACAATAACAAGACCATACTTACTTCCCCCGATGCTGAGGTAGGCGACGGGTCCGAAGAGGTCCATATGAAGTAGCTCCAGAGGTCTTGATGTGGTCATCACATTCTTGCTGTGATGAGTGCTTCCCACCTGTTTACCTGCCAGACAAGCTACACAAGGTCTATCTTTTTTGAAAAATACATTGGTTAGACCTAACACATGTTCTCCCTTTAGAAGTTTATGAAGGTTCTTCATCCCGACATGTGCTAGACGGCGATGCCACAGCCAGCCCATGCTAGTCTTAGCAATTAAGCATGCATCTAGATCGGCCTCCTCTTTCGAAAAATCAACTAAGTAGAGTTTGCTGTCTAGTACACCCTTAAAAGCTAATGAACCATCACTCCTTCTAAAGACAGACACATCTACATTGGTAAACAAACAATTGTAGCCCATGTGGCACAATTGACTCACAGACATGAGATTATAGCCTAGTGACTCTACTAAAAATACATTGGAAATACAGTGCTCGCTTGTGATGGCTATCTTTCCCAAACCTTTGACCTTGCCTTGATTCCCATCTCCAAATATGATTGTATCCTAGGAATCCTTATTCTTGACGTAGGAGGTGAATATCTTCTTCTCCCTCGTCATGTGGTTTGTGCATCCGCTGTCGATAATCCAGCTTGAGCCCCCAGATGCATAAACTTGCAAGGCAAATTAGGCTTGGGTTTTAGGTACCCAACTCTTGTTGGGTCCTACAAGGTTAGTTACAATATCCTTTGGGACCCAAATACAAGTCTTGTCTCCCTTGTATTTGGACCCCAACTTTCTAGCAACCACTTTTTCATTTTTGCATGAAAGTACAAACGTAGTGTTGCAAGCATGAAAGACAGTGGTAGGTTTATTACACATTTTCCTAGGAGCATGAGACACAACATTTCTACTAGGCCTACCATTACAATTAGAACTTGAAGCAATCATAGCATGTGAATCAAAAGCATTATAACTCCTATTATAATGAGAATTTCTAGAAAATTTTCTATCATTATATATGAAAGCATGATTCTTTTGATTATTACTAGCCATAGGGGCCTTCCCTTTCTCCTTGTTGGGAATGGGAGCCCTTTGGCTTGTTAAGTTCTTGGCTTTCTTTCAAAAGCCAAGTCCATCCTTAATTGAGGGGTGTCTACCAACGGTGTAGGCATCCCTAGCAAATTTTAACTTATCAAAGTCAATTTTGCAAGTCTTAAGTTGAGCATTAAGACTTGCCACCTCATTATTTAATTTAGTAATTGATGTAAGGTGTTCAACACAAGCATCAACATCAAAATACTTACACCTATTACAAATGGCAACATGTTCTACACAGGATCTAGTTTTATTAGCTACTTCTAGCTTAGCATTTAAATCATCATTAACACTCTTTAAGCTAGACATAGTTTCATGACAAGCAGATAATTCAGAAGATAGCATTTCATTCTTTTTAACCTCTAAAGCAAGAGATTTTTGCACACTAATAAACTTATCATGCTCTTCATACAATATGTCCTCTTGCTTTTCTAAAAGTCTATCCTTTTCATTTAAGGCATCAATTAACTCATTAATTTTATCTACTTTTGCTCTATCTAAACCCTTAAATAATTTAGTATAATATACTTCATCATCACTAGAATCATCATCGCTTGAAGTAGTATACTTAGGGGTTTCTCGAGCGCTTACCTTTTTCTCCTTTGCCATGGGGCAAGTGTGGCGCTCGTTGGGGAAGAGTGTTGATTTGTTGAAGGCTGAGGCAGTGAGTCCTTTATCGTCGAAGTCGGAAGAAGAGCAGTCTGAATCCCATTCTTTGCCAAGGTGCGCCTCGCCCTTCGCCTTCTTGTAGGCCTTCTTCTTCTCCCTCTTCCCGCTATTTTCTTGTTCCTGGCCATTAGCATTATCGGGACAATTGGCTATAAAATGACCAGTCTTACCGCATTTAAAACAGGAGCGCTTTCCCTTTGCTTTGCTCTTGTTGGGATGCTCCTTGCGTCCTTTTAGCGTGGTCTTGAAGCGCTTGATGATGAGGGCCATCTCATCTTCGTTTAGCCCGGCAGCCTCATCTTGTGCCACCTTGCTAGGTAGCGCCTCCCTGCTGCTGCTTGTTGCCTTGAGTGCAACGGGCTGGGGCTCATAAATGGGCATTGGGCCGTTCAATGCATCATCAACATATCTTGCTTCCTTGACCATCATACACCCGCTCACAAACTTTCCGAGTATCTCCTCGGGCGTCATCTTTGTGTACCTAGGATTCTCATGGATGAGGTTCACAAGATGAGGGTCAATAACAGTGAAAGACCTGAGCATAAGTCGGACGACATCATGGTCCGTCCATCTTGTGCTTCCATAGCTCCTGATCTTGTTGACCAGGGTCTTGAGCCTGTTGTATGTTTGAGTTGGCTCCTCTCCCCTGATCATGGCAAACCTTCCTAGCTCTCCTTCCACCAACTCCATTTTGGTGATCATGGTGGTGTCGTTCCCCTCATGCGATATCTTGAGGGTGTCCCATATTTGCTTGGCGTTGTCTAAGCCGCTCACCTTGTTGTATTCATCCCTGCACAATGATGCTAACAGAACAGTGGTAGCTTGTGCATTCTTATGAATTTGTTCGTTAATGAATACAGGATTATCCGTACTATCAAATTGCATTCCATTTTCAACTATCTCCCAAATAATAGGATGGAGAGAAAATAAGTGACTACGCATTTTGTGACTCCAAAAAGTGTAGTCCTCTCCATCAAAGTGTGGAGGTTTACCAAGAGGAATTGAAAGCAAATGAGCATTGGAATTGTAAGGAATGCGAGAATAATCAAATGAAAAATTTGAATTAACCAGTTTCTTTTTCTCGTCGTCATCGTCTCTTGGGGAAGAAGACTCGTCGCTGTCGTAGTAAACGATCTTCTTGATGCACCTCTTCTTCTTCCCGTCCTTCTTCTTATGACTCGAGCCAGAGTCAGTGGGCTTGTCGTCCCTTGGCTCGTTGAAGATGGACTCCTTCTCCTTATCGTTGACCACCATCCCCTTTCCCTTAGGATCCATCTCTTTGGGCGATTAGTCCCTTTCGTGAAGAGAACGGCTCTGATACCAATTGAGAGCACCTAGAGGGGGGTGAATAGGTGATCTTGTAAAATTCAACACTAAATTCCACAAACTTGATTATAAAGATGTTAGTGCAAGTTAATCAAGTCGGTGAGCTCTTGCAAACACAGATAATCAATGAGAAGACAATCACAAGAGACACAGTGGTTTATCCCGTGGTTCGGCCAAGTATAACACTTGCCTACCTCCACGTTGTGGTGTCCCAATGGACGAGGGTTGCACTCAACCCCTTTCAAGTGATCTAATGATCGCCTTGAATACCATGGCTTTTCTTTGCTTATCTCTTTTTCCCGTTTACGAGGAATCTCCACAAGTTGGAGTCTCTCGCCCTTACAACAAAGATCACAGTGAAAACACAAGAGTAAGGGTGGGAAGCAACACACACAAATCCGCAGCAATACACACGCACACAAGCCAAGACTTGAGCTCAAAATGAAGCACAACGAGTTCACAACTAGAATGGAGCTCAAATCACTAACACAGTCGATCAAGTGCGCGGAGACGGAGTGTGGAAGACTTATAATGCTTAGAGTATGCTTAGGTGACTCCTCCATGCGCCTAGGGGTCCCTTTTATAGCCCCAAGGTAGCTAGGAGCCGTTGGAGGCAATCTTGGAAGGCTAATCTTGCCTTCTGTCGGGTGGCGCACCGGACAGTCACTGTAGACGGTCCGGTGCCGATTTCTTTCCAATTCTGGCGTAGATGACCGTTGCAGACTCGTGGCAGTTGGCGCACCGGACACTGTCCGGTGCCCCCTGCCGACCGTTGGCGTGGGCCACGCGTCGCCCGAGGATTGCGCGGCCGACCGTTGCCCAGTCGACCGTTGGCTCACCGGACAGTCCGGTGCCCGAGTGGACAGTCCGGTGAATTATAGTCGTACGCCGTTGAACTTCTCCCGAGAGCAACGACTTCGCCGCGGACGACTCACCGGACAGTCCAGTGCACCACCGGACAGTCCAGTGCACCACCGGACAGTCCGGTGAATAATAGCCGTACGCCGCCGAACTTTTCCCGAGAGCGACGACTTCGCCGCGGATGACTCACCGGACAGTCCGGTGCACCACCGGACAGTCCGGTGAATCATAGTTGTACGCCGCCGTCGAGTCCCGAGAGTGGTCTGTTCACCGGAGACTGGCCAGGCGCACTGGACACTGTTCAGTGCACCACCGGACACTGTCCGGTGCACCACCGGACAGTCCTGTGTACCCAGACCGAGCAGGAGTTGGCTGTACACAGCCAACTATTTTCCAATTATTTTTCTCCTGTTTCTAGCACTTAGACACAATACATTAGTACCCAAATTAATGTACTAAGTCTAGAAACGTACCTTGTTGCATGATTTGCACTTATTCAATCTTTGGCATAATTTGACACTTAGAGAATATGTGTTGGGCACTTAATCACCAAAACACTTTAGAAATGGCCCAAGGGCACATTTCCCTTTCATGAGTGCTGAAAAAAACACTCGGCAAATTATTTGTCACTCGGCAAAGAACCGGATTGCGGTAGTGTATCTCCAGCAGCTTATCTATTCAAATGCTTATATTCAAACTTTACTCTACAAATAAAGTTTGATAGCTGCTTACGCAGCACATCCTTCGAATGTGCAGTTTGATCTGCCAGGAGCGAGGAGCTAGCGCTGTGTATCTGCATGCAAAAAAAAAGTGCCTTGTTGTGCCTCATGAGCAGCAATCCATCCCAGCATAAAATGGATGCAAGAATTATGTGCTCCTGAAAAAAAGGGTGGGGGCGTGTTAGGGTACGTTTGGTTGGTTTTTGTCTTTTGTTCCTCAAAACTAAAAATCATTACGGTGTAAAACTGAAAGCATCTTTAGAACTAATTTTAGCGGCTTTTAGATGGAGCTGTTAAATTATATATTAAACAATTTTTATCGATTTTTAATGGTTTCTATAAAACGGTTTTTAATTTTTAGTAGTTCACGACTTATCTCATCTTTTTTTTTCACAGCTCACGATGTACAACAATTTTTTTCATAACTACGGTCCAACCAAATAAACTCTTAGTCTTTCTGCAACAGCATACGGATGCGGGTGCAGAAATGAACAAGTTTGCGCATTCGCACAGGGTTCAAGAACTTTCCAGCAGCTTGCGCTAAGATGAAAACCGATTGATATCGCTGTTATCCAGAAGATGCGTAGAGGAGAGAGAAGAATATTCCCTATACTTTATAGGACACTCTAAAGATTCTGTCCTCTATATCTTTTATGTCTCCAGCAACGTCCCCTAAATTTGATCCCCTAAAGCTACAGTGTTAACAGAATTCCTTTTTTCTTTTCTTTTTCTGTTTTCTTTATTTTGTACCCATTTAATGGTACTCAAAGGATGCTAAAAAATTTGTAATCAATAATATTACAAATAATAATATAAAAACTATTGTTCATTAATAATTTTGAAATGTACAAAATAAATAACATTGCATTTTATGTTGTGTGTAATTATTGTGGAAAAAACGTGACACAATATTTGAATCGTACGAAAAAATGTTTACGAATTCACATGCTTCCACCGTAAGCCACGACACTTCTTCAACAAGCCATTGTCTAGCTTCGGCTGCACGACAAGAGCATGGCTTCTCTCTGAAGCCTATCCCTTCTATAAATAATCACTACTTCAACACTTCACTCACACTTCGCATACACTGATCCACAACAATGGACCGGTTCGTAGATTCCAATATTTTTCTTAGGATGGCACAAGACATGGAAGATGAAGACCATGAGCTCGAGGTTGCGACGTACCAACATCGTAGGCGTCGTGCACTTAACGAGCGTCGGTACGCTGGTTCCATTCCCGGTCGTGTTCGAATCCATCGTGACCATCTCAGTGGTGATGCAAGAATCCGAGCCGACTACTTTTGCGCCGAACCGGTTTACACGGATGCACAATTTCGGAGGAGGTATGTTTATTCATACGCACATCTATTAACGTCCATAGTACGTACTTGATAATTGTACTCAAAAAAGTTTGCAATATAGGTTTCGCATGCATCGCCATGTGTTCGAGCGTCTCGTTCTTGCTGTGCAACAAGTGGATCCGTACTTCGTTCAACGTCCAAACTGTGCCGGTGAGCTAGGCCTCTCTGCCCTTCAGAAAGTTGTTGCTGTCGTACGTATCCTTGCATACGGTGTTCCTGCGGATGCCGTTGACGAGTACGTACGAATTGGAGAATCTACAGCACATGAGGCTTTGAAACACTTTTGCACTGCCATACAAACTGCTTTTGGGGGTACTATCTTAGGAAACCTACTCCTGCTGATATCGCTAGGCTTCTCCAAGTTGGAGAATCACACGGCCTCCCTGGTATGCTTGGTAGTGTCGATTGCATGCATTGGGAGTGGCGTAACTGCCCAACTGCATGGAAGGGGATGTTTACCGGTCGCGGTAAACACCCTACAATGATCCTCGAAGCTGTTGCCTCATATGACTTATGGATTTGGCATGCATACTTCGGCATGCCCGGTAGCTGTAACGACATCAATGTTCTTCAGCGTTCAAACCTGTTCGATTCACATCTTAATGGTGATAGTCCACCAGTGAGTTTCTCCGTCAATGGACACACCTACAACATGGGATATTACCTAGCAGATGGTATTTATCCGGACTGGCCAGCGTTTGTCAAGACAATCCGTCATCCGTATGATGTGAGGACCCAACATTTTGCCACTGTTCAAGAGTCTGCTAGAAAAGACATTGAACGAACATTTGGAGTACTACAGAAGCGATGGGCCATAGTTCGTGGTCCTGCATATGGTTGGTCTCCACAACACATTGGCGATATCATGAAAACATGGATCATATTGCACAACATGATCGTAGAAGATGAAGGACCTTCGTCTTTGAACACAAGCTTCGACAACATCGGAGTTTTGGCGGATACTAGTCATGGTTCCATTTCGGAGCGCAATGAGTACATCAACAACAGGTACGACCAACTACATGATCCAGTCAAATATAATCAGTTGCAGGTTGATCTAATCCACCACCACTGGGCGCGGCTTGGATCCGGAGCTGCTTAAGTATGAAGTTTATGTCTGCAATGTGTTAAGTATGTTTGTCATTGTCATGTCTAGTGTGTTATGTCGTCAGTTCTGTTAATCCGAAGGTAGTATGAGTTAAGTATGAAGTTTGTCATGTCGTCGGTTCCGTTATTCCGAAGCTAGTATGTGTTAAGTATGATGAAGTTTATGTTTCTACTATGTGTAATAGAAACAGATGAATGTTTCTACTAATCCGAAGCTGGCCAATGTGTAATGCTATAATTCACGAATGATATAAGAAGTCTACTATTATTAAGCAACATGACTGAGTTGTAATATCACAGAACATAAAATTGTCGAGTGCCGAAACATAAAATTGTTCTCAAAAACAAATAAGAGTACTTCCTCAACCACTAGAATGGTACCCAATCACTTGCTTGACGACGAGCTTCCAGTAACCCTTGCCAGAATCTCCTGTTGTTTTGCCTCGTAGTACTGGCGAAGAAGGGGGTTACATTTTGTCAAATCCATGCTCAATATGAGAACCTCCTGTTCCGTGTCCTCCTTCACCTTTTTGTCGTTCCATCTTCATCTTCTCTAAATTTAGCTTCTTCCTCTCCAATATCAATTTCTGCCTCTCCTATTTTTTCATGAACTCCAACTTCTTCTCCTCAGTTGAAGCTACTGATTTGTAGACAGATAACCGTTCCAAAGAGAGCTCACCCATCCGTGTTAGGTAATACCCACTTTGAAAGGAAGAATAAAAGGAGAAATTGTTTCCTTTATATATGTATGTGTGCCTCTAGTTATCATCACATGTGACCACTCATGTAAAAAAAAAAGTAGATCCTTAATAAGACACAAATAAACCATTGCATCATATTGGATTTTTGTTTGTGCATTAAAAGCAATAATAATATGATTTAAATAAAATGATAATGAGAAGAGGATTTGAGGGGAAAAAAAAGAAAAAGAAAGAGATAATATAAAATATAAAACAAAATTTACAAATACACAAACTTAACCATACTGGTATGGTTAAAATTTATTTCTAATTTGAGTACAAGTTCAAAGTCATACTTGAAATACAAATTGGGAATTGAAAATAGGAGAAGAAGAAATTCAGAGAAAAAGAGAAAAGAAGTCGAACCTAAATGGGCTTCAGCTACCAAATCGGCCCATCTTTGATTTGCACCGCGCGGCCCAAGAGCACCCAACCGACCAGCGTGCCGACAAGTATGGCCCGCAGGTCAGCCATTCGCGGGGTCCGCGCATCAGCCCGCTCGGCCAAACATACTCGCTTGGTCACCGCCACATGGGCCCATACCGCTGCACCTCTGCTCAAACAAACGCGTGCTCGCCAGCCACTGATCGGTGGGCCCCCTTCGTCAGGAGCATCTTCCCCACCGAAACAGACGAAGCGATTTCTCTGCGCAGCTTTCTTCTCGCGCTCAACAAACCCCGCCGGGTTGCACTGGTCCGTCGCGGCAGACCGAGGATTCCGGAACCGAATAAAACCAACCCCCGTGACCCTCTCCCTCTTCCTCCATCGATTTTTATCGGATCCTCCCTCGTTCTCCTGTGACGGAAACACGATTTCCTCGCCGGTAAACTCGCGCCAACCGCGGTCGCCCTGACCAACCCGGACTTGCCCTCCCCCATAAAACCCACAGCTCGTTGGTGCTTTCCCTCCCTCGACTCAACCATCGGGCGCTGCCCAGGTCATCATGTGAGGCACGATTGAGAGAGAATGGGGGTGATCCACGCCACCGTGGGCGGAATCTGCGCCGCCGCCATGGGTCCAAATCCCTGTTGCCATTCAGTGCATGAGCTCGACCCAATGAGCTTCACCACGCCACCAAGTTTCTCCTCCGAGCTTCTGCGGCAAAATCGGTGCATGGGCACGCGGCGAACTGCTCGTCGGCTCTACGGGGCCGCGTCTCACCGTGGGCAGGAAATCCCACTGCTCCAATCTCGGTACGAACCGGTCACCTGCTCTCTCCTTCATCTACACATCACGTGGCGCGTATTGGACTATAGCTTGGGGCCGGGGAGATCGATCTGGCCATTTCCGGCCATGGCCCCGCCGTGTGTGGGGCGGTGCCGCCGTCGGCCTGTTCCGTTGGGGGGGGTGAAGGGTTGGTGATCGTTGGATCTTAACCGACGTTCACGATTAGATCTGGGGATGGGGGGGGTCTTGCGCCGTTGATTCTCTGATGAACGGTTCTGATTAGCTTTCACGTACCGGTTCGGTTGGGCTTATTCTCGACCGCCCGATCTTGATCCTGTGGCTTAGGATGTGTGCGGGTTCATAAGTAATCCGATCTAATCTGGGCGCCTCGTTTCAGATCGGACGGCCGAGATCTGAGAATACCCCTTCGCCGTGGCAATCTTTGTAAAGAGCCCCTGAAACCTTTACAAATTAACCCGCCATCCACGTAGACTATTCCCTGTGTCGTTGGCAACTTACCCATAGACCCCTGTTGTTCTCAGTTATTGAGGCCCAGACCAGAGATCTTTTAAATTAAATAAATGAAATAGAAAATGGATTTTTAATAGGAAAATATATGCTAGAACTTTGATAATTCATAGAAAATTCATTTTAGCTCCAAATTGAACCATTCCAGTTTCTAAAATTTTGTAATAATATTCTTCGTCATTTGGTGCCTCTGTTTTAGCATGAAAGGCTCATTTAAATTTATCTAATACTTAATCTTGTATTAAATACATAAAAGCTACAGAAATTCATAACTTGAAATATATAACTCCAAATTTAGTGATTCTTGTTCCTACAATCTCGTAGCTACGCGTAGATTATTATTATTCAGTTTGTACTTATGTTTGGTGTAATGTTAATTTTGTCTATACAATGTTTGTTTGTATTGCTACGACTAGAGCAAGGTCACGTGTCATCTGAAGAGCAAGTTGGTACCTGGATTCTCAAGGCCCAGGCAAGTTGTGCCCTTGATCACTTCTTTTTACCCAGCCATGTTCTGATTAATCATAATGATCTGCATAGGTTAATTTTGATGGGACCCAATAGGTTACCTTAGTTTGTCTATCTTTATACCTTGTTTACCACTGAACTTTCTGGGTAGTACTTGCTAGTGCTATATGTGGTTTTGGGTATGGAGATACACTATTCATGATTACACTTTTGTTATCAGATGTTATTTATTGTTCATGATAAGATCATTATGTTAATTGGAACATGGAGCGACCACCCGGGAAAACAGTGCTACCACAAGGGAGGAATGGGACCCCTTGGCTGATTAATTAGGAAAGCTAGTGGAAGACTACCTTACCCGAAAGGGGCAAGGGCAGTAGGGGAGTGGTCAGTGTAGGGAGGCCCTCGGGAGGATTTTGCTGCGATGGCGGTCCTGCAAGGGATTCCTGCATTGGAACTTCCTATAAACTGTAGCGGGTTTTCGGAAGCTAGTGGAACTTTGTAAAGGCCTCGTAGTGGATCCCTAGCCATTCACCTCGGTAGTGTCTAAGGGCCTTGCAAACCCTGGCGACATGGGATACACGACTTGTGGGTAAAGATGCGCAACCTCTGCAGAGTGTAAAACTGGTATACTAGCCGTGCTCACGGTCAAGAGCAGCTCGGACCCTCACATGATTAAATTATGGAACTTAAACTCAATTTGTCATATGCATTGCATTGCAGGTGAAGTTGTTACTTTTGTTCCACTATTTAACTAGGGTTGGTATTTACTTATACTTAGTAACTGCTAATAAAATTTTGACCAACTTTAAAAGCAATGCTCAGCTCTAACCATCTTCTTTGGTAAGCCTTACACTTCACGTGAGCTCCCACCTTTGGCGAGTTCATGCACATTATTCCCCACAACTTGTTGAGCGATGAACGTATGTGAGCTCACTCTTGCTGTCTCACACACCCCACAGGTCAAGAACAGGTACCACAGGATGAGGCGCTTGGAGGATGCTGCGATGAGTTCGTGAGAGGTCTAGGTCGTCGTCTCCCAGTCAACTTTGGGTTGCTGGACCGTTGTCTCCTTATAATGTAATTATTTATTTTGTATAGAACTCCTGTTATATAGTAAAGATGTGACATTCGATCCTGTGCCATGATTCATCATATGTGTGAGACTTGGTCCCAGCACACCTGGTGATTATGTTCGCGCCCGGGTTTTGGACCCCTGAAACCCGGGTGTGACAGAAGTGGTATCAGAGGAATGTTGACTGTAGGACGAAACCTAGATAGAACTGGACAATCAATACTTACTTACCTTTACTACTCTAATTCTTTCTAAACTTTTCTTAATCAATTCTCAACTATTTCCGCTTTACTCTGATTATACTTACCTTTTCTTTTCTAAGACAAATGTGGATTTCACACTTTGAAATCATGTGCCTAAAGTGACCTTTAGGAATAGGAGACCTACTCTTAGGAACAAAAATAAAACTATTTTTTTTAGGTATCTATACGCTTGAGTGCTTGTTCTTATGATACTTGTATGATTTGGATCTTTGATTGAGTGTGATGAGTTGTGGAGTAGTGTCCACAATTGCATCTACATATACTTAGGCATATATATAACTAATCAAACTTAGATTGTCCCTCATTAAAAATGTATCAAGCTTAATAGCTCCATCTTATCTTAAAAGATTCTCTCTTATCTTAATAGATTCATCTTATCTTGAAGGACTCATATTATCCAAACCACCTGACTTATTACACCATGGTCATAATCTAAACCAAATTAAGTACATCGAATCTAGGCTCAATTAGTAATACTCACCTAACCTAGATCTGATCTAATGTGATAAAGCTAATTTAATGTAAGTTGCTTAACAAGAAGGATAATACTAATGAAACAAATGAGACTCTACTCCTATAAATAGGTGTTAACCTAAATTGGTGCTCTATACCAACTTGACCTTATGCAACTACCTTACCCATCAGATAGTTGCATAACCCCTTTGTTTTAACCTAACAACAAAAATAGAGATTCTGATCTACCTTCACCATATAATTCATCCCATCTCAAAAGATTCTAACATATCTTAATAATATATACCCTACCTTGGTAGACCTATCTGACTTAAGCTAGTCTAATCTAGTTATATCCAACCTAATCTAGATTATATTTAATCTAATATGATCTAATCTAATGTGGTCTATTTTAAAAAAAAGATTAGTGATACTGGTATAAGAGATTAGACACTACTAGCCAGGTATTGACTTAACTTCGCACAATAGACCAACTCAACCATGGGCATAAGATCTAACCTAGCTAATAAAGTCACGATGAGTTGCATAATATGTCTATTCCCACCTAACATCAAATAAGATTTTGACCTACATCATGTAGTCTATCTCATCCCTAACTATCTTAACCATATTCCCCCAACTCTGATGATATACACCAACCTCGACTCAATGAGACCAAGATTGGAGAAGAAAAGATCAACCTCATCAAGGAAGGAGATAAGTCAAACTCAATCTTCAGATGCTTTACCAACACAGAATTCTTTCCCACTATAAACTTTCTCACCCTAGGCTATTCTTGCCCTACCCTATTTTTTTTACACTACACAATAGGGTGACTATACATTTATATACCCATGCTTTCATGACCACTTTCTAAATAACATGAAACTTATTATTCTTAAACTAATTATAAGTTAAAGGTAAAACTATAAATAGAGTCTTTTACATCCATGTCCTTAAAAATCTCGGGGACGAGATTTCTGTTAAGGGGGGTAGGATTTGTAATACCCACTTTGAAAGGAAGAATAAAAGGAGAAATTGTTTCCTTTATATATGTATGTGTGCCTCTAGTTATCATCACATGTGACCACTCATGTAAAAAAAAGTAGATCTTTAATAAGACACAAATAAACCATTGCATCATATTGGATTTTTGTTTGTGCATTAAAAGCAATAATAATATGATTTAAATAAAATGATAATGAGAAGAGGATTTGAGGGAAAAAAAAGAAAAAGAAAGAGATAATATAAAATATAAAACAAAATTTACAAATACACAAACTTAACCATACTGGTATGGTTAAAATTTATTTCTAATTTGAGTACAAGTTCAAAGTCATACTTGAAATACAAATTGGGAATTGAAAATAGGAGAAGAAGAAATTCAGAGAAAAAGAGAAAAGAAGTCGAACCTAAATGGGCTTCAGCTACCAAATCGGCCCATCTTTGATTTGCACCGCGCGGCCCAAGAGCACCCAACCGGCCAGCGTGCCGACAAGTATGGCCCGCAGGTCAGCCATTCGCGGGGTCCGCGCATCAGCCCGCTCGGCCAAACATACTCGCTTGGTCACCGCCACATGGGCCCATGCCGCTGCACCTCTGCTCAAACAAACGCGTGCTCGCCAGCCACTGATCGGTGGGCCCCCTTCGTCAGGAGCATCTTCCCCATCGAAACAGACGAAGCGATTTCTCTGCGCAGCTTTCTTCTCGCGCTCAACAAACCCCGCCGGGTTGCACTGGTCCGTCGCGGCAGACCGAGGATTCCGGAACCGAATAAAACCAACCCCCGTGACCCTCTCCCTCTTCCTCCATCGATTTTTATCGGATCCTCCCTCGTTCTCCTGTGACGGAAACACGATTTCCTCGCCGGTAAACTCGCGCCAACCGCGGTCGCCCTGACCAACCCGGACTTGCCCTCCCCCATAAAACCCACAGCTCGTTGGTGCTTTCCCTCCCTCGACTCAACCATCGGGCGCTGCCCAGGTCATCATGTGAGGCACGATTGAGACCCAATAGGTTACCTTAGTTTGTCTATCTTTATACCTTGTTTACCACTGAACTTTCTGGGTAGTACTTGCTAGTGCTATATGTGGTTTTGGGTATGGAGATACACTATTCATGATTACACTTTTGTTATCAGATGTTATTTATTGTTCATGATAAGATCATTATGTTAATTGGAACATGGAGCGACCACCCGAGAAAACAGTGCTACCACAAGGGAGGAATGGGACCCCTTGGCTGATTAATTAGGAAAGCTAGTGGAAGACTTGAGAGCACCTAGAGGGGGGGGTGAATAGGTGATCCTGCGAAAACTTCAAACTTAAGCCACAAAAACTTGTTAAGTGTTAGCACGATTATTGCCAAGTGGCTAAGGTGAAGTCTCAACAAAACACAAAACCACAAGAGATCAAGCACAGAGGTGACACAGTGGTTTATCCCGTGGTTCGGCCAAGACCAACGCTTGCCTACTCCACGTTGTGGCGTCCCAACGGACGAGGGTTGCAATCAACCCCTCTCAAGCGGTCCAAAGACCCACTTGAATACCACGGTGTTTTGTTTTTCCTTTCACTATCTCGTTTGCAAGGAATCTCCACAAATTGGAGTCTCTTGCCCTTACAAGTATATGATCACAAAGAAGCACAGAGTAAGGGAGGGAAGCAACACACACAAATCCACAGCGAAACGCGCACACACACGGCCAAGACTCGAGCTCACAAGAGTATCACAAAGTTCTCACTAGAACGGAGCTCGAATCACTTAGAATGACAAACAAATGCGCAAAGACTGAGTGTGGATGATCAAGAATGCTCAAAGGTTGCTTGTGTTTCTCCTCCATGCGCCTAGGGGCTCCTTTTATAGCCCCAAGGCAGCTAGGAGCCGTTGAGAGCAAATCCGGAAGGCCATCCTTGCCTTCTGTCGTCGGGGGCACCGGACAGTCCGGTGCACACCGGACACTGTTCGGTGCCCGATTTCTTTCCATAACGGGCGCTTCTGACCGTTGCCGACCGTTGGAAGATCTGGCGCAGTTGGCGCACCGGACATGTCCGGTGCACACCGGACAGTCCGGTGCCGTCTTCCGACCGTTGGCTCCGCCACGTGTCCCGCGCAGATTGCGCGGCCGACCGTTGGCCCGGCCGACCGTTGGCTCACCGGACAGTCCGGTGCACACCGGACAGTCCGGTGAATTTTAGCCGTACGCCGTCGGCCAATTTCCCGAGAGCGGCCAGTTCGAGCCGAGGCAGCCTGGCGCACCGGACACTGTCCGGTGCACACCGGACAGTCCGGTGCTCCAGACCGAGCTGGGTCTTGGCAGCACACAGCCAAGTCTTTTCTCCTCTTCTCTCTTCTTCTCCTTTCTGTTTCTAACACTTAGACAAATATATTAGTACACAAAACCAATGTACTAAGGCTTAGAAACATACCTTTACTTCATGATTTGCACCTTGTTCATCCATGTACATAAATTCACAGTTAAGCACATGTGTTGGCACTCAATCACCAAAATACTTAGAAATGGCCCAAGGGCACATTTCCCTTTCAATCTCCCCCTTTTTGGTGATTTATGCCAACACAACATAAAGCAACTAGAACAAGTGCAAACTCACTTCAAATAAAACTTAAATTTATTTTGAATCAATTTTGGCATATATGGATCATCTTTTGCCACCACTTGGTTTGTTTTTGCAAATCAAACTCAAATCTCTATCTCTAAGTTAAACACACGTGTTGAAGCATAAAGAGAGTCATTCCAAAAGAGATTGATCAAAGATTTCAAAAACTCCCCCTTTTTCCCATAACCAATACTTCTCCCCACAAGAAGCCAACTTTTGACAAGAGAGACAACATAAGAATTTTGACAAACCAAAAACTCTATTCTACTATTTTCAAAATCTCTCAAGTGGTAGCTGATCCATTTATTGCTTTGGCCTTTATTTTCTCCCCCTTTGGCATCAAGCACCAAAACGGGATCAATTTTGGCCTATTAACCCCATTGCCTCACCAAAAACTTCAATTAAGAGCAAATGGCAAGAAGAGTTAATGAGATGGACTTGGAATAAGTTACCCTCTCATCGGAGTGCAGTGGAAGTCTTGCATGGTCCAAGTCCACCTTTTCCCTTTCAATTCTTCATTGAGACTAAATCAAACAAACTCAAACATATGGTTAGTCTCAAAGGGTCAAGTTGTAACACATCTCCCCCTAAACATGTGCATCACTTTGCAACGGACTTGTGAGGTCCAGGGAGTGTTTGTACAACTTGAGCACCATGATAAGCAACAAAATGCAAAAAGGAACATGATCAAAAGCATGAATACATGTATGCTATAATTCAATCCAAGTTCCGCGAATCTAAGACATTTAGCTCACTACGCAACCTGCAAAAGGTCTTCTCATCTAAAGGCTTGGTAAAGATATCGGCTAGCTGGTTCTCGGTGCTAACATAAAACACTTCGATATCTCCCTTTTGCTGGTGGTCTCTCAAAAAGTGATGCCGGATGTCAATGTGCTTTGTGCGGCTGTGCTCAACAGGATTTTCCGCTATTCGGATAGCACTCTCATTATCACATAGGAGTGGGACTTTGCTCAGATTGTAGCCAAAGTCCCTGAGGGTTTGCCTCATCCAAAGTAGTTGCGCGCAACACTGACCTGCGGCAACATACTCGGCCTCAGCGGTGGATAGGGCAACGGAGGTTTGTTTCTTAGAGTTCCAAGACACCAGGGACCTTCCTAAGAATTGGCACGTCCCTGATGTACTCTTCCTATCGACCTTACATCCAGCATAGTCGGAATCTGAGTACCCAATCAAGTCAAAGTTAGACCCCTTTGGATACCAGATCCCGAAGCAAGGCGTAGCGACTAAATATCTAAGAATTCGCTTCACCGCCACCAAGTGACACTCCTTAGGATCGGATTGAAATCTAGCACACATGCATACGCTAAGCATAATATCCGGTCTACTAGCACATAAATAAAGTAAAGACCCTATCATTGACCAGTATGCTTTTTGATCAACGGACTTACCTCCTTTGTTGAGGTCGGTGTGTCCGTCGGTTCCCATCGGAGTCTTTGCGGGCTTGGCGTCCTTCATCCCAAACCTCTTTAGCAGATCTTGCGTGTACTTCGTTTGGGAGATGAAGGTGCCGTCCTTGAGTTGCTTCACTTGGAACCCAAGGAAGTAGTTCAACTCGCCCATCATCGACATCTCGAATTTCTGCGTCATCACCCTGCTAAACTCTTCACAAGACTTTTGATTAGTAGAACCAAATATTATGTCATCGACATAAATTTGGCACACAAACAAATCACCATCACAAGTCTTAGTGAAAAGAGTTGGATCGGCTTTCCCAACCTTGAAAGCATTAGCAATTAAGAAATCTCTAAGGCATTCATACCATGCTCTTGGGGCTTGCTTAAGTCCATAGAGCGCCTTAGAGAGCTTACACACGTGGTCGGGGTACCGCTCATCCTCGAAGCCAGGGGGTTGCTCCACGTACACCTCCTCCTTTATTGGCCCGTTGAGGAAAGCGCTCTTCACATCCATTTGGTACAACCTGAAAGAATGGTGAGCGGCATATGCTAGCAAGATACGAATGGACTCTAGCCTAGCCACAGGAGCAAAAGTCTCCTCAAAGTCCAAACCTGCGACTTGGGCATAACCTTTTGCCACAAGTCGAGCCTTGTTCCTTGTCACCACTCCGTGCTCGTCTTGTTTGTTGCGGAACACCCACTTGGTTCCCACAACATTTTGCTTGGGACGAGGCACCAGCGTCCAAACTTCATTGCGCTTGAAGTTGTTAAGTTCCTCCTGCATGGCCAACACCCAATCCGGATCTAGCAAGGCCTCCTCTACCCTGAAAGGCTCAATAGAGGAGACAAAAGAGTAATGTTCACAAAAATTAACTAGTCGAGACCGAGTAGTTACTCCCTTGCTAATGTCACCCAGAATTTGGTCGACAGGATGATCCCTTTGAATCATCGCTCGAACTTGGGTTGGAGGTGCCGGTTGCGCTTCTTCCTCCATCACATGATCATCTTGTGCTCCCCCTTGATCACACGCCTCCTTTTGATGAAACTGTTCATCGTCTTGAGTTGGGGGTTGCACCGTCGTTGAGGAAGAAGGTTGATCTCGTTCATCTTGTTCCTGTGGCCGAACGTCTCCAATCGCCATGGTTCGTATAGCGGCCGTTGGAACATCTTCTTCATCTACATCATCACAATCAACAACTTGCTCTCTTGGAGAGCCATTAGTCTCATCAAATACAACGTCGCTAGAGACTTCAACCAAACCCGATGATTTGTTGAAGACCCTATACGCCTTTGTATTTGAATCATAACCTAATAAAAACCCTTCTACAGCTTTGGGAGCAAACTTAGAATTTCTACCCTTCTTCACTAGAATGTAGCACTTGCTCCCAAAAACACGAAAGTAAGATACATTGGGTTTGTTACCGGTTAGTAGCTCATACGAAGTCTTCTTGAGGAGTCGATGAAGGTAGACCCTGTTGATGGCGTGGCAAGCCGTGTTCACGGCTTCCGACCAAAAGCACTCGGGGGTCTTGAACTCTCCGAGCATCGTCCTCGCCATATCGATTAGCGTCCTGTTCTTCCTCTCTACCACACCATTTCGCTGTGGTGTGTAGGGAGCGGAGAACTCGTGCTTGATCCCTTCCTCCTCAAGAAACTCCTCCACTTGAAGGTTCTTAAACTCGGACCCGTTGTCGCTCCTTATCTTCTTCACCTTGAGCTCAAACTCATTTTGAGCTCTCCTGAGGAAGCGCTTGAGGGTCCCTTGGGTTTCAGACTTATCCTGCAAAAAGAACACCCAAGTGAAGCGGGAAAAGTCATCAACAATAACTAAACCATACTTACTTCCTCCTATGCTTAGATAGGCGACGGGTCCGAAGAGGTCCATATGCAGCAGCTCCAGAGGTCTTGACGTGGTCATCACATTCTTGCTGTGATGCGCTCCTCCCACCTGTTTACCTGCCTGACAAGCTGCACAAGGTCTATCTTTTTCGAAATGCACATTTGTTAGACCTATCACGTGTTCTCCCTTTAGAAGCTTGTGGAGGTTCTTCATCCCCACATGAGCTAAGTGGCGATGCCACAGCCAGCCCATGCAAGTCTTAGCCATTAAGCATGCATCTAGACCGGCCTCTTCTTTTGCAAAATCAACTAAATAAAGCTTGCCGTCTAGTACACCCTTAAAAGCTAGTGAACCATCACATCTTCTAAAGACAGACACATCTACATTTGTAAATAAACAATTATATCCCATTTGACATAATTGACTAACAGATAGCAAATTATATCCAAGACTCTCCACTAAGAATACATTTGAGATAGAATGCTCATTAGAAATTGCAATTTTACCTAACCCTTTTACCTTGCCTTGATTCCCATCACCGAATATAATTGAATCTTGGGAATCCTTATTCTTGACGTAGGAGATGAACATCTTCTTCTCCCCCGTCATATGGTTTGTGCATCCGCTGTCGATAATCCAGCTTGAACCCCCGGATGCATAAACCTGCAAGGCAAATTTAGGCTTGGGTCTTAGGTACCCAACTCATGTTGGGTCCTGCAAGGTTAGCACAAATATCTTTAGGGACCCAAATGCAAGATTTATCTCCCTTGCATCTAGCCCCTAATTTCCTAGCAACTACCTTCTTACCCTTTCTACAAATAGCAAAGGGAGTATTGCAAGCATAATAAATGGTAGAAGGTTTGTTTACAACTTTTCTAGGAACATGAGCAAAATTTCTCCTAGACATATGCGCAACATTTCTCCTACTCATATCTCTATCATGCTTATGAGAGGAACTAGAGGCAAACATGGCATGAGAATCATAAACATGTGAATCAAAATCATTATAAGCATTTCTAGCATGTCTCCTATCATGGTATAAGAAAGCATGGTTCTTTTTAGCACTACTAGCCATAGGGGCCTTCCCTTTCTCCTTGACGAAGGTGGGAGCCTTATGGCTTGTTAAGTTCTTGGCCTCTCTCTTGAAGCCAAGACCATCCTTAATTGAGGGGTGTCTACCAATCGTGTAGGCATCCCTTGCAAATTTTATTTTATCAACTTCACTCTTGCTAGTCTTAAGTTGGGCATTAAGACTAGCCACTTCATCATTTAGTTTTGAAATTGACACTAAGTGTTCACTACAAGCATTAACATCAAAATCCTTACACCTAGTACAAATTTCAACATGTTCAACACAGGAATTCGATTTACTAGCTACTTCTAGTTTAGCACTTAAATCATTATTAACACTTCTTAAGGTAGCAATAGTTTCATGACAGGAAGATAATTCACTAGAAAGCATTTCATTTCTTTTCACTTCTAAAGCATATGATTTTTGTGCCTCTACAAATTTATCATGTTCATCATATGTTGGGGGCCTTCGTCCTCCGAAGGTCCTCAAAAACATGATTTGACAATGTTTTCCAAGTGGATTATATGAACAGATATTTTCGGATTCAGAATTATGGATATAAAGCACGACCAGGACGAAGCCTGAACCAGACGAAGGTCGAGAGAAGCCGAAGTTGTGCGCAGGAAAGCTTCGGCGCGATGACAAAAGGGGGAACCGACTTAAAGATGAAAAGACTTCGGTGGCCTCGACAGATTTTCATAAACCGTTAACAAATGTAATGGACATGGATGTAATTTTACGTGGGCTGCGTCCCGCGTCTATAAATAGATGAACAGTACTCCCGTACTGTTCACGCTGACTGAGCATTGGCATTTGCGTCACGTTTGTACTTTTTACCTTCTCTCAGGACTGAAGGTACATTTGTAATTTGTAATCATTTCCATTTCTTTGTGTTAATAAAATAGAAATGATTCTATGATTTACATCTCATATTTTATATGAGTCCTTCGTTATTACTTGTTGAATTCACGAAGGTATGTCTCTCGTGACCTTCGTCCGGAACTCATTATTCCCGAAGGGGCATAATGTTCTATAGGACGAAGGGCCTTAACGTCTAACACTTTTTATGTTGCCTTGTTCTTAATCTGAAGCATTTGAGAACAAGTCCCCAACATTGGCGCCCACCTCCGGTGAACTCACTTCCACTTCGAGCTTTTTTGAACACCTTCGGAAGCTATGGCGCCGAAGAAAGCTTCAGCGACTGGGGCTTCAGCACTACAACCGCTGGACCACAACCAGGAGACCATCTCTCTTCGGGAGGCCCGAAGTCAGAAGAGAAAGGCTGTCAGCCCGACACTTCAGGAAGAAGAGCTAGACCAAGAAATCAGGGATATGGAGATGCTACACCAACAAGTACAAAGGAAGAAGGAGAAGATGGCCCGCCTAGCTGAGTTGCAAAGGCAGATAGACGAAGCCTCTGAGGAAGTCCGTCATCTTACTCACGATGAGCAGAACAGAAGGCCTCATCAGAAAGACCTTCATCAGGAGGGCTTCGTCAACGAAGATGACTGGTATGATAATTTCCATCAGGGAAATTTTGTTTTTGATGATGCTTCTCCTCTGTCTGCTGAGCTGCAGGCTACACCTTGGCCTCCATCCTATAAGCCACCCCAGCTCCCCATGTTTGATGGTCACTCCGACCCGAAGCAATTCTTGATGAGCTACGAAGCAACGGTGTCTTCGTACGGGGGCAATGCTGCAGTCATGGCGAAGTCTTTCGTCATGGCCGTCAGGAATGTTGCTCAGACCTGGTATTCCTCCCTTCGGCCAGGAACAATAACTTCATGGCAGAAGCTGAAGGATATGTTACTGACCAGCTTTCAAGGATTTCAGACGAAGCCGGTCACAGCTCAAGCCCTGTTCCAGTGTATTCAGGATCACGAAGAGTACCTTCAGGCGTATGTCCGAAGGTTTTTACGATTGAGGGCGCAGGCACCAACGGTGCCCAATGAAATTGTTATCGAAGCCATGATCAAGGGGCTTCGTCCTGGGCCTGCAGCTCAATACTTTGCTAGAAAGCCTCCTCAGACCTTGGAGAAATTGCTCCAAAAGATGGATGAGTATATTCGTGCTGACAATGACTTTCGTCAAAGAAGGGAGGAGGCCTTCAGATTTTCTGAAATGACCAGGGGCTTCGGAGGAAGATACTACCCGAGACATGTCCGTTCTATCCACAACACTCAGAATGATGATAAGGGGAGTCAGAACAGACCGCAATGCTCATCACAGGCTTCGGGGCAACAACAAACTTCCTTCCGGCCACCAGCTCCAAGAGGCAGAGGCGCCAGGGGCTTCGGCGGAAGATTCGGAGATCAGCCAAGGAGACTGTTTTGCTTGTTCTGTGGAGAAGGCAAGGGCCATACCACTAGGTCGTGCCATATTACAATCCAGAAGCAAAAGGAAATTGCCGAAGCTGCATCTCAGCAAGCTCAGCCGAAGCAGGTTATGCATACTGCTTCGTATCATCCGCCTTATGTCCCACAATACATAGACAACCACCCTGCAGCTTCTGTAGCTTCGGCAAGTCAACCTCAAGCTTCCTGGCAACAGCTTCCGCCCCCACCTCCATTGCAGCAAGGTCAACAGCCAGAAGGGAGTCAATATGCTCCGCATCAGAGGGACTTCAGAGAGCAGTCCGAAGCTCGCACAGTCAACAGCACTGTGCCAGAGTCGAAGCACATTTATTGACACATATCCTACCTTTGATAGCAGTCTTTCCTATTCAGTTTTATTTTTTGTGAAGCAAAAAACATTGATAGTTTCCATGTAATAATTTCGTTGTTTTCCACGAGGAAGATCTATTTGCTCCACAAGCCTAAGTTGCTGAAGCTTAAAATTTTTTCCGTTATCAAAGAGGACCTTCGAATTAAAAATCCTTCGGAATAACAGAAAGTCGTTCTAAGGAACGCAGAGTAAGTTTGTGAAGTCACAAAAAGCCGTTCCAAAGGGAGCGCAGTGTAAGTTTTCTGCTCAGAAGTCGTTCCTAAAGGAATGCAGAGCCTACAGCGAAAAGTCAACGCTGATTCCGCCTAAGTAAAGGGCGAAGAAGCTCCTAAGGGAGGCTTACAGCGAAAAGTCAACGCTGATACCGCCTAAGTAAAGGGCGAAGAAGCTCCTAAGGGAGGCTTACAGCGAAAAGTCAACGCTGAGGTCGTCTAAGTAAAAGACGAAGAAGCTCCAAAGACGTTCCTAAGGGAATGCAGAGCTTACGAATGTGTTTTGTGTGTATCTTCGGAACAGACGTCATTTGCATAACATAGCATCATCACATCATTTCGCATAGCATAAGCATCATACATCATGTTGCATACGGCAAAAGAAGGGCACACAGTATTAACCTTCGAAAGAATGATTTGAGAAAGTGCAAATCGTGCAAAGTCACGAGGGAATATGATGATGATCTTCGCAAAATAGCTTCGGAGGATGTTTTTACGAAGCATGGATGTGTCTCATCAGAACAATTTTAACGAAGAATGTTTTCTTCACGAAGCATGAAAAGAAGGGAAGGTGTTTTTTCGCCGAAGGCTCAAAAATGGTATGTATGTACAGTTTCATGCATCGTAAAGAATTGAACAATGGAAAGAAACTTATATATTACATCCAAATGTACAAAATATTACATAGATCACAATTTAAATGTTTCTTTTAATAGCATCTAGTCCTCTCTTAACACTGCTTCGGCGACTTCATTTAGAAGTTGATCAACAACTTTGTTCATGATAGCTTCGGCCATTTGTTTGATTTCTTCATCTCCTTTTGTATGGGGGTCGGCAGTTGACCCAGCAGCTTCTGAGGGAAGAGAACATTCCTTCATCACTATTGCAAACTATGTGCAGTGAAAATTACAACGCAACAAGAATGACTAATTGGTACCTAATTGTCTTTCGGGCTCCGTACTCCTTTCGGTGGCTTCTGCTACTTTTCTAGCATCATGAATGCCTTTTTCGCTTCTTTGGATGATCTCTTGCGCCATTTCTCGGCCGCCGTTGTTCCAAATATCAGTAAAAAATTTGCCACCAACAACGCTTGCTTCGGCCGAGGGGTCCTTAATATCTTCGGAAGATAAGGTAGCTTCAGACTGAGCTAAGAATTTAACATGCCCGCAACCTTTCTTCTCCAAGACAGAAGCAATTCCTCTGGCGCCCGAAAAAGCGCATATGTCGCCGCGGCTGTTCAGAATCTCTTCGAAGGCCTCTGCTTCGTGGCTAATCCATTCCAGCGGATCTTCGGGATTGCCTCGAGAAAAATTTTCTTCGCTGGAAAAGGCGCCGACGCTAGTAAAGCTGGTTTTAATTTTATTCACGCATTCTATAGATTTAACATAACATTTCCCCTGAGATGTACGAAGCTCCTTAACTCTTGATTCCAATTTGCTGACCATAAAATCACTAAGTTCTCGTTTCGTTTCCTCAAGCGCGCGCTCCTCTTTAGCTCTAGCCAGCTGTTTCTGAAGTTCTTTAATCTCGTGTTTTTGAGCTTCGGTTTGGGCCTTTGAAGCAGCTTCGTCTTTTTTCACTTTATCTACCAATGTAAGCAGAATTTTATCTTTTTCCAAAGCTTCGTTTCTCAGTTTGATAACTTCAGAGCGTAAATTATTAAATGCAATTTCATAACTTTCATCTTCGGCGCTCTTTTGCGCTCTTAGCGCGTTGCTTAGGATCAGGCCCTATACAAAGAAGAATTCATATAAGAAAAAAGGAATGAGTTGCGTAAAAAAAAAATAATAATAATAAGGGGGTTCTCTTTTCAAGCGTTAAATTCCCGTACCTTCAGGCTGTTGTACGCAAGACTGTCTGCGAGATCTTCTTTCGTCATGGCGCTTAATCCAGATTCAAGCTTCGGGAAACCAATACTCCTGGCCATTTCTCGGCAGACAGAGAGCTCTTTGTTGTCAGGCAGGCAGTATAAAAAATCATCTTCATTTGTCCCATTGAATATTACTGCCCCCTTTGGATATTTTAGCTCCTTTGCATAATGGTTAGCTTCATGAGTTTCTTCTTCAGATAGTTTTTTCCCCGAAGCATGTCGTATGATGTAATCACACATGCTGGCAGGCGCTTCGGGGATGGCAGTGTCAGTCTCTTCAATTAAAATTGGTTCTGGTATTTTTATTGCTTCGGCTTCCAAAGTTTGTTCCCTAAAGGGCTCTGAAGGCCCAGCTTCAGCTTCAGCTTGTTGCGTCGGAGCTTCAGAGGGAGCTTCAGCAATTTCAACACTCCTTTTTGGAGTTGTGCTTGAAGACTTAATTGTCTCCAAGACATCTAGTACATTTACCATTCTCTTCCTTTTTGGGGTCACCATTGGACCCTTTTGGATTTTTGCTGCTTCGACATTTACTACAGGACTCAAAATTTCTGATGCTTTTTCCCTAGTCAGATTTTTCGCTTCTTCAATTTTTTCTGTCGATGGTGCTTCGGCCATCTCTGCAATTTCTGGTAGCAAGGTTGGCTGTTCAGCTTCGGCGGCCGAAGAAGTTTCTCCAGTAAACTCAGGCACCGAAGCTGGTTCAATATGGCGTGGTCGGTGTGTGAGGACCTTCAACCTTTTTCCTTTTGGTTCTGGCTCGCTAGGAGCAGTTCCAGCTTCTTCTTTTTCAGAGGTTATGTTTTTCCTTTTTTGCCTTCGGATGGGATAACAATAATCAGGGTAGAAGAACCCGACTGCATCAAACACTCGGTTCAGTCTCTTCTTTTTTCGGCCTCCGAAGGCTGCTGATAGTGCGGTATTTTCAGCCTTCGAATATGCCCCAAGTAATTCATCACTTAATGTTTCAATGCTTTTCAGCCAATCATCATCAGGTTCAATAAATTTATCTGCATATTTGAATGTGTACTTTAATCTGACTAGTCCGCCTTCGTCGGACTCTTTGATGGTTTCCTTCGGCATTTCCCACTTTTCTGCAAGTGGCCATACCCTGAAGGCAATGTGTTCTTGGACCAAGTCTCTTGTCCCAATAAACAAGCAAACCACTCCGAAGGCTCTTTGGCATTCTTCGGCGGCTTCGTCCATTTCGACCTTCGGCCTTCGGAGACCGAAGCGTTGCCAGATTGGGTGCATAATAATACTCTTCACATTCTCTTGAGCTGTTAGATCATTCTTTACATAAAACCATTCAGTCATCCAGGCTTCGGGCCATCTCTTCCGAAAGGTCGGCACAGGGCAGCTTGACCCGGAGCGGGCGCCGAAGCTGTAGCACCCAAAGTTGTTGTGGTATTGCTCTTTTCCCCAGGGCTTCGTCTCGTATAATAACTCATGAATGTTGCAGAAGCTCTTAGCGTTCGGTTCCAAACCTTGGCTTCTCGCAGCCCAGACAAAAATCCCCATTCTTATAATGGCTTCGGGAGTGAGTTGATGAAGGTAGACTTGGAATGTTTTCAGTACCTCGACAACAAAACTGCTCAGGGGGAATCGAAGTCCAGCCCTGAGGAAGCTTCGGAAAATCACAACTTCATCCTCTTCGGGGGTGGGAGAAGTCTTTTCCCCGGCGTCAGCCCTCACAATAGATATGTCTCGGAAATATCGCCCCCTCATATTATCAATGTGACTCTGCTTGATGGTCGTTTTCCCAAAAACTGTGTGACTTGGTCGCCACGGTCGATCTTCGGCCTCTTCCCCACCACTTTCCACATCATAGCTGTCGCTGTCATCAGTATCTTCGGACAGACCTTCGAGAATCTCCTTCGTGATTTTCTCTGTATTGGTCTCTGCCATCGCTATCAGGAACCCCAGATTCTTCTCCTCCTCGAGACTCAGCTTCGTCTCAGCAGGGATCTTCAGCTTCGTCTCAGCAGGGGTCTTCTTGCCTTCAGACATCTTCGGGAACGCTAAAAAATTGTTCCCGAGGCCGAAGCTTCGAAATCAAAAAGAACAGCAAATCTTAATGAACAAGCGCTAAAAACTTTACTGGGCCGAAGCAAAAGGGCAAGTGTGCGTACCAAATGAGTTCGCGATGTGGTCTTATTTATACGCCTAGGGCGTTGGAAATTGGAAGGCCCCGTTCGTCAGTGAATGTTGCTATTCTAGCAAAAGGAAAGGTGTTTTTTTCGGACCTTCGGCTCAAGGCCTTCGTCCATATCGCAATCTAAATTTATCATTTACAAATTAATATTGCGAGGGGCTACTGTTGGGGGCCTTCGTCCTCCGAAGGTCCTCAAAAACATGATTTGACAATGTTTTCCAAGTGGATTATATGAACAGATATTTTCGGATTCAGAATTATGGATATAAAGCACGACCAGGACGAAGCCTGAACCAGACGAAGGTCGAGAGAAGCCGAAGTTGTGCGCAGGAAAGCTTCGGCGCGATGACAAAAGGGGGAACCGACTTAAAGATGAAAAGACTTCGGTGGCCTCGACAGATTTTCATAAACCGTTAACAAATGTAATGGACATGGATGTAATTTTACGTGGGCTGCGTCCCGCGTCTATAAATAGATGAACAGTACTCCCGTACTGTTCACGCTGACTGAGCATTGGCATTTGCGTCACGTTTGTACTTTTTACCTTCTCTCAGGACTGAAGGTACATTTGTAATTTGTAATCATTTCCATTTCTTTGTGTTAATAAAATAGAAATGATTCTATGATTTACATCTCATATTTTATATGAGTCCTTCGTTATTACTTGTTGAATTCACGAAGGTATGTCTCTCGTGACCTTCGTCCGGAACTCATTATTCCCGAAGGGGCATAATGTTCTATAGGACGAAGGGCCTTAACGTCTAACACTTTTTATGTTGCCTTGTTCTTAATCTGAAGCATTTGAGAACAAGTCCCCAACATCATACAATAAATCCTCTTGCTTTTCTAAAAGCCTATCCTTTTCATTCAAAGCATCAATCAATTCATTGATTTTATCTATCTTAGATCTATCTAAGCCTTTGAACAAGCATGAATAATCTATATCATCATCATCGCTAGATTCATTATCACTAGAAGAAGCATAAGTGAAGTCTTGAGTACTCACCTTCTTCTCCCTTGCCATAAGGCATGTGAGACGTTCGTTGGGGAAGAGGGAAGACTTGTTGAAGGCGGTGGCAGCGAGTCCTTCATTGTCGGAGTCAGAGGAGGAGCAATCCGAGTCCCACTCCTTTCCTAGATGCGCCTCGCCCTTTGCCTTTTTGTATTGCTTCTTCTTCTCTCTTTTGTTCCCCTTTTCCTGGTCACTATCATTATCGGGACAGTTAGCAATAAAATGACCAAGCTTACCGCACTTGAAGCATGAGCGCTTCCCTTTTGTCTTGGTCTTGCTTGGCTGCCCCTTGCGACCATTTAGCGCCGTCTTGAATCTCTTGATGATGAGAGCCATCTCTTCATCATTGAGTCCGGCTGCCTCAATCTGTGCCACCTTGCTGGGTAGCGTCTCCTTGCTTCGTGTTGCCTTGAGAGCAAGGGGTTGCGGCTCGTTGATCGGACCATTCAAGGCGTCGTCCACATACCTTGCCTCCTTGATCATCATTCGCCCGCTAACGAATTTCCCAAGAACTTCTTCGGGCGACATCTTGGTGTACCTGGGATTTTCACGTATATTGTTCACCAAATGAGGATCAAGAACGGTAAATGACCTTAGCATTAGGCGGACGACGTCGTGGTCCGTCCATCGCGTGCTCCCGTAGCTTCTTATCTTGTTGATAAGGGTCTTGAGCCGGTTGTATGTTTGCGTCGGCTCCTCGCCCCTTATCATCGCGAACCGTCCAAGCTCTCCCTCCACCAACTCCATCTTGGTGAGCAAGGTGACGTCGTTCCCCTCATGAGAAATCTTGAGGGTGTCCCAGATTTGCTTGGCGTTATCCAAGCCGCTCACTTTATGGTATTCATCCCTGCACAAGGAAGCTAGAAGAACAGTAGTAGCTTGTGCATTCTTATGAATTTGTTCATTAATGAACATGGGACTATCCGAACTATCAAAGTGCATTCCACTCTCTACAATCTCCCATATACTAGGATGGAGAGAGAATAGGTGACTACGCATTTTGTGGCTCCAAAATCCGTAGTCCTCTCCATCAAAGTGTGGGGGCTTGCCGAGTGGAATGGAGAGCAAATGTGAATGTGAACTTTGCGGAATACGAGAGTAATCAAAAGAAAAGTTCGAATTAACCGGTTTTCTTCTCTCGTAGTCGTCGTGGTCCTCGTCCTTTTGGGAAGAAGTAGACTCGTCGCTGTCGTAGTAGACGATCTCCTTGATGCGCCTTGTCTTCTTCTTCTTCCCTTCCTTCCGTCTTTGGCCCGAGCCGGAGTCGGTAGGCTTATCGTCCTTCGGCTCGTTGACGAAGGATTCCTTTTCTTTGTCATTGATCACAATACCCTTCCCCTTAGGATCCATCTCTTCGGGCGGTTAGTCCCTTTGTGAAGAGAACGGCTCCGATACCAATTGAGAGCACCTAGAGGGGGGGGTGAATAGGTGATCCTGCGAAAACTTCAAACTTAAGCCACAAAAACTTGTTAAGTGTTAGCACGATTATTGCCAAGTGGCTAAGGTGAAGTCTCAACAAAACACAAAACCACAAGAGATCAAGCACAGAGGTGACACAGTGGTTTATCCCGTGGTTCGGCCAAGACCAACGCTTGCCTACTCCACGTTGTGGCGTCCCAACGGACGAGGGTTGCAATCAACCCCTCTCAAGCGGTCCAAAGACCCACTTGAATACCACGGTGTTTTGTTTTTCCTTTCACTATCTCGTTTGCAAGGAATCTCCACAAATTGGAGTCTCTTGCCCTTACAAGTATATGATCACAAAGAAGCACAGAGTAAGGGAGGGAAGCAACACACACAAATCCACAGCGAAACGCGCACACACACGGCCAAGACTCGAGCTCACAAGAGTATCACAAAGTTCTCACTAGAACGGAGCTCGAATCACTTAGAATGACAAACAAATGCGCAAAGACTGAGTGTGGATGATCAAGAATGCTCAAAGGTTGCTTGTGTTTCTCCTCCATGCGCCTAGGGGCTCCTTTTATAGCCCCAAGGCAGCTAGGAGCCGTTGAGAGCAAATCCGGAAGGCCATCCTTGCCTTCTGTCGTCGGGGGCACCGGACAGTCCGGTGCACACCGGACACTGTCCGGTGCCCGATTTCTTTCCATAACGGGCGCTTCTGACCGTTGCCGACCGTTGGAAGATCTGGCGCAGTTGGCGCACCGGACATGTCCGGTGCACACCGGACAGTCCGGTGCCGTCTTCCGACCGTTGGCTCCGCCACGTGTCCCGCGCAGATTGCGCGGCCGACCGTTGGCCCGACCGACCGTTGGCTCACCGGACAGTCCGGTGCACACCGTACAGTCCGGTGAATTTTAGCCGTACGCCGTCGGCCAATTTCCCGAGAGCGGCCAGTTCGAGCCGAGGCAGCCTGGCGCACCGGACACTGTCCGGTGCACACCGGACAGTCCGGTGCTCCAGACCGAGCTGGGTCTTGGCAGCACACAGCCAAGTCTTTTCTCCTCTTCTCTCTTCTTCTCCTTTCTGTTTCTAACACTTAGACAAATATATTAGTACACAAAACCAATGTACTAAGGCTTAGAAACATACCTTTACTTCATGATTTGCACCTTGTTCATCCATGTACATAAATTCACAGTTAAGCACATGTGTTGGCACTCAATCACCAAAATACTTAGAAATGGCCCAAGGGCACATTTCCCTTTCAAGACTACCTTACCCGAAAGGGGCAAGGGCAGTAGGGGAGTGGTCAGTGTAGGGAGGCCCTCGGGAGGATTTTGCTGCGATGGTGGTCCTGCAAGGGATTCTTGCATTGGAACTTCCTATAAACTGTAGCGGGTTTTCGGAAGCTAGTGGAACTTTGTAAAGGCCTCGTAGTGGATCCCTAGCCATTCACCTCGGTAGTGTCTAAGGGCCTTGCAAACCCTGGCGACATGGGATACACGACTTGTGGGTAAAGATGCGCAACCTCTGCAGAGTGTAAAACTGGTATACTAGCCGTGCTCACGGTCAAGAGCAGCTCGGACCCTCACATGATTAAATTATGGAACTTAAACTCAATTTGTCATATGCATTGCATTGCAGGTGAAGTTGTTACTTTTGTTCCACTATTTAACTAGGGTTGGTATTTACTTATACTTAGTAACTGCTAATAAAATTTTGACCAACTTTAAAAGCAATGCTCAGCTCTAACCATCTTCTTTGGTAAGCCTTACACTTCACGTGAGCTCCCACCTTTGGCGAGTTCATGCACATTATTCCCCACAACTTGTTGAGCGATGAACGTATGTGAGCTCACTCTTGCTGTCTCACACACCCCACAGGTCAAGAACAGGTACCACAGGATGAGGCGCTTGGAGGATGCTGCGATGAGTTCGTGAGAGGTCTAGGTCGTCGTCTCCCAGTCAACTTTGGGTTGCTGGACCGTTGTCTCCTTATAATGTAATTATTTATTTTGTATAGAACTCCTGTTATATAGTAAAGATGTGACATTCGATCCTGTGCCATGATTCATCATATGTGTGAGACTTGGTCCCAGCACACCTGGTGATTATGTTCGTGCCCGGGTTTTGGACCCCTGAAACCCGGGTGTGACAACTCCAAATCAGTGGATGATGTGTTCTCTGATCTTTGCTTATTTGCCTTTTCCTTGGCTGAATCACGACCAAGCGGTCTTTTTGAAGTAAAGCTTGATGGAGCTGATTCTTCAGCAGCATCACAGTCAATAGTATTTGATTGGGTACCAATTGGGTTGGGTGGAGGATTTTGGGTGCTCATGTGCTGGTCCATCCATTTAGGTTGATCCTTCAATATGGACCAGCAATGTAAGAAATAGAAGGGCTTCTTTTCGACAGCAGCAAAACGAGTAGCCGCAAGCGAAGTCTGCAAAAGAAAATGTGTTGGTTTTGTCGAACATTTACTTACAAAATGTTGTTAGCTTCTTCTGAACATTTACGAACATTTATGTACCTTATCTGCATCAGTCATGCCACTTGGGTTTTGTCGAAGCACAGCCATCATGTATCCAACAAAGGTAGAACATTGAGTTTTGATACTGTCCCACCTGCTCATGAGAGATTTCATAGACCTCTCTGGCATTGATCCTCTACGAGAGTTGTATGCCTCTGTAATCCGATTCCAAAATCCTTGACGCTTCTGACCAGTGTTCACAATCGGATCACAACTGACAGCCAACCATGCTTGACAAACCCTCATATCCTCTTCAGACGTAAAATTGGCTAGGTTTGTGCGTTGAGGAGGCTTCTTCACTGGAGGTGGTGCTGGTGAGGCCTGGGCTGGTATATCAGGCGGAGGAGGAAGTGCAGTGTTGTCAAACTGAGTGCCATCATCCTCGGATAGGAAACTGCCATATTGTGCCATAACTTGGTTCCAATCCGTACCCATGCTGTACATTGAAGGTAGTCACATAAGAACCATGTGAAATGAAAGCAGAACCATGTGAATGTTAACAAGACAGGCACAAGAAACTCAGAAGTGGTGCAGACTAGATATATTGCAAAGTTCATAACATTTAACAGACCACGTTAACATAAACATGTCATCAACATCGCGTCCGGATAGTTGTCGACATCATAAACATGACATAAAATAAACCACTCACTTGTGACACACATCTGTTGTGTTCACATACAAAAGACTACTTGGACTCACATAAACCTAACACATACACATATTCCTTAGGTGCATGCTAATCTAGTAGGGATAGGTGTCGTCGGTGGAGTAGTCGCGTCCATCGTCGTAGCCGACGATATCGTCAGGATTCAACTCTGAATCATAATCAAGCAGAAGCTCATCCTCTGTTTCTGATGATGAGGCAATTGGAGAAGGGGCCATGTGCTCCATCTCCCAGTCTTTTTCCAGAGCTAGGTGATCAAGGTCCTTGGCGAGGTCCTCGATCTGAACTAAAGCACGATTCATTTCATTGAGGACTGGTCCGCTAAGTGGTTGGAAGGCACCGTGGACGACATCGACGATGTCGGCACAATGCTGCTCCACTACTCTGATTAAATGAGCCAGTGCTCTTCGGAGCTTTGCGTTCTCCGAATCCATGGTCTACATAAAACATATGGTTGTGTTAATATATGTAGGTGATAATTTTATGTATCGTGCTTTAGTTCAGCTAGTATTAGCTAGTATTGGCAGTAGGCAGTTGAAATCAGCACATGAGTAATGAACATGAATTATGAAGATAAAATCATCATTGAGTGTGTCAAAACAATTGGCCAAGTCATTGTGAATACACCTCGATTCCTATATCAACAAAGCTTGTACCACAAAGATATTTGGTTAATGTGAACATCAATTATCAAGAGATAGCATAGTACTCATGATTCAGTCTGTGTAAAACAGTCCCCATGTATTTGTAAATACACATCGATGACTACAACAGAGAATTCTTGTACCACAATAAAATTTTCTGTAATGGGAACCAAATTTATGAACACAAAACATAATGGTCAAGGAATCCTACATTCATCGAATGTATAACCCTAAATCTGTAACCCTAGATCTGGACGAGTTGTAGCATTTGAAGTACTAGAATCATAGAAAGAAAAATCGATCTTCAATGTTTACCTTTTTTTTCTTCGGATCTGGACCACCCGACCTAATGGAAGACGATGAAGAAGGTGGCGTCGAGATGCGCTTGCGTTTCTCCCCAGCTTCCTTCGTAGGCGCCGTCGATCTTCTCAGCTTCTTGGCGATGGCGGTTCGACGGCGACGAACACCCACGGAACCACCCGCTCCTTGGATCTTTGAGTCGTCAGCGCCAACCTCCTTGCCTCCAGCCACCAAGAGCGGTCCGCCTCCGGACCCGCTCGAGCACGGCCTCTTCGAGCCCAGCTTGGGCGGCACCGCCGAGGAGCAGCGCCACGAGCCCCCCTCGCCGACTTGGATGGAAGTCGCCAGCGACGGCACAACAGCGGCTCCGGATTTTTCACCACCGCGCGAGCCCGACCCCGAGCCCGGATACCGGGCGTCTGGAATTCTCCACATGCGTGCGGCGTCCTCTAAAATTTAGAGTGCGATATAGAGTACGTTGCTGGGCGCGTTGAGGACGTGTCTGAACCCTATATTAAGGGTACCGGACGGTTTACCGTCCCTTGCTGGACACAGCCTCATCCGAAAATGTGTGACACCGTATGCACAATCTACTGGAATCGATACAGTGCGCCTTCATTATATTGCTTAAAATGTGCATGCGAGAGTTTATACGACCGCTGTTGGGGATAGCCTTAGTTGTGTTGCGTGTGAATGACTTCATCTTTCTTATTGACTCCTTGATCCAGGATTCTTGCGTGATTCCGTTAAAACCTGCGTAGATGCAGCGTAGCACAGCACCAATGGCTCCAGAAGCAAACGCTGACTGACAGCTTGACCCAGGATTCTAGAGCGTGATGGCGCTGAGACTCGCGCTGGCCTGAGACTGTCCGCACCTGCTGCGCGTAGGGATGTTCCTAAAACATCCGACTTGTATCACAAATCTAATATTTTAGCATAGATATTCATAGAATTTAAAGCTAATTTTTGGCAATGTTATTAAGAATATTATGAAGTATTTAAATAAATTTTTATATAATTTTTAATGTATATTATTTTCTCCCTACAACAAAAAATGTGAAAAAACATCCGTATCCGTATTCGAATAGACATCCGAATTTTATATCAATTATTTAAAAATATATAGAATGAATTTAATATTTATTTTTTGTGAAGATTAATAACCTCAATGCTAAAAACAAGAATATAAATTTACATAGCAAATTCTATATGTTATTTATTCACAATCGAAGAAAGAAGACCAAAAATTTAACATCCGAATAAATATCCGTATCCATCCCTAGCTGCGCGAGGCTCTTTCCCCTTGCCCTGTAGCATGTATGGGCGTATAGCGGCTACAGGGCGTCCGTCATGGCTGTAAGGCTATCCGCAACCGTTACCCCTAAATTTTTCCCCTATATCACTTTTTCCCCCTATTTTCCCCCTTATTTTTTCATCTCCCGCAGCGGTTCCCCCTAAATACTCCCCCTATACCCCACAACCACTATAAAATATCATTTTCTATATCAACTATCAATTTTTTATCTACTAACAATTACTCGTGGACCCACAGCACAGTGTTTAGGGTGATGAACAGTGACACGCTAGATCTGGGGGGAGAGAGAAGGGGACCGACACGTAGGGGGCGCTGTAGAGGGCACCGCTGCGGCCATAGGGTGCCCCCTACGCGGCGCATGCAAGGGGAGGGGGAGGTGGAGAGTCCACCGCTGCGGCTAGTCTAAGGCTGTCCGCAGTAGTTACTTTTAAATTTTTCCTCCTATATCACTTTTTTGCGTCACATCAACAACATTTTATCCCCTACTTTTCCATCTCCCGCAGCGGTTCCCCCTATATTCTCCTCCTATACCCCACTATAACTATAAAATATCACTATCCAACTTTATTCATCATTTATTACATTTTTTCTTCATCGATTAATAAACTGCCGTACAAACAACACAGGGAGAGGGGAGCCGCGGAGGCACGCTGTCTGCAGCGTATTACTGTTGTCTTCCGCTGCGTAGAGAGGCTTTCAGGGGACTGCGCTGCGCGCGTAGGGACGTCCCTGTGACCGCCATGCAAGAGAACACTAGTACAGAGAAGTTCTATAGTGGCGGTTGTAAACCTATTTATAGTGGCGTTTTTCGTAACCGCCAGTGCTAGGGGCCAGTAGAAATCATCATTTTTACAGGCGGGTAACTGAGGACCGCCAGTGAAAATCGATTTTCACTGGCGGTCGGCGTAATAAAACCGCCAGTGAAAATCGATTTTCACTTGCGGTCGACGTAATAAAACCGCCAGTGCAAATCGTTTCCAGGAAACATAAAACAGATTTTAAAAATAGTAAAAAAATTTATTTGTATTAGGACCACCCCACCCGCCCGTCTCCGTCGAAGTCGTAAGTCGCGGCATTTTTCGCGCAAAATTCGCGCGCTACGCGGTTGTTATATTCGAACCGTCGACCTCACCCTCGCGCGTACCCTCCCCTACCACTCCGTCTATGACATGTCTTATATCTAGTTTGTAGTTGTTTTCTCCACATATTACAACCATTTGAGTGTAAATTGCTTATTTGAGACACTAAACGAATTCAAATAAAAAAGTTGTCAACTACAAAGATAAATAACTTTTGAAGTTCTACAACTTTTATTTTGACACTTTTTTCATCCGAGGTAGTTTGCAAAATTTGAATTTTAAATTTGACATACTTAGATTCAATTTTTGAGAACCGAAATGAGTTCAAATAAAAAAGTTGTCAACTACAAAGTTTCATAACTTTTAGAGATCTACAACTTTTATTTTGGTGGTTTTGTCATACGAGGCCGTTTGAAAAACTCGAAAAATTAAGGATAAAAATGATTTCTAGTGGCGGTTCCTTAAGAAAACCGCCACTAGAAATCGTATTTCTAGTGGCGGTTCCTTAAGAAAACCGCCACTACAAATCATGGATTTCTACTGGCGGTTTTCTTAAGGAACCGCCAGTAGAAATACGATTTCTAGTGGCGGTTTTCTTAAGGAACCGCCACTAGAAATAACACAGTCGGTGGATAACCGAATCCGCCTGTAAAAATATATCGTCCCCGCAGGCTTTGAGCCTTTTTCTACTAGTGGAAGGGGGCGCCGCGCGGCTACCGCTGCGGGCAGCCTAATGGCGCCTCATGCCAGGCACCCTACATGGAGGTCTCCTTAGACCGTGTTCACCGGTACCCTCTCCTCTATCACTGTAGTTGTTGTGGCGGCTACAGTTATCCGCTACCCTCTACAACGGTTGACGCTATATGCTGTACAGTAATAGAAGATAGCAAGGTGATACACCAGAATAAGGGTACCGCTCTCTCTCTCCCCTTGCCTAAGTTTCTGTGCACGTGAATAATTATTAGTAGAAAAAAATTAAAAGGTAGATAAGTTAGTAAAAGATGAAAGTATATAATATTGTTGTGGTGGGGTATAGAGGTTTGATATAGGGGGAACTGCTGTAGAGCATGGAGATATAGGGGGAAAGAGAACGCTGATGTGGCAAGTGAGTGGGATATAGGGGGAGAAATTTAGGGGGAACGATTGAACACGGTCTTCTCTCTCCTCCTCTTTTTGGCATGCGTGTGATTGTCCTACTACTGTTTATGTAGGCTCACTTTCAATTGTTAGTAGATGAAAAATTTATAGTAGATAAAAAGTATATATAGAAAATGATATTTTATAGTTGTAGTAGGGTATAGGAGGAATATTTAGAGAGAACCACTGTGGAAGATAAAAATAGGGAATAAACTGTTGATGATGTGACCTAAAAAAGTAATATAGGGAGAGAAATTTAGAGGGAACCACTGCGGATAGTCTGAGCCACCAGGGAACCCCTCCCCAACCTCTCCAGTCTCCACGCATATAGGCGAGAGGTGAAAAAAAATACCTGTATTGCACACGCGTGTGTAGGCTCGCTTTGTTCAGTCAATCAATCACACGCGCGTGTACGATAAATGTATTTGGCGGGTCTGAATGTGGGCAGCGAGGCAACCAATCACGCCCCTAGTATTTCTCCTTGTTATTCTGACTTCTGAGTTCTGACTTCTGAGTGAGTATATTTTAACTTGCCAAAGTATTTTAGCTTTTCTCCTTGCTGTTTCACTGGAACGAAGTTCAGTTCTTCTACCTTAGTCAGTCCAGTATATATCTCGACCTTAAAACTCGTGTCTGCTTGCTTGCTGTATTTGTGCAGGATTGGTTATGTCTTCTTTTATAATAGAGCGGGGAGGGAATTAGCTTGGGTTCCTATATTGTAATGGCTGTCAATAGAACAGTCACATCTCGTTTATTCTCCCCATTATTTTTTCACGTTGTGCTGCACTCCTATTATACACTGGAAACTCGTTCGGTGGCATCTGACAAGTTTTTGGATGAGCAGAGGATAGTTTGGGTTCGGAAAACGGATAAACGATAAAGTGCCTTCCTTATTTGTCCTTGTATGGAACAGGACGGCTACCTTCATTTCTATTGTTTATGGCCCCAGAGACTGGCTGGAGTTCCATTTCTTGATTGCATGAACGCGGAGACCTGGAATACCAAGAACAGTGACGATTAGGAGACTGATGTGATTTTTAAACACAGAAAATCTAACATTTTGATTCTTCACTGACGACAGTTTTGGATTGATATAAAAATCTGGTTTTGCTTGTGCACGCTGAACCCCTTGCAAATTACAGCGCAACGGAAACATGTGAATTCGTAGCGAATAGCATTGCTCACCTCTGGCGAAGACTCGATCTGCTTGCACCAAGCTGGGACGCAGTTGCAGTAGCAGGGCAGTATCCAACGTCCTCGCGTTGCGATGTTGAAGCACACATCTTCTTGCAGAAGAGCAAAAAAAACAGAAACGAACTGTCAGAATAGGATAGCAAAAGGCGAAAACGATGGCCACCCTGCTCGCTTTATGGAAGTTTCAGAGAGTAACGCGCTCACATTCTGACGAAATGGGGCCGTCTGCTCCGGTGCGCGAATTTGACCGTAGGTTTTATGTCTTCGCTCGCTCTTTAGAGCTCTCATGCATTTGAATAGGCAGCACATGAGAACACAGCCCTGGCATAGCATTACCACGATCCCGGTCGCCGCCAGCCATCTGAACACTGAACAGACTGAAATATGAGCTCCACGCTACAGGGAGTTTCAGTCTTCTGCCCAGGAGGAGAGGAACAACACATCACCAGTTCTTGTACTTACAGATAGCTCGCCTTGAGCTCACGTGTCCTAGGGCGCCTGCAACGACTGGAAGTGGAACTAGGCGAATGGTCTTGGCGGTGGATAGCGGCATCGTCATCCTCTCCGAGCAGTCAGGGTAGCATCCATGGTTTGCCTGGTCGTTCACAGCGATGGACAAGGTCGTTCCAAGCGTCGGACCCTGCAATAAGCAATTTAAGAGAAAAGTAGCGAGCAGATGTGACAAAACGAACAGCTGGCATGAGAGATCCGACGAGGGTTCAGCTGGATTCTACTTGGTAATAACGCAGCTGCCGCATTGCCCTGTTGCAGTCCCGGACGCTCCCACGGAACCTGATGGCGGTTCCTCTCACTATGAAGCGATTCGCGATGGTCACGTACGTCTGAACCGGCTGCCAGCAGCTACCGGCTTCGGTCTTCATCGACGCCGCGGCAATGACGCTGGACGGCAAGGTCACGGTTAGCGTCCCCTCCAGGACTTCTAGCGAGAGCACTAGGAAAAAGGAGGACTTCTTCCCTGCGATTGATTTTTTTTTCTTTTCTTTCAGACAGTGCATAATTAAACAACACCATGAACGGTCTATAGAAGAATTGATATGTATACCTGGGAAATTGTGAAGATCAGGGTCAACAATGGAAAATTCAAATGTATCCCTGTTCTTATCAAATATTCTATACCCTTCCCATGATTCGTTCCCACTCAGCAAAATCGAACTTGGAGCAAGTATCACCGAAGGGTCATTGATTGGCTCGACGAATGTTGGGAACTGGGTTCTTCGCACACCGTTTCTGCTCGAGGCATTTAGCGCTACGACATCGTCTCCGTGGAAGTCTTCGTTCCTGCGCGGATCGTACCACCATACGCAAACGAAAACGGCAAGATCTTAGTAAAAAAAAAAGAACCAGGGGAGAGTCAGGATCTTGGATTAGTACCCAGTGTACAGCAGAGAGTCCAGTGCACCATTCACCGCTTCTACCGTTCCTTGTAACACCAGGTCCTTGCCACCTCTGCTGCTGATTGAAAGTACATCTTCTGAAAACTGTCCAAGTTTAACTCTCACTGGATCAAAAGACACGCTCCCGGACTGTGCTGTCACTGTGACAGATATATTTTCTGTCGTATCTGAATACACCATTTTCATCCCCGGGAATCCACTGCCAAGAACATACACGCATTTCATTACTTTAGAAAGAGAACGAAAGAGGTGAGGTTACGCTTAACTATGCAATGTCTCCAATAAATCATGCATATGATCGTGTAAAATACTCTTTTTTTTTTTGCACCGCAGATGGTACTGTTCATACAGTGAAGTTTGAAACAACGAATAAGGTATAGGATATGATGTGTAAGACATTATGGCTTACCCAAAAAGTGGGCTGATTGTATCTTCAGTAACATGCAACTTCTCGGGTAAAGATACGAACTGAGGTGGTCTGCAGAGAACAGATATGAAGACCGTTGCAGTGACGACATTGTTATGCTCATCGCGTACTGTATACGAGAACGAGTCATTCCCAAAGAATCCTTGGAAAGGTGTGTAACGGTAGGTTTGGCCGAACTGCAGGACTGACCCGTGAAGTGGCTTCAGAGAAAAGGGATATCATTAACTTTACGCAAGATATGTTTGATGTGAAGTAATGAGAATATATGTTTGATGTGGCCATCGCATGTTTCACGGCATTAACTTACAGAAGATGAGTTCGCTATTTCAGCTTTACTTCCTGCAATGCGGTCATTTGACAATACGTCGAAGGAAACGGATTCATCCTCCCACACTGAAACAGTGTCATTCTTAACATCTGAAAAGTACTCATCTGCAAAGAGATACAGTTCATCAGAGTTACTCGACAAACAAGCAGAGAAACTGGGAATGGTGAAAATATTTCGGTACATAACGAGACAGTCACAAACTAGAGCTTAATTATCTATCTCGTGTGACCATTTCCTTTTCTTCTATGTGCTGAGCCTTTTTCTGTACTGACTGAAAAATTACCTGCAAAAACAGTGACCTCGAATGGACATGGAGCCAGCTGTTTGTCCTCAAAAAGAACGCATATGCCATATGAACCGAGGCCCCCTGCCGCATAATGACCAGTATATGATCCATCGCTGTTGTTGACAAATTCTTTTGCCACAAAACTGTTAGTCGTAGTTACAGGGGTTGTGGTACTTGCAGATGTCAGCTGAAATTTCAATTTTGACTTGGAAGACTCCACCGGGTTCATGAATGAGTCAACAAGTCGAACAACAACTTCATTTTCAATTGACAGTCTTACTTTGGTGTCAAACTTGACAACCCTTGATAAAGATGTATTGATCGCAACTATAAAAAGGGCAGGTTATGGTACAGGAAGTTAAACATCAATCTATATCAGATAGAAGCTGCATAAATTTCAATTTGTTTGATATTTCACTTGAATATAATCCATTTGGATCATCATACTACAATACTACATACTTTACATGTGTAATAGCACCAGCGTATCGAATTTCTAAGAATTACAATTGCATTACTATACAACAGTTGATTCATGCATTACATGAACGTGAAAAGATTGATAAAGAAAAGGCACATAAGAAAGGTAACCAGACCTGGCAAAACTGTCATGGCATATGGATTTCCACCATTTAGCACTATGTTCCCACTCAGTACCCAAATTTCATATTCCCCGGCGATTTGAGGAGTATATGAAACATTGAATTTACTGGTTTGCGTATTTGAATTCCCAGCAATGATCTAATAACAGAAAGAATTTCAGTGATCAATGCCACTTAGCTGTACCAACCAAAATAAAGCAGAAGAATAGAGTACTTGCCTCCTGCTGGCCAGCGGGTCCTAAATTGACATGAACTTTCTCCTCCATGAGATTCGTCTCAGCAAATTTATTCAGCATTCAAGTCAAAAAGAATATCAGGATTCTTTCAAGAAAAATAGTTTTAAAATTATTTCAAAAAAAGAATTTTAGGATTAATAGAAGGCTGAACCGCTAAATTAGCATACAACTTACCATCTGGTTCTCTCACAGGTGATATGATCGGGTCTACGAATGATGTGGCATTTTTACCCAAAATCCTCACTTGCAGCTTTGCAGTTTCAACTGGAGAAGGAATGTTGTAGAAATCCTTCAAGAAAACAGAAAAGGACGATGTTGAGCCAGCAATAGAATTTGTCAAACCAGACCCATTTGCGAAACTTTTTGTTCCATCACAATATCCTGAAAGTAGCAGCACAGCAAAATCAGCCATGATAAGGAATGGAGCGTCCTGATGAGCGAACTAAATAGTATAGTTGCATACCAACAAAAACATCAAACGAGTGCACAGTGTTGGAAACCCTTTCGTTCAGTTTAGCATCAAAAACCTTGAGGAAAAATTGTCCACGCTCCACGACATTAAAAGAAAGGAGCTGCACTCCATCACCTACTGCCTCCATCACGAGATCTACTATTGGAATGGATAAATTTGAGGCTTTATCAACTACTTGAGCATCGAATGGATGAATTTCAGGAACAATATTTCCAAAGGAGTCTCTCTGATATATGAACATCTCCAGCTTGGAAGATAGCTGCAAAGTGTTGATTCCATGCTTCCAGCTGCATGTGCTTCTTGCTATGTTAAGGAAACCTGCATATGTAAAATATATACATCGACGGATCATTAAAATTTCCATAAAAATGCACAAATATCCTGATATTTATTAGGAGTAGGGCTGGAAATAAGCCGAACCTCGGCTCGGTGACTGAACGAGCTGACCTCGGCTCGTCTATTTGGCGAGCTGGAGAAAGAGGCTCGGCTCTTCTCGCGAGCCATTTTCTAATACTTATTGTTATATTATTTAGTGAATTAACATTATATAAATTTAGAATATGAAATCATCATTCAATATTATAATTAATTTAAATTATAAATTATAGTATATTCATCATCAAAGAATAAAAAATGAGATGTTATCCATAAAATCATCTAATATTCATCACTATTCTATAAATTGATTAATTTGGTGAAATACATCAAGAGATACATTGCTAGGAGACGGCCAAGATTCTAATGAAACTGTCAAGTCGCTGCATCAGCATATTCAACCTGGACGCACTCATGCACAAAAGGCGTTCACAAGTTCTCTTGGGTGAGCATTCAATCAAGTACGTTGATATATACCTGGATCCACTGTGAGCATTAGAGGCGAATCACGTAGCTCCCTATCATTCCCGTAAACATGCACCAAGAAGTCGCCTGCAACATTCGTTCTGAACTCGAGGCCAATGCGTCCATCCGCAATCCACCCGTTGTAGTAAAAATTCAAGAGCTCCACGGCGGAGCCGTTGGGGTAGGAGCCCGAGACCCTGAAGTAGCCAGGCATGTCGGGCCCGCGCGCGATGCCGTTGCCGAAGGTGTCCCGAGGGAAGACGGACACGAACGCCCTGTAGCCCGCGACGACGCGGCGGTCGGCGAACGTCCACGACGCACGCGACGCGGACGGGTGCACGCCGGCCGCGGCGACCGTGAACGTGAGCGGCCACTCGGCGGGGACGAACCGCTGCTCGCCGATGAGCGCGGCGAACTTCCCGGCCCGCAGGGGCACGAAGGAGACGGTCCAGGTGGACGGGTCGGCGCCGATGTTGGCCACGACGTCGGTGACGTAGCTGCTGTTGCCTGGCTTGCCGTTCACCGACAGCGTGAAGGACAGCGTGGCGCGGACGGCGGCGGCCGCCTGGTGGTCCAGGGACATGACCCGGATGGCCGCGGTGTCGCCGGCGGTGTACTCCCGCTTGTTCCCGAGCCAGCCGAACATGAAGGCCGGCGCGGGGGCCTGCACTTGCTGGGCCTGGGAGGTGGGCGGTTGCTGCACCGTAGAGGCGAACAGCAGAGACAAGCAGAGAAGCAGAGAGAGCGGCGGCGACGACGACGACGACAGGGCTGAACGCCGGGAGGTCGCAGCGGGGTTGGCCATGGCCCGGTCGATCGTTTGATCTCCGGGACGTGGTACGTAGGCGGTAGGCCTGCGTCGTGTTGCCGGAGACAGCGGTCGAGAAGGGAAGCAAGGGTGGGAGACGGGGTGATTAGCGAGAACTTCCAAGTGGTATAACCCCCAACCCAAGTGCGATATAACCGTTCCACATCAACTCAAATCTCTATTATTGGGCCACGTCGTCCATCACGTTGCTACGTAAATCAATTCACTTTTTATGAATTTTTTTACTGTACTTAGATAAGTAAATCACTATATTCATTATAATCATTTTTTTGATAAGCAATTTATATTTCTACGTAAAAAAATAGGACAAGTCATGCATCGTTTTATTGCATCATAGACGATTTAGACGATCTGACGAATGACTTACTAGTCGTCTGAGTCGCTCGTCTGAGTCACTCGATAAGTCTGCTGGGCCGCTTTGTCACTCGATAAGTCTGCTGGGCCGCTTTATCTGTTATGACGACTTAAACCGACTCAACGAATTAAAAACATTATTGTGTAATGGTCTGTGCACACCACAACCGTCCCTCCACACCCAGTCCCGGCCTAGTGTCACAACCTGTGGCCGGCTGGCCGCCGGTGAGATCAAGCGGCAAACAAGCAGAGGTTGGAGAAGGGTGTCTCGAAAACACGAGGACGAAGAAGCCTTCCATTCCGGCCTGTATATATCTGTGGTGCCCAGAACAATTCGAAAGTCCTTGACGTTGGCGACGACTATGAGGTCCCCCTACTTGATGGTAGACAGCGTGGTGCAGCTGCTCTGAATCGCGTCCAAGCGACAACTGCGCCAGACATTGTCGTACACAGCGGCGCATGCGGCCACGTAGAACTACTTCCAGAGATCGAACTGGCAGTCGCCAAGTTTCTTCTCGTCGTCGCGACGCCAACGCGAGCGCCTCCTGCTAGTGGTGTTTGTTTGGAGTTTTTTAGTAAGAAACATAGATTTATCCTTGGCATTGGTTTATAATAATGACTCACAAGTCACATCCATAGAAAAAAAATATTACGGAGAATAAATGCCACGCATGCAAAAAAATGAATTTAAGTTGAAAATATTATTCAAACAAAAGAAATTGCATGCAAGGCTCTTCTTTAAATACTACTCCCTCCATCCAAAACTATAATTTAAGAATCTCGGTGATACTTATCTATTACTATGTATTGTGTAAGGGTAGCAGGTGGGCTTGGTGAGAGATGGTGTAGATATTTTTCCTGTCATAGATGTAGAAATAAACACATATGTGGTATAGCGGTAGCTATTGCTCGCATTTATCTGAGGGGTCACAGGTTCAAATCCCCTCGGGGAAATGAGAAAGTCATAAGGACAGAGAACGATGACAGAACATGAGAATAGTCTGTGCACATCACAACCGCCCCTCCACACCGAGTCTCGGCCTAGTGTCACATTCTGTGGCCGGCTGGCCGCCAGTGAGATCAAGAGCCACATGAGTAACACCAAACAATCAGAGGTTGGAGAAGGGGTCTCCAAAACATGAGGACTAAGAAGTCAAGAAGCCTTCCATTCCGGCCTGTATATATCTGTGGAGTTCAATAAAATTGGTTTTTTATAATTTATATTTTTGAGTTTTAACTAGGTATGTACCCGTGCGTTGCCACGGAAATTAAAAAAATTATATAAAACATAGATACAGAACGATAAAAGTCACTATGATATATAAAATCTGTGTGTCAAAATATCATCATATCACTAATACTATATATACCCTCAAGGCTCCAGAGACAACAAAGTAAAAAAGAATCAAAATGACGTACTGCAGCATAGGCAACACAAGGGGAATCCAGATACCACTACAATAAATAGTAGAGAAAAATACCAAATTCCAGTTATGGTACCACAACACAAGACCCAAAAAAACCTTAATTTCATTAGATCAGCAGATCATTCCTCCTTTTGCCGCATCCTCCACGTTCATCATCAATCATCACCAAAAGTGGTCTTCTTTCCTGTGCAAATAAAAGGTAGTACAACAGTGAGTTCAAGCTTTTTGCAGCAAGAAACCACAGTGCGGCAAAAAAATTTCTCAAACCAAAATGCAGTTAACTTTACAATTACAGGATGAGTTGTACCTGCACTGGAAGTGCCAGCGCTCTGCTTGTTACCAAAGCCACGGCCACCGCGTCCACGGCTGCCATGCCTACCATCGCGTCGGTGGCCATCAAATCTTGTGTTGTTCAAGCAGATTATTTTCCCCTTGGCATTTCTTCCACTTGATATTCCAGGCTGAACAGGTCCAGAAACCACTCCTCTTCCACTGTAATGTGCAGCAATGCCTATTTCAGCTGTTAAATCCATATCTTCTGTTCTTATCTGCAATACAGTTGGAATTTTAAACACAACTCACAATCAACAACAAGATGAAAATACATTCATTGCTTGATATTTGCCAATTTCAGGTTAACAAATGAGTAGGCAGCATTACCTGAACTTCCAAATGAAACATACTCTCGTTAAGAAATGGTATCACTGTTGTGTGTAGACTTTGGTAGCCATTAGGTTTTGGAGTTGCAATGTAATCTTCCACATGTTGACATAACTGATTGTTAGAAAAGTGGAATTCACAAAAGAACATTAAATACGACCTGGTGGCCGGTGCTGTGCACATACAACCTCGCAGGTGACAGTGGAGGGCGCAATGGAAGGAAAACGATGTGACACCTGGTGGCTGGTGCTGTGCACATACAACCTCGCAGGTGACAGTGGAGGGCGCAATGGAAGGAAATGCAGAGCCGTTCGGCCCGGGCAAATATACTTATATACCTAGTGAGGGAGATAATATGCCGAGCAAGATGGATAAGGAAGCATATATTGATTCTGTTGCATGCGGTTCAAACCAGGTTTTCCTTTTTTATCGAATCAAGGCATTTTATAAAGGCTGTTGGAGTTGCTTTAAGACATTATACCGAAAATGGACAAATGGACCATCAAAAATGAAGTGTTGACAAAAAGACCATCCAAAAATGAGAGAAAAGAAAATGGATCGTAAAAAACCAAAAAATGTTAAAAAAATACCATCCAATAAGACAAAATAAGGTCTCCTTTGGCACAGCTCCTGGAGATGATTCTCTATTGAATCTAACAGGAGTTCTATCAAACAGTTTTTCAGAGAAAAAAATGATTATGTGCTGATTCAAGTGGTTCTCTATAATAAACTGATGAACTAAAAGACTGGAAGCTGAAAAACAGCATCTTCTTCTGATTCGGTGAAATGATCCTCTACTGTGATTTTAATAGTTTACACTAAATAATCAAAGAGAAATATTCTCTATTGAATCTAACAGGACTTCTATCAAACAGTTTTTTTAGAGAAAACTGATTATGTGCTGATTCAATTGGTTCTCTATAATAAACTGATGAACTAATAAAAGACTGGAAGCTGAAAAAAGTAGCTTCTTCTGATTCGGTGAAATGATCCTCTACTGTGTTTTTAATAGTTTATGCTAAAGAATCAAAGAGAAACATTCCCTATTGAATCTAACAGTTCTATCAAACAGTGTTTTAGAGGAAAATGATTATGTGCTGATTGAAGTCGTTCTCCACTAATAAACTGATTGAAGTCGTTCTCTATAATAAAGAACATTAAATACGACAAAAAGAAGATAACTCACAGCTTGAGGAACGGGTGTCCATATGTCATGAACAAGGCCAAGAACATGATAGCAGATCTAAATTGAATAGACTTGTGAGCCAATCACAAATCCACTGTATAAGCAATATAGTAATTTGTTGTTAGTGGTACCTGTTGTGCGGTGCACAATGGCCCAACACCATTGCAGGATTTTGGTTTTATGATGATCCTCAGCTAAGAAAATAGTGTAAGGTATTAAGGTTAATTATTTTACAAATAACATGATATTCAGAGTAATATAAATAGTATGAATATAAAAATACATACTTGAGCAACCTGATTCACCTCATTTATTGAACTCTTGGATTTGAGTGTAGTTTTGTAAATGCTGAAAGATGGGTCAGATAATAAATAATCCAACAAATAAACAGCCTTACACCACATTTCAAAGTAAGAACAACATAACACTCACGCCATTTTTTTACCGGGACACTCACGCCATTATAATAATAACTTTTGATTTAAAATGCGATTGAGATGCACAACTAAGCAAATAAGCAGGAAACCGTACCACAAAGTATTATCATATTACAGAGTGTTATTTAGTCAGCAACAAACATGGTTCACTGACCAAAGTTTTTTAAAAGAAAAGAAACTAATGAAAATGTGTAGCAGACTGGTTAATTGTACGATCTCATATGAAATGAGTTAGAAAACTGTGTAAGAAATATCTAGGGAACACCAGAGCTTGCTAGCACAACACTACATCAAGCAGATGTGGTGTTATAGTACCGTAATCTGATTCCTAATGAAAATAGATAAAATTCTCTTTGGAGTCTGAAGCCAGTAGAACTTTTAGTTTAATGAGATGTCATGCGCTCACCTGTAGAGCTCTTTGTAAACTGAGCGCACTTCTGTTTCAACACTAACAAGATCGAGAAACTGATCCTCAACAATCTTTTGCCTTAAAATTCTAGTTGCCTGGAATCGAAGAATCTCAAACATTTGAAAATAGTACTGAATCATGCAATATCAATCATTACTCAAACAAACACAGCGCCTCTTCTTCTTGTTCATGGGCCTTGTACAAGTCTTCAACTCTTTTTCTTAGTTCAGCAAAACCAGTGGGGTTAACGTACATGAAGGATAGATATTCCAGCTCAGACTACAAAAACAAGAGTTGTTGGTCAAAAGGAAGAAAGAACTGAGAGTAAACGAAACATAGATTGATATACTGATATATGCCTACATGAAAAGAGAAGTACACGAAACAAAAGTTCTTTTACATAGAAAAATTAGCAGTACAATAAAACCTATTATAACAAAAAAATAAAATAAAGGGCACAAGTATTATAAAGGGCACAAGTCAAGCAAATTCATTAATCTAATGAACTGGTTAATTACAACTCAAGCTAGGCCAGAGGCAGAGGCGGCTGAGGATTAAGCTTAACGCGAGAAGAGCGAGCGAGGGTCCAAGGGGATGACCTGGTTGCTTCGATGTTTAGCTTGACATCATGTATCTGCTCAAATGAAAGCACGTGGTTTATTTTCTTGGGTTGGGAGGGACTGTGACCTTGTGCGTTTCCCGTCGCCGTGTCGCCCGGTCTGGGAAACGCTCTGCAATATTCAAACCAAGGAGCAGGAGCCAGTGTAAGCTGACTGGGGGAAACAGGTTCAGATTCTCAAGGAGTTCCGTGAACCTGGACACGGTTCAAGACCCTTGAACAGCGGACAGTGGTCTCTGTAAGCAGCCAGGGGAGCTTCAATAACAGTCTTGACTCACAGAGAGATAGGCAGGCACATGGTGTGCGATCTTAACGCAGTAGTTTTTATTACTATACTCCTGCTGAAATAAAGCTGACCTGCTTAGTAACTCTAGCTAGAACATGGGAGGCTTCTCCGGCCGTGTCCATCCGCAACTTGCAGTAGTTTTTATTGCCATCCACATGAACAGAACAAAAAGAGTCGGGGATTTGTATCTTCTACGGTTGTACTTCAAAGGTCAACGCTCAGCGGCAAGCTTCACGTTTTGCAATTCCGTTAGTCGTGCGTCCAGACTCCAGAATGGGTGGGAGGTTCCAGAGATGGCATGCTTTTGAATCTGAACTCCATAGATAGATAAACACGCTAATTGACAAATAAAAATCGTTTTAAATCAAAATATTCGATTTGGGTACAGCTTTGTTTCGGTTCTACACCTAGTTTTGTGGGATCTGTGACTTCAGGTGTAGGAGTTGTTTGGATCTCGGACTGAACTTTAGTCTGGGTCACATCCGATGTTTGCATTTCGATTAGAATGATTAAACATGAGTTTATTATAAAACTAATTGCATAAACAGTGACTGATTTGTGAAATGAATCTATTAAACCTAATTAATTTGTGGTTATCATATGTTTACTATTGCAATCACATAGGTAAATCATGGATTAATTAGAATAGATTCCACATAGTTGTATATTGTTTTGGGCATCAACCACAAAGAAAAGTAGGAACAAATATTATGAGATGAGCTACAGGTGATGGCATGATGCTACATTTCTTTGATCTACCATTATATACATGATTGCCATAAATGTGGCTGCATGTCATTGTTATGACTACAAACTAATGCTTCCATCGAACAAAAGAAAGTCGCAGAACGAGATATGACAATTTGAATTCTAATTCAGGAGTGAAGGGGGGCTCAAATACTTGCCTGTACAGAGCGCTTACGGCCCTCGAAACTGAATGGATAGGTGACAACACCAACTGTAAGATAACCGGCTTCCTTTGATATCTGGGCAACAACTGGAGCAGCACCAGATCTAGAACCCCCTCCCATCCCAGTTGTTATGAAGATAAGATCTGAATCCCTCAGGGCAGTGGCTAATGTAGTTGAGTCAACATGTGTTTTAATTGTAATAATATAATTCTCCACAACAAATTAACAAAGTAATCCACGCCAAACAGAGACATGTCAATACAAAGGAAAATATTCAACTAAGCATATAGGAATGTGGCCCATATCTTTCAGTACCAAATAAATATGCAACTTGCAAATAGATAATATGACAAGGTCACTAATAACCATGCAAAGGGATTATAGAAGTACACACCATTGTAGGGATACAGCTGTTTTCAGTATATGTTTCAGACCGCAAGTTAACAAAATCAATCCAGATGTCGAGAATAAGCATCCTAGCAGTTTCCAAGTGCTTGGATTGATCGGGGTTACTGTAAAAAAAATCATTATCCAAGCTGATGGATATTCAAACAGCTCACTTGCTTTCAGCCAAACAAGTGCAAAATGGTATAAGCAGCAACATTTTTTTTTTGAACACGCCGGAGAACTGCGCATCATTTCATTAATAAGAGAGAACAAATTGTACGAGGGAGAGGAGAAAGAGTAGAAAAACTCTCAGCACGTCAACCCAGAAAAACATACACCTCACCTGATTACTTACAAGAAGAAACAGCCTGTGACAGGGAATAGAAACAAATAGAGGCTACTTAAAAGGATCATCCAACCCCACGAACAAGCAGCAACAGTAATAAGATACTCATTAGAATTACCATAGTAAAAATCACATACCATTGGATAACACCGATTCCTTTCTGCTGCTCCCCTATCAACTTTGAATACTCATTTACTTTCTCACAGAAATTCTGACCCGTCATATTGTCAAGCGCAATGTCAATGTCAGCGGAGTCTTTCCCTAATAGCTGCCAACGCAACAGTCAAATCATAAAATTAGACAACAATCATTCTATACAATAAGCCCCAAAAATATGATGCCAAATGGTGCTGCACTGTTGCATCCAAACTTTCCAAGCCAAATGCAGTAAAAAACATAGCTTTTCCCAAGCATGCAAAGTTGTAGGCCACAATAAAAAAAACAAAGAATCTCCACCCTGAAAAAAAGCATATGATGGAGAAACCACTTAAAATTATCATCATATGGCTAGACCAAAAATACAGTAAGCCTTGTTAAATCCCACCGAATGGATGAATCATTCCTGGCCATATGCAGGCATAAAACGTTACATTTGTCCATTATTTGCCTAGTGGGGAGCAAAATAACACCATTTACCTAATAAATCACAAAATGCTTTATACCGAAACCTTCAGAAAGAACCTAAATGACTCAATTCAGTGACATTCAGCATAACAATGGAAAATCCCCTTTGTATCAACAGGGGGCAATCACACGCTAAAACCCAAATATATTAATCTTAAAACCTAATTACAGCCGATTTTGAAATTTATCTACCTCTTTCTGATACTCTACGAGTCCACGTCCAACGGGGCAAGAGAAAGTTATCCTAAAGATCGGCGCCTTCACGCTGGAAAATCAACGAATAGCTCACAGACTGGAGCACAGCTCAGTCTCGAGACCCAACAATCCGATTGTCGCTCCGATTTGGGAGACCGGTTGACGAATTCAGGAGGATGAAGGAGGGTTTCGAGCAGGCTGCAGGAGGATGCGGCCTTGGGGTGGGGGAATTTTTGGCTTTGGGCTACGGAGAAATGCGCCAGCCATGAACTCCCAAGATCTCGACGAACAGAGCCATAAAGCCCGATCAAAACCTCCTAGATCGGTGAAAACATGGACCTTTCGCGGAAGAAGAAGGGGAAAGAAGGGGCACGAACCTGAGCATCGACGAGGATTTGTTCCAGCCGTTGAGCCCCATGCACATAGATCGGCTAGAGCAAGCGAGAGAGAGTGGAGGGGGAGCGATGACGGAGAGGCGGGTTCTTGCCGAGGTCGAACGAGTGGTGCTTGGCGTTACTGACGTGGTGTGCGTCGGTGTCCGACCTAGATCTTGGGAGTTGGAACCTGCTGCACGTGAGTTGGGTGGAGGCCATGGCGAGCGGCGGAGGTGGGTGGAGTGCATCGTGGGTAGCGCAAGCGGCAGGTTGGATGATGTAGCCGCGGGCGCAGGCGGCTGGGCGGGGGAAGCATCGGCCGAGGGTGGAGTGCATCGTGTGCAGCGAATGCCGAGACGGATCGGCGGAGGAGACATCAAGCGGAGGCGCCATCCACGCCGGTCATCCATGGATCCGGGGGCGGGGGCTCTGCCCGCGCATGGCTGGTGATGGCGTGCGCGAGATCTGGGGGCGAGGGAGCGGTGGGAATATGCGGAGCGGAGGGTGTCGCGGGTGGAAGGCAGAACCGTGCACCACCCACGGTGTGGACGTCTACACTATTCTCTTAATAGTAATAGAGATTTTCATGAATTAAATGGGTATCTGCAATTATTTTTAAACTAAAAATCAATTTCTAAACTCCTTTTCCCTATTTTCTTTATTTCCTGTACTGCGTCCCAAATTCCAGAAAGATCAGGGGCCAAGCTATAAATGTTTTTCTAGACTCAGTGAGCATACAGAGTGGACGGTGGGTTAAACACAAAAGACGTTTTAGTTGAAGTTGTACACAATTCAACATGAGTCATGTTGGCTAGAGGGTGGAAGGCTAGACATTCTGCTCAATAGATCCAAGGTTCGATCCCTAAACAGCCACGGTTTGATTTTTTTTTCTGCGCGCGGAAAACTGGTGTGCGGGATTGGACGGCTGAGATTGTAGCACGGTAGAATGGACGGCTGAGATCGCAGAATGGCAGAACACAAAAAGGCAGGCTACTATTGCTAACTTAATAAGTAGTAGAGATATAGCTTTTTAAAGGTTCAATCGACATGGATATAAAAGAAAAGGAGAAAAACAATCTAAGATGTCATAGGTCCGGTTTTAGAAGGTGATGAAAGAGTTATGCCAAGTTTGTAGTTGACTAGAGAAAATCTGGTTTCGTGATAGTTGAGAGAGCTAAAATAAACTGTTTTTTCTTAGTAGTTTGGTGACTTCGGCAGAATGGGTAAGAGACTCTGGCCTCCTGCCAGAGTGCCAGGCCATAAACATGTTGTGATCCTGGGCTGGCGAGTTTGGTATCCGTCAGGCTATTGATAGGTAAGGCCTGGTTTAGACGTCCGTCAGGGTGTGGCCCAATACCTGATCAGGCCCAGACAGCACCCATCTCAATCGCCGCGTGCATGTACTGAACGGAACCACAACTATATAAGCAAACGGACCGCCCCACACAGCACTGGTACAACCATTATTAGACACAGTACTGTTAGGCAATATGGCGTGTCGGTACTAGTGGCTAACCAACGGTTCAGACACTACACTATAGTACCTAATTATATTATATCAGTGCTATACAATACTAATATCTAATAGTGCACGTGCCAACATTTAATTTTAAAAATTTAAAAATATAGTAGATCTTTAAAATTACTAGCTGGATGCCCGTGCGTTGCAATGGGAATATATAATACCAGTATACTACGATAACTTATATACAAAATCTGTGTTATATTGTTATGAGAAAATGTTTCATAATCAATTTGTGATCCTAGCCATACATAAATTTTGTTATTTTAATCTAGTTATTTCACCACTACATTGCAACCATCAGTATCATGCAGACTTCGATATATGCCACGATTTGTATGGTCTCATCATTGGAGAGCACGAGCACGTTCCACACATGCCGGAAAAATTCCCTCATACATCGTTAGTCATCAGACACGCACCACCATATGCTCTTGCTTAAACAAAAAGGTAAGTATGTATGTGTTTGCGAAGAGAATTAAAGGCAGACCGGCACAAAAGCTACCCTGACGGTGGCGAGGATGACGAACTGGTCACTGTTGTCGATCCTCCTCTGTGTCACCTCCGGCACCAAGATGACGCCACAATCCTCGATATAGTAGTCGTCAAACGCACGCGACATGACGAGTACCGATGACTCTTGGTTGGGCTGCCAAACGAAGTGCACCCAGGGCTCATCAGCGAGGTAGTACCCCTGGCCGTTGCACCACCGAATGCGCTATTCCACTACATACATCATGTTCGAGGATACTCACACAACGTCAGCAACGTCCATCGTCCCAGCGCACAAGAATTCATGTCCGGCCAGTAGCGACTTACGTGGCAGGTTGGGCTTCAGGTGGACGATGAGCTGGATGGCGTGATGGCGTTGTCGTCGGATGCGGTGTCCAGAACAACCCGAGAGTCGTCGACGTTGGCGACAACCATGAGGCCCCCTGCTTAACGATGGACAGCGCGGTGCAGCTGCTCTAGACCGCGTCCAAGCGGCGGCTTCGCGGGAGCTTGTCGTACACAGCGGCGCATGCGACCACGTAAGACTGCTTTTAGAGGTAGAACTGACAGTCGCCAAGCTTCTTCTCGTCATCGATGAGCGACGACAACGCGAATGCCTCCTGCTCATGGAGTTTGTTCGGGGTTTGAAGTAGGAAACATGGATTCATGCTTGGCATTGGTTTATGAAAATGACTCACAAGTCTGATCCATGGAAAAAATATTACGAAGAAAAAATTTCACACATGCAAAAAAGGGAATTTAAGTATAATGCATTATTCAAACAAAAGAAATAGCATGCAAAGCTCTTCTTTAAATAATATTACCTCCATCCAAAAATATAATTCAAGAATATCGGTGATACTTATCTACTACTACGCATTGTGCAATGGTAGTAAGTGAGCTTGGAGAGAGATGTAGTAGATGTGTTTCCTGTGTTGCAACGGAAACATTTAATATCATGATAACTTATGAACAAATGTGTGTTATACTGTTATGTGAAAATGTTTCGTAATTAATTTGTGATCCTAACCATACATAAATTTTGTTATTTCAATCTAACTATTTCATCACTACATTGCAACCAACAGTATCGTGCAGACTTCTATACATGATAGCTGAATGCCCGTGCGTTGCAACGGGAATATATAATACCAGTATACTACGATAACTTATATACAAAATATGTGTTATACCGTTATGAGAAAATGTTTCATAATCAATTTGTGATTCTGGCCATACATAAATTTTGTTATTTATAATCTATCTGTTTCACCACTACATTGCAACCATCAGTATCATGCAGACTTTGATATATATCACGATTTGTATGGTCTCATTATTAGAGAGCACGTTTCACACATACCGGAAGAAATTCTCTCGTACATCGTTAGTCATTGGACACGTACCACCATACGCTTTTGCTTAAACAAAAAGGTAAGTGTGTATTTGCAAGACTAATGGTCAAACATCGTATAACCACAAAGTTAGAAAACTATATTAATATATTAAATAAGTTAATCCAATAGACATAGATTAACCCAATTAACATAGGATAAATAAATATCTAATTATAAAAGTATGAAACATGGTATAATCAATGTTGTTACTGCGTAGTAAATATTCATACGAGACTAACACAATTGGAACGATTCAATTTGGAATTAAAATGGGGAAGTTACGAATTCCCAAAGTTTCTATGTATTTGATATAGGATTAATTAGGAAATCAATTTTATTGTTGTTTTCATGACAAAACATAGGTATGATGTGATAAAAATAATATTATAGAATTATAGAAATTAGAATGAACTCATTTAGATTTAATATGAAATTTCCATGAATTAAATGGGTTTCTGCAATCATTTTTAAACTAAAAATCAATTTCTAAACTCCTTTTCCCTATTTTCTTTATTTCCTGGACTGCGTCCCAAATTCTAGAAAGATCAGAGGCCAAGCTATAAATGTTTTTTCTAGACTCAGTGAGCATACAGAGTGGACGGTGGGTTAAACACAAAAGACGTTTTAGTTGAAGTTGTACACAATTCAACATGAGTCATGTTGGCTAGAGGGTGGAAGGCTAGGCATTTTGCTCAATAGATCCAAGGTTCGATCCCTAGGCAGCCACGGTTTGATTTTTTCTGCGCGCGGAAAACTGCTGTGCGGGATTGGACGACTGAGATTGTAGAACGGTAGAATGGACGGCTGAGATCGCAGAATGGCAGAACACAAAAAGGATTGTAACTTAGTAAGTAGTAGAATAAACACATATAGGTGGGTGCCCGTGCGTTGCAACAGAAACATTTAATATCATGATAACTTATGAACAAATGTGTGTTATACTGTTATGTGAAAATGTTTCGTAATTAATTTGTGATTCTAGCCATACATAATTTTTGTTATTTCAATCTAACTATTTCATCACTACATTGCAACCAACAGTACCGTGCAGACTTCTATACATGATAGCTGAATGCCCGTGCGTTGCAACGAGAATATATAATACCAGTATACTACGATAACTTATATACAAAATATGTGTTATACCGTTATGAGAAAATGTTTCATAATCAATTTGTGATTCTGGCCATACATAAATTTTGTTATTTATAATCTATCTGTTTCACCACTACATTGCAACCATCAGTATCATGCAGACTTTGATATATATCACGATTTGTATGGTCTCATTATTGGAGAGCATGTTTCACACATACCGGAAGAAATTCTCTCGTACATCGTTAGTCATTGGACACGTACCACCATACGCTTTTGCTTAAACAAAAAGGTAAGTGTGTGTTTGCAAGACTAATGGTCAAACATCGTATAACCATAAAGTTAGAATACTATATTAATATATTAAATAAATTAATCCAATAGACATAGATTAACCCAATTAACATAGGATAAATAAATATCTAATTATAAAAGTATGAAACATGGTATAATCAATGTTGTTAGTGCGTAGTAAATATTCATACGAGACTAACACAACTGGAACGATTCAATTTGGAATTAAAATGAGGAAGTTACGAATTCCCAAAGTTTCTATGTATTTGATATAGGATTAATTAGGAAATCAATTTTATTGTTGTTTTCATGACAAAACAGAGGTATTATGTGATAAAAATAATATTATAGAATTATAGAAATTGGAATGAACTCATTTAGATTTAATATGAAATTTCCATGAATTAAATGGGTTTCTACAATTATTTTTAAACTAAAAATCAATTTCTAAACTCCTTTTCCCTATTTTCTTTATTTCCTGGATTGCGTCCCAAATTCTAGAAAGATCAGGGGCCAAGCTATAAATGTTTTTCTAGACTCAATGAGCATACAGAGTGGACGGTGGGTTAAACACAAAAGACGTTTTAGTTGAAGTTGTACACAATTCAACATGAGTCATGTTGGCTAGAGGGTGGAAGGCTAGGCATTTTGCTCAATAGATCCAAGGTTTGATCCCTAGGCAGCCACGGTTTGATTTTTTTCTGCGCGCGGAAAACTGCTGTGCGGGATTGGACGACTGAGATTGTAGAACGGTAGAATGGACGGCTGAGATCGCAGAATGGCAGAACACAAAAAGGCAGGCTACTATTGCTAACTTAGTAAGTAGTAGAATAAACACATATAGGTGTGTGTCCGTGCGTTGCAACGGAAACATTTAATATCATGATAACTTATGAACAAATGTGTGTTATACTGTTATGTGAAAATGTTTCGTAATTAATTTGTGATCCTAGCCATACATAATTTTTGTTATTTCAATCTAACTATTTCATCACTACATTGCAACCAACAGTACCGTGCAGACTTCTATACATGATAGCTGAATGTCCGTGCGTTGCAACGGGAATATATAATACCAGTATACTACGATAACTTATATACAAAATATGTGTTATACCGTTATGAGAAAATGTTTCACAATCAATTTGTGATTCTGGCCATACATAAATTTTGTTATTTATAATCTATCTGTTTCACCACTATATTTCAACCATCAGTATCATGCAGACTTTGATATATATCACGATTTGTATGGTCTCATTATTGGAGAGCACGTTTCACACATACCGGAAGAAATTCTCTCGTACATCGTTAGTCATTGGACACGTACCACCATACGCTTTTGCTTAAACAAAAAGGTAAGTGTGTGTTTGCAAGACTAATGTTCAAACATCGTATAACCACAAAGTTAGAATACTATATTAATATATTAAATAAATTAATCCAATAGACATAGATTAACCCAATTAACATAGGATAAATAAATATCTAATTATAAAAGTACGAAACATGGTATAATCAAAGTTGTTACTGCGTAGTAAATATTCATACGAGACTAACACAATTGGAACGATTCAATTTGGAATTAAAATGGGGAAGTTACGAATTCCCAAAGTTTCTATGTATTTGATATAGGATTAATTAGGAAATCAATTTTATTGTTGTTTTCATGACAAAACATAGGTATGATGTGATAAAAATAATATTATAGAATTATAGAAATTAGAATGAACTCATTTAGATTTAATATGAAATTTCCATGAATTAAATGGGTTTCTGCAATCATTTTTAAACTAAAAATCAATTTCTAAACTCATTTTCCCTATTTTCTTTATTTCCTGGACTGCGTCCCAAATTCTAGAAAGATCAGGGGCCAAGCTATAAATGTTTTTCTAGACTCAGTGAGCATACAGAGTGAACAGTGGGTTAAACACAAACGACGTTTTAGTTGAAGTTGTACACAATTCAACATGAGTCATGTTGGCTAGAGGGTGGAAGGCTAGGCATTCTGCTCAATAGATCCAAGGTTCGATCCCTAGGCAGCCACGGTTTGATTTTTTTTTCTGCGCGCGAAAAACTGCTGTGCGGGATTGGACGACTGAGATTGTAGAACGGTAGAATGGACGGCTGAGATCGCAGAATGGCAGAACACAAAAGGCAGGCTACTATTGCTAACTTAATAAGTAGTAGAGGTATTCATACGAGACTAACACAACTGGAACGATTCAATTTGGAATTAAAATGGGGAAGTTACGAATTCCCAAAGTTTCTATGTATTTGATATATGATTAATTAGGAAATCAATTTTATTGTTGTTTTCATGACAAAATAGAGGTATTATGCGAAAAACTGCTGTGCGGGATTGGACGACTGAGATTGTAGAACGGTAGAATGGACGGCTGAGATCGCAGAATGGCAGAACACAAAAGGCAGGCTACTATTGCTAACTTAATAAGTAGTAGAGGTATTCATACGAGACTAACACAACTGGAACGATTCAATTTGGAATTAAAATGGGGAAGTTACGAATTCCCAAAGTTTCTATGTATTTGATATATGATTAATTAGGAAATCAATTTTATTGTTGTTTTCATGACAAAATAGAGGTATTATGTGATAAAAATAATATTATAGAATTATAGAAATTGGAATGAACTCATTTAGATTTAATATGAAATTTCCATGAATTAAATGGGTTTCTACAATTATTTTTAAACTAAAAATCAATTTCTAAACTTTTTTCCCTATTTTCTTTATTTCCTGGACTGCGTCCCAAATTCTAGAAAGATCAGGGCCAAGCTATAAATGTTTTTCTAGACTCAGTGAGCATACAGAGTGGACGGTGGGTTAAACACAAAAGACGTTTTAGTTGAAGTTGTACACAATTCAACATGAGTCATGTTGGCTAGAGGGTGGAAGGCTAGGCATTCTATTCAATAGATCCAAGGTTCGATCCCTAGGTAGCCACGGTTTGATTTTTTTTTCTGCGCGCGGAAAACTGCTGTGCGGGATTGGACGGCTGAGATTGTAGAACGGTAGAATGGACGGCTGAGATCGCAGAATGGCAGAACACAAAAGGCAGGCTACTATTGCTAACTTAATAAGTAGTAGAGATATGTATAATTTTAAATCTTGAATATAATGAATTTATTATGTTTAAAATCATAACAAATAATAATTTATAATCACGTGTATATATATCACAATCACATCGATATATCATAATCGCAGTCGTGTCTAACCGTGTCGACCACTTAATCGGATCCGTCCATCGTGCCGAGATGGTGACCCAAGTACGACACTGGACTCATGTCAATCCGACACTGACAGTCTGACACTATATAAATCATGCTCTTGTTGTGAAAAAACACTACGGACTATAGGTTAGGGCATGTATAGTAGAGAGACACCAAAACGATTCTTCAAACAAAAGAGATAACTAAGAGACTCTATTATACAATGAAGTGTCTATAAATATAGTCTATTAATAAATACATAATTAAATGCATTTGTACAGCATCAGATCGATGGAACAGACGACAAATTCGTACATTGGGAAGTGAGGCGTTTGTTGCTACTTGGTTTACGAGCCAGAGACGTCTCTTTATAGAGAGACGACTCTAAAATTTTTTATAAATACCCCTTAAACACCTTAAGAACATTCACATTAAACATAACTGTACATGTACTTAGACCATGCTTACTGTCAGCTCATTTAACATGACCCATCTAGACATCTAAACCGTGGACCTTCTTTCTTCTTGTCGCCCACAACTGCGACTGCGCGGAAATTCTCGCCTCGTCGTCAAAGGCCCGCCAAACTGTTGATTCGCTGCTCCATTTGTGCCTTCTCCGCTTGTCTCATACTCTCATCTCATATTCTCATCTCGACTCGACGCAGCTGTCTCCAGTCTCCACCCATGGCCGGCCGCGCACGGCACTCGCCCTTCCGCCTTATGTTCTACCTCATCGGCTTGCTGGCCTCGCTCATCCCGGCCACGTCGCGGGCGCAGCCACCGGAGACGGTCACGGTGGGGCTCATCATCGACGCCGATTCGCCCGTCGGCAGGATCGCCAGCACCACCATACCGATGGCGATCGACGACTTCTACGCGGCCTTCCCCAACTCCTCAACGCGGGTCCAGATTCTGCAGCACGACTCCGGCGGGGACGTCGTCGCCGCCGCGTCCGCCGGTATGGACACGTGTCCCCCCCCCCCATCCGCCCCCACTCCGTCGCCTCCGTTCCTGACGCCGGCCCGTCGCTCGCGTGCGTGCAGCGCTGCAGCTGATGACGACCCAGGGCGCGCGCGCCATCCTAGGGCCGCAGTCCTCCGTCGAGTCCGCCTTCGTCGCGGACCTCGCCACGCGCGCCGAGGTCCCCGTCGTGTCCTTCTCGGCGACCAGCCCCTCGGTGTCCCACTCCGAGGCGCGCTTCTTCGTGCGCGCCGCGCTCAGCGACGCCGCACAGGCGGAGGCCATCGCCGCGCTCGCTACCTACTTCGGCTGGCGACGCGTCGTGCCCATCTACCAGGACGACGACTACGGCGCGGCCTTCGTGCCGTTCCTCGTCGACGCGCTCACGGAGGCGCGCGCGGAGGTCCCCTACCGCTGCGCACTGCCCGCCGGGGCGTCCAGGGACGCCGTCGCCGCCGCGATGTACCGCCTCGAGTCCGAACAGACGCGGGCCTTCGTGGTGCACGCGCGCCCGGCGCTCGCGGAGCTCGTGTTCGCCGCCGCGGTGGAGGCCGGGATGATGGCGGAGGGCTACGCGTGGGTCATCACCGACGGGCTCACGGGCCTCCTCGGCTCCATCCATCCACCGCAGGGCGTCATCGGGCTCGCGCCCCACGTGCCGTCCACCGTGCGCCTGCGCGACGTCCGGAAGCGGTGGGCGCACAGGTTCATGCGCCAACACCGGGACGCCGATCTGGCTCAAGCCGAGATGGGCTGCTACGCGCTGTGGGCGTACGATGCCGCATGGGCCGTCGCGTCCGCCGCCGAGCGGCTTGTTAGCCCCGGTGACCAGCCATCGCCGCAGGGGCTTGTCGGCGGCAGGAGCGGCCCCACGGACTTCTCCGGGCTCGGAAAATCGATGTCCGGGGCCAAGTTCCTCGCGGCAATAATCAGCACTACGTTCGAGGGCCTCGGCGGCAGGTTCGAGCTCATCAACGGCGAGCTGGCGGTGCCGGCCTTCCGGATCGTCAACATCATGGACGACGCCAGGGAGCGGGGCATCGGATTCTGGACGCGCAAGGGCGGACTGCACAGGCAACTGGGGCGCCGCGGGATCGCGTCGAACAGCGGGCTCTTGCCGGTGATCTGGCCGGCGGACTCGACCGTCGTGCCGATTGGTTGGGTCCAGCCGACGAGCGGCCGGAAGCTGCAGGTGGCTGTGCTGGGGAGCGTCGACCCTGGCTATCGGCCGATCATGCACCTCGACGTCGACCCAGCTACAAACCGGACGGTAGCCGGCGGGTTCGTCATCGAGGTGTTCGAGGCGGCGGTGCGTCTGCTGCCCTACGCGCTGCCGTTCGAGTACGTGCTAGTGGGCTCCATGCGCTACGACACTCTAGTCGAGAGGGTCGGCAAAGGGGTAAGTGCAATATCAAATCTCCAAGCTGTTAATTTCTCTACATACTGCTATTATGTTACTACTTCTTACTACTCCTAGATGTTTTACATTGCAAGATTGATATTTTATGATTTCTATAACAACGTCAACCAAACATTCGTGTTGAAATCTACATTAAATGACATAGGATCGGAGTTCATTTCCTTCACATGTCACAGCATGGGTTTTAAATTTGCTTTTATATATGTATAAAATAACCACCATCGGTTTTGTCAATTGGAAAATAAGATCAACACAACAAACAAATCATATCATATCTGATGTAATGCTAACACAACAAACAAATCATATCTGATGTAATGTCGCCACTCGCCACTAAAGTTCATCTTGAGCCGTCAATGGTGTAGTGCCAATTACATGCATGCTTCTCAAGTACAACTTTTTTAGATATACGAAGCACCAAAAAGCATTCTAATATAATACAGTAGAAAGAGTTATATTGATGACCTCAGATAATCATGCTTTTCCCGTTGTTATTATATTGATGACCTCAGATCAGCAATCTAAACATATGAAAGCATTTCTCCTGGTAGTTACACACATTCCTCAGATAGATCATGCTTTTCACACACATATGATGTTTTTTTGGTATTGGTGGCCAAAGATAAATAGGTTAAAGGCCGACAAATTTAAATTCGTAAAATAAATTTAGGATTGGAGCCTAGAGTTAGTGACATTATTCCATTAAAAATAAATTTAATATTAAAGTAAACATATGGTCCATATTGGATACTAAATTAATAATAACAAATATTATACATTATCTTAGCAAAAATGTCGAGAAAGATATGAGTTAAAAAAGAGCACAACCTTTTTTATAGCTCGCTCGGTCGGTCCTTCTCCTCTAGCTCTCCAGCTAACGAGGTGGTACTATATGAGAGGTTTGTGCTACATATAGCTCTCTGTGGTGTTTGACTTGGATGGTTTCTCACGGTCTATCTATAGTGTAACTAGACCTGATCATGGACCACCCGACCCGACCAACCCGACCCGCCCGAAAAAACCCAACCTGGCCTGACCAATGCAACGGGCGAGTACGGGCCATAATTTTTGACCTGCAATAATTCACGGCCGGGTACGGACCGTAATTTTTAACCCAAAACCCGACCCAACCGAAAAACTCGACCCAAAGCCAAAAAACGACCAACCCAAAAAAAATCCGACATGTTAAACAGGGAGGCACGGACCGACCAACCCGACACTAGGCACGGGTCGGGTATGGGCCGTAAATGGGCCACGATCTGATCCTGACCCGATCTGAAGCTGACCCGACCCGACCCGATGTTTGAACATGTCTAGGTGTAACGACCAATTGTTAGATGAGAAGCCTATGTGTGGATTTCTGTCGTAATGGGCTTGGATAAATTATCACTACTCATTATGGTGTAATGGTGCATAGTTAGGTGCGAAGCACGAAAGATAAGCAGAACTACGCACTTCGCACGTGACACGTGAAATTGGTGCTTTAAAAGAGAAGAGATATTGGCTGCAAACATTTTGGCCACACAACTGTATAGCTTAGTGCTATCTGCATTCTTGAATATTTGTCACCTGCTAATTCATTTTTGAACTAAAACGCGATAAATAAAAAAAGGATAGAGTGAGTATAATATAAACTTTACAAAATGATGGGTCGATCGCCTTTGACCAGTCGCGAGTTGACTTATTCTATGGATTTAACGGTTTGCACAGGAATTCTCTTGGTCTGTGTTATTCGAAAGGAATTTAACCTGCAATTTACATCTATAGAGAGAGACTTTTCTTTTGTCTTATATAAAGAGCACGAGGGTTCGTTCCGTTGACCTCAGACTATTCCTTAGCACAGGACACATAGACTTTGTCCAAATACGTTCTTGCATTTAAAAATTAGCCCATTTAAGTAAAATAGATTAAACACTGATTATAAACTAATAAGGGCTAATGGATTCTAACCACAACTATTAGCTCTTATTAACCTATCATCAGCCTTTTTAATAGATATTTAAAAATATGGAGTAATTGTTAGCCCACTAGGCAAAACTTTGCCGAGTTTAACACTAGGCAAATGTGCAATAATCTTGACACGTGCAACACAAGGCAAAGCTGCCGTTATCGTAGTCACATCGTCACGACGACTTTTTTTTACCGCGTTCTGAGGTCAGCACTAGGCAAAGTATCTATCGAGTGCTCGATAAATTGCACTCAACAAAGAACCTTTGCTGATTTCTTTTTCTTTACTGAATTCTCTTTGCGGAGCCCAACACTTAGCAAAACACTTGCCGAGTGCAAAACAACATTTACCAAGTGCCTGTGGCACTAAACAAAGAAGACGGTTCCTATGATGGATCCAAAACATACAAAAGGCTAGTTATTAATTAGAGCTGAAATTGCCTAAATTAGATAACAATAGCTAAACACGCTTAGCTAAAAAAAAGTTAATTCACATATTATCTCTCTTGTTTAAATGTATTAGAACTAATTTTTAGCTAACTATAGTAATTAGCTTATGTATACATAACATGTCATAATCTTGTCACATCACATACATAATTAGCTATTTGTAGATAACATTAGGCCATGCGGAGAGTTTTCAAAGTGCTTTTCGGATCCCGAGCTAAAAATTAACCCATGCATCTTGCGAAAATAGATTAAATGTAAGACTAGTTTTAGGTTAATAAGGGGTACTGAACTTTAACTACTAACTAGCTACAATTAGCTTTTATTAGTGTAGAAATAGCTCCCGTGTAATTTTTCTAATTAGTATTTAAAAATGTGGGCCAATTATTTGCCACCTATATATATATATATATATATATATATATATATATATATATATATATATATATATATATATATTAAACAGGCCCTAAACACTGTACTAGTGAACTGTCCCTGATGTACTAATAATTGGACACCAAGGACATAGTATTTCTCAACTTCTCTTCATAGGGTGCTGTCAGTTGAAACTTCTCTGTCGCCGATCGATCGTACATTTTGACTCGGAATTCATTGACCGTTTGAATTGACTCGGAATAATGCATTTTGAATCGGACCAAACCAAGAGTTGCATATATATAAGAAGTTGACCGATTCTGTATAAGTTTCTTTTGTTTCAAAAAAAAAACAACATTTAAGATTAATCAAGTCACATCGTTGTGGATGCAACCACGTCATCTATTAGCACTAGACTAGTCCACTTAAAGCATCATAAGCTAGTGATAGAATACTTAACACACGGTGTAACCATTGCTTTATTCTTCTGGGCATGTTTGGTTTGCTGCTTAACTTGTCACACTTTATCTAACTTTTCTGTCTAAAGTTAATTCTTTAATATTAAACGACTAACCTCAGACAAAGTGTGACACAGTTAGCCACGAACCAAACAGACCCGACGTACGTTGCGTACCATTGCATGCCCGTGGTCTATATAAAACAACCACACCAGACGCGTCACATTCCTCAATGTCGACCCTTTTGTATATTCTTCCTCCCTGACTACTACGTACACGGAAGAGTCCAATTCTCCCGGACACCGTCTGAGTTCAAGCCAGTAACCATGAGCAACTGCAGAGCAACACATGGTGGACCCCCAGCATTGTCTGCGAACCTCTGGTCACTCTGAAATTGAGATTAACCAGCAAGTGTGTATCGCGCTGTTGATCCACATGCATGCTGTTTCTGTGACGCCGGCTGCTTGAAGTGTGAACCCATGCCCTTGCACCTGCCAATTTGTCGTAATATAGACGCTGGTTGGAATCAAATCATTATACACTGCACTGCTTAGTGACACTTAACAATAATAGTTTCAGTTAGAAACTTCTGTCTCGATCGAAAATCGTGAATGTACTTGCATGCCACACAGCTTATATATAAGTGATGATGTACTAGCATCCACGATATAGCAAGACGAGGGATCATAAGATTAAATATTTTCTACAACATAGTTGAAATATCATAGAACCTATCAAGTTACCTGTAATGTCACTTATAAATGGTAAAACGGGTCACCTCTAATTGCCCTTCCAGTACTATAGAGCAGAACGGCAAAACTAAACAAAAAATATAACGAAGGATAAAAATGAAGAAGGTGACAAAACTAAGGGTATAAATTTAAATAGCCTAGGCTCCGTCCAAAGTATCCGAGCCAAGGATTTGCAAATCTGCGTTGTCTCCATCAGTATTTTTTTATAACATGCTATATTTTAAATTTCATTCTACGAACAATGTGATTTACAGTACAAATCTCCCATTTTACTTAATCTGCTGCAGACATCCTAGTTCCTAACATAGCTGCACTGCATCGTGTCGCAGGAGTTCGACGCGGCGGTGGCGGACATCACCATCACGGCGAACCGGTCGCAGCACGTGGACTTCACGCTGCCGTACATGTCGTCGGGGATCTCCATGGTGGTGCCGATGCGCGACCAGCGGAGCAAGCGCGCCGCCTGGGTCTTCCTCAAGCCGCTCCGCTACGACCTCTGGCTCATCAGCTTCGCCTTCTTCGTCTTCACCGGCTTCGTGGTGTGGGCCATCGAGCACCGCAGCAACGAGGAGTTCCGTGGCCCCCCATCCTACCAGATCGGCACCCTCCTCTACTTCGGCTTTTCGACCCTCGTCTTTGCACACAGTAATTAACTAATCTCTCTCTCTGCTAGCTCCGATTCTTCCAGTTTTGCATGCATTATTATTGAGCTGGGAATTGAAAGTCCGGTGGAATGGTCGACGCAGGGGAGAACCTGAAGAGCAACCTGTCGCGGTTCGTTGTGGTGGTGTGGGTGTTCGTGGTGCTCATCCTGCAGTCCAGCTACACGGCGAGCCTGACGTCCATGCTGACGGTGCCGCAGCTTGAGCCGGCGATCGGGGACTTCGCCTCGCTGTGGCCGGGGACGGACAAGGTGGGGATCATGAACAACTCCTTCATGAGGGAGGCCATGACCAAGACGGGCTTCCCTCAGTACAGGCTCAGGCCGTACCAGGCCACGCAGAGCTTCCACGAGGCGCTGCTCAACGGCACCATCGGCGCCATCGTCGACGAGACGCTCTACCTCAGGCTCTTCCTCAACTCCTACTGCGACAACTTCACACAGATCGCCCAGAGCAACAAGACCGGCGGCTTCGGCTTCGTAAGCGTCCTCCCCTCCCTGCCTGCTGCCACACAACAGCGGCTTAGGTTTGCAGTGCGGTGCACCATTTCATTTATTTTTTTTCGGCAACTGATAAATATGCATGGCCCATCGACCGAGCAGGCGTTCCCCAAGGGATCGCCGTACGTGGGGGACCTGTCGCGGGCGATCCTGAACCTCACGGAGAGCGACGAGCTGAGCTCGATCGAGCGCAAGTGGTTCGGCGACGCGGACGGCTGCGCGGCGCAGGGCAGCCCGTTCACGTCGGCCAGCCTCAGCTTCGACAGCTTCTGGGGCCTGTTCCTCATCACCGGCGCCACCTCCCTGTTCTGCTGCGCGCTGCACCTGCTCCTCTTCGTCGTGGCCAATCGCCGGCGGATCTGTGCGGCGCGCGTGCCCTGGAGAATCAGGCTCCGGGTCGTCCTCAAGCTCCTCGACGACAAGGACCTATCGTCGCACACGTTCAGGACCATCAAGGATGGCGGCGGGTCGGTGGCCGGTCGGAGCGCCGGCGCCCACGACGCGGGCGCCTCCCCGGCCGTCGCGCGCATCGCAGCCGGAAGCCCGCTCAGCGTGTCCAACCACACGTACGACATGAGCGAGTGGTCATTTGGTGCGCAGAGCCCGGCGCCTGCAGCTGCAGGTGAGATCGAGCTGGCTGGCGCCGGCGAGGCAGGGGAGGTGGCCGCAGCTCCCCCAACCCTCGCGGCGGCTCGCGGCTCCAGTGATCAAAGTGGCACAGTCGTCCATCAGGCCAGTAACTGATCAAGGTCTTCTCTGAGTGCTCTGGCAGGAAATGTACAGGTTGCTATCATACGTGTAGATTTGGGCCGTTTGGATCCCTTCGTATTTAGAAGGAATTAAAATCTAGTTTGGGTAGGTTATTTAGCTTAGAATTTAGCATTCTATAGCTTTGCAAAGCTTAGACACAAACTTATCTTAAATTCATGAAGGCGGTAGATGGAAATTAATTGTATAGATCTCTATACTATGAGTCTACACATTCTTCAACTCACTTCCCTCCCTGTAGCACAGATACAACACATAAAGAGTAAAATATTATAGTGGTCCTTAAACTTGTCACGCTTGTCACTCAGGTCACTAAGCAAAATGAGTCTCTAACTTTGTCGGTCCGTACAAAACCGACCAAAACCGAATTTGCTCAAAATAGATGCTCTATGTGTTGAGCACCATTAGTGGCACTGGGCATGGTCGGACAGTCCGCAAATAGATTGGATCAGGCGTAGTTAATCACTTTTCCGCGTGAGTTTAGCCCTCTAGACCCGCGGTTGGTGTTTGGAGACGCCTAGAAATAGGTCCAGACCTCCACCCCTATATATATTAAGGAATACGGCCGATTGTAGACACCAACAATCGATCAAACAATTAATATATCTGTCGGCGTTTCGACCCCAGGGGGTCCCTGGACCGACGAGTAAATTGTCGCCGCGTGCCCCAGCCCAGATGGGTCGGCGCGAGACGGAGCGCGAAGGGGGGAAGAAGCCGGAGGGAGACAGGCGTAAAAGGGGAAACCCGCGGCCTTCGTGTTTGTCCCGCGCCCAGGTCGGGTGCGCTTGCAGTAGGGGGTTACAAGCATCCACGCGGGAGGGAGCGAGAGGCTTACGCGAGCGCCGTCCCGTCCTTCCCCGCGCGGCCAACCCTCTGTAAAAGGGCCCTGGACCTTCCTTTTATAGGCGTAAGGAGAGGATCCAGGTGTACAATGGGGGGTGTAGCAGTGTGCTAACGTGTTTAGCGGAGAAGAGCTAGCGCCCTAAGTACATGCCGTCGTGGCAGACGGAGAGGTTTTGGCACCCGGTTCGTGTGGTGTCGTGGCCGTCGGAGGAGCGCTGGAGCCTGGCGGAAGGACAACTGTTGGGGCTGTCGAGTCCTTGCTAACGTCTCCTTGCTTCCGTAAGGGGGCTGAGAGCCGCCGTCGTCATGGAGCATGCGGGGCGCCATCATTACTTGTTTATCGGGGCGAGCCAGATGGGACGCCGGTCTTGTTCCCCGTAGCCTGAGTTAGCTTGGGATAGGGTAATGATGGCGCCTCCTGTGACGTGGTCGGTCCGAGCCCTGGGTTGGGCGAGGCGGAGGCTCCTCCGAGGTCGAGGTCGAGTCTGTCTTCCGAGGTCGAGGTCGAGTCCGAGCCCCTGGGTCGGGCGAGGCGGAGACCATCGGCTGAGGCCAGGGCTGAGTCCGAGCCCTGGGGTCGGGTGAGGCGGAGTTCGTCGTCTTCTGGGGCTGAGCCCGAGTCCGAGCCCTGGGTCGGGCGAGGCGGAGTTTGTCGTCTTCCGGGGCCGAGCCCGAGTCCGAGCCCTGGGGTCGGGCGATGCGGAGTTCGTCGTCTTCCGGGGCTGAGCCCGAGTCCGAGCCCTGGGGTCGGGCGAAGCGGAGTTCGTTGTCTTCTAGGGCTGAGCCCGAGTCTGAGCCTTGGGGTCGGGCGATGCGGAGTTCGTCGTCTTCCGGGGCCGAGCCCGAGTCCGAGCCCTGGGGTCGGGCGAAGCAGAGTTTCCTATGGCGCCTGAGGCCGGACTTGGCTGCTGTCAGCCTCACTCTGCCGAGTGGCACAGCAGTCGGAGCGGCGGAGGCGGCGCTATCCTCTTGTCAGGCCGGTCAGTGGAGCGGCGAAGTGACTGCGGTCACTTCGGCTCTGTCGACTGAAGGGCGCGTGTCAGGATAAGGTGTCAGGCCACCTTTGCATTAAATGCTCCTGCGATACGGTCGGTCGGCGTGGCAACTTGGCCAAGGTTGCTTCTTGGTGAAGTATGGGCCTCGGGCGAGGCGAAGGTGTGTCCGTTGCTGGAGGGGGTCCTCGGGCGAGACGTAAATCCTCCGGGGTCGGCTGCCCTTGCCCGAGGCTGGGCTCGGGCGAGGCGAGATCGTGTCCCTTGAGTGGACCGATCCTTGACTTAATCGCACCCATCAGGCCTTTGCAGCTTTGTGCTGATGGGGGTTACCAGCTGAGATTAGGAGTCTTGAGGGTACCCCTAATTATGGTCCCCGACAGTAGCCCCCGAGCCTCGAAGGGAGTGTTAATACTCGCTTGGAGGCTTTTGTCGCACTTTTTTGCAAGGGGACCGACCTTTCTCAGTTGCATTTTGTTCCGGTGGGTGCACGCGAGCGCACCTGCCGGGTGTAGCCCTCGAGGCCTCGGAGGAGTGGTTTGACTCCTTCGAGGTCTTAATGCGTTTCGCAATGCTTCGGCTAGTCTGGTTGTTCCCTCATGCGAGCTGGCCGTAGCCCGGGTGCACGGTCGGGTCCCAAGTTCTCGGGCTGGTATGTTGACGCTGTCAACGGTTTGGCCGGAGCCGGGTTTGCGAGAGCAGCCCCCGAGCCTCCGCACAGGGCGAGAGGACGGTCAAGAACAGACTCGACTTTTTTTACATACGCCCCTGTGTCGCCTTTCCGCAAGGAGGAGGGGGGCGGGAAAAAGCGCCATGTTGCCCTCGGAGGGCGCCGAACATGGTGTCTCCAGTGAGCTGCTAACGGGTAATCCGAGTGGACGCCCGTGCCCCATTTGTTAGGGGTCGGCTAGAGGCCCGGAGGCGTGCTCCAAAAGTACCTGCGGGTGATCTGCCGGACCCGGTCCCCTTTTGACGGGGTCCGAGGGCTCGATGCCTCCCTCTGATGGGATTCCGTTACAAGATCGTTCCCGCTGGTCTCGGAAATGTCCTAGGGTACCTCAGGAGCGTAGCCCGAGCCTTGGTTATGTATCGAACGTACCCAGGGTCATCCCTCGCTCTGCGTCTGAGGCGGCTGTGAACCCTTCGAGGGCCAGCCTACGAACCCCTGATCAGTAGTGGGCGCGGAGCCCGAGTGGCCTGAGGCGGTCGTTGAACCCTTCCGAGGGGCCGGCCTTTGAACCTCTGACCAGTAGTGGGCGCGGAGCTCGAGCGCTCTGAGGCGGCTGTTGAACCCCTCCGAGGGGCCAGCCTTCGAACCTCTGATCAGTAGGGGGGCTCGGGGCCCGTTTCCTTCGCGGAGAAGGATCCCTTTCGGGGTATCCCATTTCCCGGTCCCTGTTGTAAGAGAGAGAAAGAGGAACAGGAAAAGGATACGAAATCGAATGACGTGGCGTACCTTTTTGGACGCGGTCATTATGGCGAAGGCGAAGCGTCGCCCACTTCTCCTGCCAAAGGTGTCGCCTGTCCCGCGGCGGAGTTAATGCGGCGGGACGAGTGGTTCGCGGGGCAGCCGTTGCGCGTGCGCGAGCCGTTCGAGAAACGGGACACGAGCGCGCCATCTTCACGCCGTGGGAGAGGGCTCTCCCGCTGTCCCAGGAGGGGACGTGAGCTTGGCTGATGACTTGACCGCTGCTTTCGCTCGCCTGCCACCGCCATTACTGCCGGCCCATTTCTGGCTGCATCGATCGTCGCGCCTTCTCCTGCAGCTGACTGGCCCATGACCGATGTGCCTGGTTGGCACTGTTGGGTCATGCGCAGGGTTGCCTCGAGTTGCGGTACTGGTTCCGCAGTCGAGGAGGCGCGGTAGTGGCACGAGTGGCGGTGCGGTTTCTTGCACGTAGCGACCAGCGCGCCGGTTGCATGACGCGTGGGCCTGGGCCTCCATGCTGGACGCGTCGAAGTCGAAAGGGTGCGCCCCTTCGGTGCGGTTGCATGCCGCCTGCATGGTGGTCCGCCCTTTCACCCGCTGGTCTGGGCGAAAGTGGGGGGATGCTTGTAACCGCTGGGCAGTTGCTCGCGCCGCGCGCGGTGGTTTGGCTTCTTCTGCCCTGGGCCAGCTTGCATGACGCGTGGGACCCAGCCCCCGTGTCGTAAGGGGAGGACCTTGGAGCGTGTTGGGGAAGACTTAGCCCGCGATGGCTGAGGACGCAAGTGGGGAGAGTTGCCTTTAAAAGGGGGGTGACCCCCTTGAAAGGCAACCATGTCTTCGCGTTCCCCTTATGCATCGCGTCTTTCCACCTTCCGAGCCCCCGGATGGGGGATACTCGCAGTCTTTCCGCCTTGTCGTCGGAGGAACACAACTTCGCGGAAGTTGGTACCTTTCAGCCATCGTTCGGCTTCAAGGATTTTCATCAGGCAGCCCGGCCGCATCCCCTCGCCGGTGGTCACCCAAGACGGTGACCACCAGCTCCTGGGTGGGGAGAAGCAAGCCGGGCTGCGGCCTCTGCCCCTCCCTCAGCTTCAAGGATGTTCATCATCAGTGCTGGGGAGGGGAGTGCGCCGAGTTGGGGTCGGTCTCTGCGCGGGCAGCGGCCCGCTCCTTCCCTTAGTGATCGGGGGGAAGGGCGTTCGCCGTTCGTGGCGCTGGCAGCTGCCGCGTGCCCGGCTCTTCGACCTGAGCGGCTTCGGCGCCGCTTTCGGCGCCACCTTCCGCCACGACAGACGGAAGAGGTTTCTCCGCCGACGAGATAGCCGGTGCCGCCCACGGACTGACCTCCAACTCTACGGCCTTCTGCTCGTCCTCGCCCCCCGAGTGGGGATGTGGGCGAGGGCTTTATGGCAGCAGCATCCACCCTGAGGTCATCGCTGCTGCTGTTTGGCCACCCGGAGCAGAAGTCGTCGTCGCCGCGCCACCCGTCGGCCTTCTGTTGCTCCACAGGCCCCCCAATCGTGTGGGGTTGTTCGTACCTGCGGAGGTGGAACTGGAGTTCCATTTGTAATGGCACTTTGAGTGCCGGAGTCTATTCATTGTGGCTGTCGGGGCCTAAACATGTATGTATTTTCGGCACGGAGCCGTGTTTTTTCTTCATTTCGAGCACTAAGACTCGCCTGTCAGCTATCTGAACCGCTTCACCAAGCGTGAGTTGCCTCGTGCGAAGGTGATGAGTGAGGTATCCGTATCCTGGAGGCGTAGGAGTCCCTCGGCTCGGTCGGCCTTGCTTTCCGAGGTTTCTCTTGCTTAGTTAAAGGAACCCTCGGCCGCTCTTCGATGAGCCGAAGCCAGGGGCAGCGGTGTCAGTACAGACAGAGGCGGAGTTGACTCGAAAAGAAGACTTCGTCGGCCGGAGCCCGGCCGGGCCGTCCACTGGCGGGACCAGCGTCGGAGTTGAGTTGCCGAGGCCACGAGCCGGGCTGATGTCCTTGGGGGACAGCTGGCTGAGGCTTCGGAATGGCCGGCCGAGCCGTCTGCCCGGGCCGGACTCCTGGAGAAGACCCTGGCGGCGATGGCCCGGGCGTGGTGCTGATGTCATCCTTCGAAGTGGAGATCCTTCGACCGCGTCGCCGTCCGAGGCTAGGTCGGACCTCGCCGAAGGTGTAGTTGACGCCGAGGGTGCTGCTGCTCCCTTCAACCGTCAAGGTCCGAGCCTGCAGGATCGGGTTATCTTGTAGTGTGCGTATGTTTTCTGCGGCCGCCGAGGCGCAAACATACTGTCGTCGTGTTGTAAAGCTGCGTTTCTTTTCCTCTTGCTTCGAGTATCTGGACTTATTTGTCGGTAGCAGAGTTGTTCGTCCAAGCGAGAGTTACTTTTCACGGAAGGTGATGAGTGAGGTATCCGTATCCCGGAGGCGTAGGAATCCCTCGGCTCGGTCGGCCTTGCCGCTTACGTGTACTCATACTCGTCCGTCGGATTCTGCTATCGATGTAGTCGAGAAGGCCCGAAAAATCGTTTCGGCAGAAGAGTTTTCGAGCGTGAAGACTTGTTCGGTCTGCGGAATCACCTATACGAGCGTGAGTTACTTATCGCAGAAGGTGATGAGTGAGGTATCCGTATCCCGAAGGCGTAGGAGTCCCTCGGCTCGGTCAGCTTTGGCTGCTTACGTGTACTCCATCGTTTTCAGGATCCACTTTCAAAGTAGTCGAAAAGCACGAAAGATATTCTGGCAGAAAAGATCTTTTTCCGAGGAAAAATTTTGACGCAGAGGGGTTCCCCCCTTCTAGCCCCCGAGGGAGGGTCGGGCTTTGCCGAGGCAAGGCCGACCCTTCCTTGATGATTAGACTTCGTGTGTGAACGAGGTGTATGAACAACTTGAAAGCATCTTAAGGGTAGAAGCGACGTAGCTGTCGGATGTTCCAAGCGTTGCTGTAGACCTCGCCTTGACTGTTGGCCAGCTTGTACGTCCCGGGCTTCAGAACTTTGGCGATGACGAACGGCCCTTCCCAGGGAGGCGTGAGCTTGTGCCACCCTCGGGCATCTTGTCGCAGCCGAAGCACCAGGTCGCCCACCTGGAGGTCTCGGGACCGAACCCCTCGGGCGTGGTAGCGTCGCAGGGACTGCTGATACCGCGCCGAGTGTAGCAAGGCCATGTCCCGAGCCTCCTCCAGCTGGTCCAGTGAGTCTTCTCGGTTAGCTCGGTTGCTTTGATCGTCGTAGGCCCTCACCCTCGAGGAACTGTATTCTAAGTCTATGGGCAAGATGGCCTCGGCCCCATAGACTAGAAAGAACGGTGTGAAGCCCGTGGCTTGGCTCGGCATTGTCCTCAGACTCCAGACCACCGAGGGGAGCTCCTTCATCCATCGCTTGCCGAACTTGTTGAGGTCATTGTAGATCCACGGCTTGAGTCCTTGCAGGATCATGCCGTTGGCACGCTCTACTTGCCCATTCGTCATGGGGTGAGCCACGGCGGCCCAGTCCACCCGGATGTGGTGATCCTCGCAGAAGTCCAGGAACTTTCTGCCGGTGAACTGGGTGCCGTTGTCGGTGACGATGGAGTTCGGGACCCCAAAGCGATGGATGATGTTGGTGAAGAACGCCACCGCCTATTCGGACCTGATGCTGTTTAGGGGCCGGACCTCGATCCACTTGGAGAATTTGTCGATGGCGACCAGCAGGTGTGTGTAGCCCCCGGGTGCCTTCTGCAAGGGGCCGACGAGGTCCAGACCCCACACAACAAACGGCCAGGTGATGGGTATGGTCTGCAGAGCCTGAGCGGGCAGGTGGGTCTGCCTTGCGTAGAATTGACACCCTTTGTAGGTGCGGACAATTCTAGTGGCGTCGGCCACCGCGGTAGGCCAGTAGAAGCCTTGTCGGAAGGCGTTTCCAACAAGGGCTCGAGGTGCTGCATGATGACCGCAAGCCCCCGAGTGTATTTCTTGTAAGAGCTCCTGGCCTTCGGTGATGGATATGCATCGCTGGAGGATGCCTGAGGGGCTACGGTGGTAGAGCTCCTTCCCGTCCCCCAGCAAGACGAACGACTTGGCGCGCCGCACCAACCGCCGAGCTTCGGCTCGGTCGAGGGGTAGCTCTCCTCGGTGGAGATATTGCAGGTACGGGGTCTGCCAGTTTCGATTAGGCGTGACCCCGCTTCGCTCCTCCTCGACGCGCAGTGCCTCACCTTCGGGGGCCGAGGTTGCCTTGGGCTGAGCCGAGGGTGTCTCGGGCAGAGCCGAGGGTGCCTCGGGCCGAGCCGAGGATGCCTCGGGCTGGGCCGAGGCCTTCTCGGGCTCGGGCGTGTCGTCGGTTTTGATGGAGGGTTGGTGTAGGTCTCGGGAGAAGACGTCCGGGGGAACCGTTGTTCGCCCCAATGCTATCTTAGCCAACTCGTCCGCAGTCTCGTTGTAGCGTCGGGCGATGTGGTTGAGCTCGAGCCCATAGAACTTGTCTTCCAGGCGCCGAACCTCATCGCAGTAGGCTTCCATCTTTGGGTCGCGTCAGTGGGAGTTCTTCATGACTTGGTCGATGACGAGCTGCGAGTCACCGCGAGCGTCGAGGCGTCGAACCCCTAGCTCAATGGCGATGCGCAACCCATTGACCAGAGCCTCGTACTCGGCCACATTGTTGGACACCGGGAAGTGGAGGCGTAGCATGTAGCGTAGGTGCTTTCCGAGGGGCGAGATGAAGAGCAGGCCCGCGCCTGCCCCTGTCTTCATCAGCGACCCATTGAAAAACATGGTCCAGAGTTCCGGTTGGATCGGAACTGTTGGGAGCTGGGTGTCGACCCATTTAGCCACTAAGTCCGCCAAGACCTGGGACTTGATGGCCTTCCGAGGGGCGAACGAGATCGTCTCACCCATGATTTCCACCACCCACTTTGCAATTCTACCCAAGGCCTCTCAGCACTGGATGATCTCCCCCAGGGGGAAGGATGACACCACAGTCACCGGATGAGACTCAAAGTAGTGTCGCAACTTCCGCCGCATCAGGATCACCGCGTACAACAGCTTCTGAATTTATGGGTAGCGGATCTTGGTCTCGGACAGTACCTCACTGATGAAGTAGACTGGCCTCTGGACGGGCAATGCATGCCCCTCTTCTCGTCTCTCAACCACGATCGCGGCGCTAACCACCTGAGTGGTAGCGGCGAAGTAGAACAAGAGGGCTTCTCCGACGGCGGGAGGCACAAAGATGGGCGCGTTCGTGAGGAGCGCCTTCAGGTTCCCGAGGGCTTCCTCGGCCTCAGGGGTCCAAGTGAAGCACTCGGCCTTCCTTAAGAGGCGGTACAGAGGCAGACCTCTTTCACCGAGGCGTGAGATGAAACGGCTCAGAGCCGCAAGGCATCCCGTGACCCTCTGTACGCCTTTCAAGTCCTTGATGGGCCCCATGTTGGTGATGGCCGCGATTTTTTTCGGGTTGGCCTCGATGCCCCGCTCGGAGACGATGAACCCCAAGAGCATGCCTCGAGGGACCCCGAAAACGCACTTCTCGGGATTGAGCTTTACGCCTTTCGCCTTGAGACACCGGAATGTCACTTCAAGGTCGGAAAGGAGGTTGGAGGCTTTCCTCGTCTTGACTACGATGTCATCGACGTAGGCCTCGACCGTTCGACCAATGTGTTCGCCGAACACGTGGTTCATGCACTTTTGGTATGTCGCACCCGCATTCCTCAAACCGAACGGCATGGTAACATAGCAGTACATGCCGAAGGGTGTGATGAAAGAAGTCGCGAGCTGGTCGGACTCTTTCATCCTGATTTGGTGATACCCTGAGTAGGCATCGAGGAAAGACAGGGTTTCGCACCCAGTAGTGGAATCCACGATTTGATCGATGCGAGGCAGAGGGTAGGGAACTTTCGGACATGCTTTGTTTAGACCAGTGTAGTCTACACACATCCGCCATTTCCCTCCTTTCTTTCTCACAAGCATAGGGTTGGCAAGCCATTTGGGATGGAATACCTCTTTGATGAACCCTGCTGCCATTAGCTTGTGGATCTCCTCGCCTATGGCTCTACGCTTTTCTTCGTCGAATCGGTGCAGAGGCTGCTTCATGGGTCGGGCTCCAGCTCGGATATCCAGCGAGTGCTCGGCGACATCCCTCGGTATGCCGGGCATGTCCGAGGGACTCCACACGAAAACGTCGGCGTTTGCGCGGAGAAAGTCGACGAGCACTGCTTCCTATTTGGGGTCGAGCTCGGAGCCGATCCGGATCTGCTTGGAGGCGTCGTTGCTGGGGTCGAGAGGGACGGACTTAACCGTCTCCGCCGGCTCGAAGTTGCCGGCATGGCGCTTCACGTCTGGCGCCTCCTTAGAGAGGCTCTCCAGGTCGGCGATGAGGGCCTCAGATTCGGCGAGGGCCTCGGCGTACTCCACACACTCCACGTCACATTCGTACGCGTGTTGATACGTGGGGCCGACGGTGATGACCCCGTTGGGGCCCGACATCTTGAGCTTGAGGTAGGTGTAGTTGGGGACGGCCATGAACTTGGTGTAGCATGGCCTCCCCAGCACTGCGTGGTAGGTTCCTCGAAACCCGACCACCTCGAACGTGAGGGTCTCCCTTCAGAAGTTGGAGGGTGTCCCAAAGCAGACGGGTAGATCGAGTTGTCCGAGGGGCTAGACACGTTTCTCGGGGATGATCCCGTGAAAAGGCGCAGCGCCTGCCCGGATCGAGGATAGATCGATCCACAGGAGCCCGAGGGTCTCGGCGTAGATGATGTTGAGGCTGCTGCCTCCGTCCATGAGGACCTTGGTGAGCCTGACGTTGCCGATGACGGGGTCGACAACGAGCGGGTATTTCCCTAGGCTCGGCACGCGGTCGGGGTGATCGCCCTAGTCGAAGGTGATGGGCTTGTCGGACCAGTCTAGGTAGACCGACGCCGCCACCTTTACTGAGCAGACCTCCCGACGCTCTTGCTTGCGGTGCCGAGCCGAGGCATTCGCCACTGGCCCACCGTAGATCATGAAGCAGTCGTGGACCTCGGGGAACTCTCCTGCCTTGTGATCCTCCTTCTTATCGTCGTCGCGGGCCCTGCCACCTTCTGCAGGTGGCCCGACCTTGTGAAAGTGGCGCCGAAGCATGGCACACTCCTCAAGGGTGTGCTTGACGGGCCCCTGATGATAGGGGTACGACTCCTTGAGCATCTTGTCGAAGAGATTGGCACCTCTGGGAGGTTTCCGAGGGTTCTTGTACTCGGCAGCGGCGACAAGGTCCGCGTCGGCGGCGTCGCGTTTCGCTTGCGACTTCTTCTTGCCTTTCTTCTTGGTGCCGCGCTGAGTTGACGCCTCGGGGACATATTCCGGTGGGCGGCCCTGGGGCTGCTTATCCTTCCGGAAGATGGCCTCAACCGCCTCCTGGCCAGAGGCGAACTTGGTGGCGATGTCCATCAGCTCGCTCGCCCTGGTGGGGGTCTTACGACCCAGCTTGCTCACTAGGTCGCGACAGGTGGTGCCGGCGAGGAACGCGCCGATGACATCCGAGTCGGTGACGTTGGGCAGCTCGGTGCGCTGCTTCGAGAATCGCTGGATATAGTCCCGGAGAGACTCTCCCGGCTGCTGGCGGCAGCTTCGGAGATCCCAGGAGTTCTCAGGGCGCACGTATGTGCCCTGGAAGTTGCCGGCGAAGGCTTGGACCAGGTCGTCCCAGCTGGAGATCTGCCCCGGAGGCAGGTGTTCCAGCCAGGCTCGAGCGGTGTCGGAGAGGAACAGGGGGAGGTTGCGGATGATGAGGTTGTCATCGTCCGTTCCACCCAGGTGGCAGGCCAGCCGATAGTCCGCGAGCCACAGTTCCGGTCTCGTCTCCCCTGAGTACTTTGTGATAGTAGTCAGGGTTCGGAACTGGGTCGGGAACGGCGCCCGTCGTATGGCTCGGCTGAAATCCTGCGGACCGGGTGGTTCGGGCGAGGGACTCCGATCCTCCCCGCTGTCGTAGCGTCCCCCACGCCTGGGGTGGTAGCCTCGGCGCACCCTCTCATCGAGGTGGGTTCGACAGTTGCGGTGAGGGTGTTCGTTGCCAAGGCGACCCGGGGCCGCAGGCGCTGTGTTGCGCGTGCGCCCGGTGTGGACCGAGGCTTTCCGCATGAATCGGGAAGTCGCGGCGTGATGTTCCGAGGGGTACCCCTGCCTTCGGGAGGCGGAGCTTTCGGCCCGTCGGACCGCGGCATCCTCCAGGAGATTCTTGAGCTCTTCCTGGATACGCCGCCCCTCGGTGGTAGATGGCTCCGGCATCGCGCGGAGAAGTATTGCCGCTGCAGCCAGGTTCTGGCCGACCCCACTGGAAGCCGGTGGCGGCCTTGCCCTGACATCGTCGGCGATGCGGTGCTGTATGCCCTGGGGTAGATGACGCGCTTCTCCGGCCGGAGGTTGGCCTGCCCATTCCTGCCCGATGTCCCGGCGGAACGGCTCAAGTGTTCCTGCTCCCTCGTCGAGCCTAGCCTGCATCTCGCGGATTTGCTCGAGCTATGGGTCATGACCCCCCGCCGGGACGGGGACCATAGCTAGCTCCCGAAGGATGTCAACGCGAGGCGTAGACCTAGGGGATCACCGTTTTTCGGCGTACCAAGATGGTTGCCTTCGCCGGGACCCCCTAGATCAACGTGGAAACATTCACGACTTGGGCCGCAGTCCTCGTCGCCGAGGCTGCGGCTACCGTCGGAACAATCGGAAAGGCAGTAGTCGCATGCGGTCATGAAGTCCCGCATGGCACTGGGGTTACCAAGTGCGGAGAAATCCCAACAAAAGTTAGGCTCATCATCTTCCTCGGAACCCGAGGGCCCATAGGTCGAGACGGCCGTCAGCCGGTCCTAGGGTGACCGCATACGATACCCCAGAGGGTTTGGACTCGCCTCTATGAGAGCGTCCACCGAAGCGAAGTCACTTGGTGGGTCGAGGCTGAATCCAAAAGGCACGAGATGGGAGTCGGTCGGTACCTCTTGGTCGACGGGCGGTGACGAAGTCGCGTCAGGGGCAGACTGCACCGTCGTCTGAGGTACGAGGGTGACGCCCAGCAAGTCCTTCGCGAGCGTGCTGGCGTCGTCCGTCCGCTTGGAGTTGGCGTGTTGCTGGGAGACAGCGCTCGTCTTCGTCTCAGACGCGAGGTCGATGCCCGACGTGCCCCCCGTTGGGGCGCCGGCGCCGTCGACTCGCTCGACAGCCGATGAGGTGCCGCCTCCTGCTTGGCCTTGGTTGCCCTGCCTCCTCCTCCGTCGGCGGGGGAGGGGACGGGACAAGCTCGAATGTCGTTCTTCCGCCACGTGGGGAAGACGTCGTCGATTCCGCCGCCGGCGGGCGGATTGTCGGCCGCCATTGTCACCGTCGCGCGGCGGGGGAAGGAGTATCATGTCGTAGCTGCCGTCGAGGGACATGAACTCAAGACTCCCGAAACGGAGCACCATCCCGGGCTAGAAAGGTTGCTAGAGACTACCCATCTAGAGCTTGACGAGGAGCTGTTCGTCAACACGCAGCAGGCCCCTACCTGGCGTGCCAACTGTCGGCATTTCGACCCCGGGGGATCCCTGGATCGACGAGTAAATTGTCGCCGCGTGCCCTAGCCCAGATGGGTCGGCGCGAGACGGAGCGCGAAGGGGGAAGAAGCTGGAGGGAGACAGGCGTAAAAGGGGAAACCCGCGGCCTTCGTGTTTGTCCCGCGCCTAGGTCGAGTGCGCTTGCAGTAGGGGGTTACAAGCGTCCACGCGGGAGGGAGCGAGAGGCTTACGCGAGCGTCGTCCCGTCCTTCCCCGCACGGCCAACCCTCTGTAAGAGGGCCCTGGACCTTCCTTTTATAGGCGTAAGGAGAGGATCCAGGTGTACAATGAGGGGTGTAGCAGTGTGCTAACGTGTCTAGAGGAGAAGAGCTAGCGCCCTAAGTACATGCCGTCGTGGCAGCCGGAGAGGTTTTGGCACCCGGTTCGTGTGGTGTCGTGGCCGTCGGAGGAGCGCTGGAGTCTGGCGGAAGGACAACTGTTGGGGCTGTCGAGTCCTTGCTGACGTCTCCTTGCTTCCGTAAGGGGGCTGAGAGCCGTCGTCGTCATGGAGCATACGGGGCGCCATCATTACTTGTTTATCGGGGCGAGCCAGATGGGACGCCGGTCTTGTTCCCCGCAGCCTGAGTTAGCTTGGGGTAGGGTAATGATGGCGCCTCCTGTGACGTGGTCGGTCCGAGCCCTGGGTTGGGCGAGGCGGAGGCTCCTCCGAGGTCGAGGTCGAGTCTGTCTTCCGAGGCCGAGGTCGAGTCCGAGCCCCTGGGTCGGGCGAGGCGGAGACTGTCGGCTGAGACCAGGGCTGAGTTCGAGCCCTGGGGTCGGGCGAGGCAGAGTTCGTCGTCTTTCGGGGCTGAGCCCGAGTCCGAGCCCTGGGTCGGGCGAGGCGGAGTTCGTCGTCTTCCGGGGCCGAGCCCGAGTCCGAGCCCTGGGGTCGGGCGATGCGGAGTTCGTCGTCTTCCGGGGCTGAGCTCGAGTCCGAGCCCTGGGGTCGGGCGAAGCGGAGTTCGTCGTCTTCCGGGGCTGAGCCCGAGTCCGAGCCCTAGGGTTGGGCGATGCGGAGTTCGTCGTCTTCCGGGGCCGAGCCCGAGTCCGAGCCCTGGGGTCGGGCGAAGCGGAGTTTCCTATGGCGCCTGAGGCCGGACTTGGCTGCTGTCAGCCTCACTCTGCCGAGTGGCACAGCAGTCGGAGCGGCGCAGGCGGCGCTGTCCTCTTGTCAGGCCGGTCAGTGGAGCGGCGAAGTGACTGCGGTCACTTCGGATCTGTCGACTGAAGGGCGCGCGTTAGGATAAGGTGTCAGGCCACCTTTGCATTAAATGCTCCTGCGATACGGTCGGTCGGCGTGGCGACTTGGCCAAGGTTGCTTCTTGGTAAAGTCTGGGCCTCGGGCGAGCCGAAGGTGTGTCCGTTGCTGGAGGGGGTCCTCGGGCGAGACGTAAATCCTCCGGGGTCGGCTGCCCTTGCCCGAGGCTGGGCTCGGGTGAGGCGAGATCGTGTCCCTTGAGTGGACCGATCCTTGACTTAATCGCACCCATCAGGCCTTTGCAGCTTTGTGCTGATGGGGGTTACCAGCTGAGATTAGGAGTCTTGAGGGTACCCCTAATTATGGTCCCTGACAATATCTTATGTTCTTTACATTTTATCCTAGAAGTAGACAGTAACATAACATTCTCCCTCTAATCTTCACACCTCTCCAGCTCTACGTCGTTTAGAGGCGCCTTGAGTGGTCTGCTGATCCTATGACAAATCCTATGGTCTCTCCTCCCAGACGGGGTCTAGGAGCGAGATCTAGGTGCTATTGGCGAACTTCGTCGCCTCTGCCCACGCGCGGACCGTCTGGCCACTAGGCGCAGACCGTCCGGCTCGTCGGCAGAAACTGTAGCCTCTACGCCAGGTCGCGGACCGTTCGGCCCTCGGCTGCGGACCCTCCGCGCTTCCGTAGAGAGCACCGTCGCCGGTACACATCGCAGTGATTGGCGTCCAGATCGACGCCAATAGCATGTTAGAGTCACTTGCGTCCCCGAATTTGGTATGATTTGCCACTTGGGTCCTCGAATTTGACATGTTGTGTCACTTGGGTTCCTGAACTTTTATCAGTATGTTTCAACTTGGCACGCCATGTTGATATCTTGTTTGAGCAAACCCGGTTTTGGACGAATTTGCACATGCTGATAAAGTTAGAGGATCTATTTTGCTGGTTATCTAAGTGACGCAAGTGACGTATCAATGCCAAGTTTAAAAACCACTACTACATTTTACTCACATATAAATATCTTCCTTATATAACTAACTATAGTATATAAATATATTCTACATATAACTATATTAGAACTATTAATTTATATCTAAAATTATGATTACCAAAATAGAATTTAAATCTAAAGATACAAACGGGCCCAGTTCATGGATACTTTAAATATGCATCTAGCTAGCTGGAGGTCACCCTTCTTACCCGTAACGTGTGTGAGATGGGTTGTTTAAGTATCAGGAAACCTAGAGTTTACCCGTGTGATTTGAGCCTTCTCTCTCATAATATTTTCTTCCCAATCCAAAGACGTTATACTGCATTCTTTTCAACACCGGTCAGAATAGAGCATCTCTAAACAATGTCTTAATTTAATGTTCTATCTTTAAATATAGAGCTCAACTCGTAAAAAATAGAATAACTATCACCCTATTTTATAAAATTTTATAAAAAATATAGGACAAATTATGAAATGGCATGTATCTATCCTTGTTTTCTACATCATCCTCAATCTTTTATTTTATAACTGTAAATTATTTCCTAAAATACATGAGTTAGAGCAAAATTGCAAAAGGTCCACTAGTGAAGTTAGTTTTTTTCCCTACCCCTACGAGCACTAGCTGATCTCATATAGGTGAAGTCACACATATGTTTTGATGTTGATAGACATGTCACTTACCACTAAAATGAAAGAACAAAACTAATCAGGGCCGAACATGGCATAGAGCAAATGGCCCGACGGCACAGACCCCCAACTCTTGCTGTGTTGGATATTCTAGGTATGTCAGAATCGGCGAGATATGCTCGCGTATAGAAAATGAACATGAATAGTCACAACACCGCCATACCGCGCGTTATAAAGGCACATAATAGAGCTGATGCGGATCATGTGAGACATAAGGTACATATCATCGATCTAGATTGCTCCTGTATTCAACATATCTCAGTAGTCACCTCTGTAGTCAGCACGTTGCAACCATTTAATAACAAACCGACAAGGCTACAGAGCAAGAATTTAAACCTTACATGGGGAGGTGGTGATTTGATTATTAGTTGATGCCATCAGCATTAGTGAAAGACGCCTAGAGGGGGGTAAATAGACGAAACCTAAAATTTACAAACTTTAAGCACAAACTTTGTCCTGGGTTAGCGTTAGAACGAGTATAAAGTAAATCGGAGTGCGAGAGAGGTGTTCTTCTTGCTAGAGTTGCTCAATTGATTATGGAATTACTTTGGGAGTCAACTCACATTGATATTGGATCAATTGCAAGCAAGAAAACAAGAGGGGAGATGAAGAACCAAATCATAAGCAAATGATCAAACGCAAAGAACACGACTATTTGTTTCCCGAGGTTCCACTCCGAAGAACGTATGTCCCCTTTGAGGAGTCCACTAAGGACGGATCGTTTCCAATCCTTTCTCACTCTCAAACGATCAAGGAGACCGGTTGAGTTTTCTTTCACTTCACATGGACACCAAGTCTCATATGGAGCTCCACACAAAGACGAAGTCTCTTGCTTCTCTTTACAATAATGAGAATGGGGAGGAAGTGAGAATAAAACTCAAGCCAAGATCACAAGAACTTGCAACACTCGAATGCACTAGCCGCTAAGTCTATCGAACTCAAATCGATCGAATGCGGTGCGTGAATGACTTTGAATGCGTGGGTGGTGTTGCTTTTGATGTATAGTAGGTTGGAGTAGTTCTTATGCCTTCAATGTGCTAGCTGGGGAATTTATAGCACCCAACCACCCAAATAGCTGTTGGAGCAAAGGGCTAAAAAGTGCTATGCGGGGTGGTGCACGGGACCCCCTACAGTGTCGGTCTGGTGCACCACAAGACTTTCTGAACCTGTTAGAGCAGGGAGCCATTGAGTTCTGTGAGCCGACCGTTGGGCTGTCAAACGGTCCAAATACCTACCGGGCCGATATGGTGCCCTAGCTCCAGGAATCCCTGAAAACATCCTCTCTGTGTAAACGGTCTAGATAGCCACCAGGCTGGTCCGGAGCGCCAGCCTGAGAAAGGCCTAGGCTCGGCCACCCTGTGCATGAAGTCCGAAGTGCCATCGGACTGGTACAGTGCGCCAGACTGCAAACCAAATTCTTTTTTCTTGTCGAAATCTTCTTCAAATGATTTTGACTGGTCTTTACGATGTTCCTATGACTTAGACAAACATATCTAGTGTAACACCCTGAATTTGGGGTATAAAATTTCTTCCTTATTATCATCCAAATTCAGGTGTTACTCTTCTCTATCTCACTCTAGTTTCCATCTCTCTCTAGTTTCTCTCTCTCTTTCTCTTTTGGCTAGGGTTAGCTTAATTAGTGAGGGATTATTTATTTTATTTTGCCCAAAACATATGAGTCTTGAAATGTTGCATCATGTTGAACCCCAAATATTTATTGAACTGTTGCACATGATTGATTTGGTTTGAATTTGAAACTTGATTTGAATTTGAATTGAAAACCCTAGAGAAAATAAATAGAAAATCAATTAGAAATTACCTGGAAAATGGAAAAGCTAATTCAGCCCAAGTCGGCCCACTAAGCCCGGCCCGCACGCGCCCGCGCGCCCTCGGTTCCTGACAGGCGGGCCCCGCCTGTCGACGCCAACCCCAACGCGCCCCTGCCCCTGGGCCTGGCCGGTCAGTCCGCCCTGGCTCGCTGACACCCCATCCCCGCCTGTCAGTCGCGTCCGCTCGCCCGCGCCCGCGCGTTCTAATCCTGGCCGTTGATATCTGATCCGACGGTCGAGATTACCTCGTACCCCTTCGCGTGTGAGTTTTACTTAAGAGACCCCTGGGTTTTAGAAAATCAACTCGGCGTCCTGAGTTTTACCACGCAGACCCCTGGTTTGTTTTAATTAGCCCCCTGCGCTTTTGTTTAATCACATATGTAACCCTAATTTCATATTTCAAACTTCAAAACTTGTTTATTTCATATCTTTTTCATATGAACTCCAAATTTAGTGGTTCAAATTGCAAAATGTTCATAATATTATTCTATGTTCAAATAAATTATGTTCATCTATAGTCTGCACACTTTAATTTTACACCTAGAATATGGGATTGATGTATATGTTTGATTTATTCATTTAATGAAACAAATAAAAGGAAAGCCCTAGAAGTTAAAGTATATTTAATCTTGTGAGGTTCATAATATGAATTGCATGAATTTATCTCTGGTTTAGCTTTTAAGTCTCAATAAAATGAATAATTAGGTTATGTAATTATGGACAACACTTAAAGAATAATCAATGCCTAAATGGGATTAGTTCATCTTATAATTTAGTCTTTTTCTTTGTTTAATTACTACTTTACCTTTTTGAGATATGTTCCAAACACTTAGAGAGTAATCAACTCCTAATTAGGATTAGTTCATTTTATAATTTGACCTCATTCTCCTTTATATAATATTACACCTTTTGAGTTGTGTTCCAATGTTTGTACATGTTTGATGTGTTGTTCATTTGTACTTTCCAAATGTATTGAATGTATGATTGCTTTATTTAGACAACGAGCAGTCCGTGGTTCCTGAGTGTGTTGCCGAAGTTCCCTCTAAGCAACAACCTGGTGAAGGCAAGTGTCCTTAGACCTATCATGTCCTACTTTACTTTATAATCCACTGTCCCGCATTACATTATTGAAACTTAAGGTTTGACTAGTCTGTATTTACCTTACCCTTGTTCACCTTTTTGGGTTAATCATGGTCAGCTTATGCTATTGTTTTAACTTAATCAATAAACATGATGTGACTATTTATGATACGATGATGTTATCCCGATGAGGTTCTTGTGATTACTTTAGGGGACTCAGGCTGTTTCCTGATTACCTCTCCATAAGGACCTGTTTGGGGAGTGACAACCCGGGATAACAGTGCAACCATGAGGGTGGAATGGGATGCCCTTAGCTGATTAATTAGAGGAACCAGAGGAGTAGTTGACTTTGTCGTAGGGCCGTCAATGGGGCCCGGGCATAGTACTTGCTCTGCCGAGGCGGGTTGCAGAGGTTCTTTGATTTGGTTTTTGTTAGTCACCCCTTCATTTGGGGAGATGTACTATGTTTATCAAATTGGAGAAACCTAACGGGCGACTAAGACCTCTGGGAAATATTTGTGAAGGCTATGTAGTGAGACCCTGTTAGGTTACCTTGGGAGTGATCAATGGGGAGGCTAGAACCCTGGGCAGAAAGGGAATCACGACTTGTGGGTATAGTGTGCGACCTCTGCAGAGTGTTAGAAACTGGTATATCAGTCGTGCTCACGGTTAAGAGCAGCCTTGGGATCCTCTTCGATTAGAAGAACTTGGGTTACTTTTATGATGATGGTTAGCAATGATGGTTATAATTTTTATCTCTAGTATTTCCTCTTGGAGGGAGTGCCTCTAGGTAATAACTGGGTTTATTACTAAAATTTGGCTCTACTTGTAGTAATAAAACTTGACCAATTAAAAGCATCTGCTTAATCCTTAACTCCACATACAGCTAGTCAACTTTAGCCAAACATGACATTTGCTGAGTATGTTGATGTGTACTCACCCTTGCTTTACAAACCACCCCACCTAGGTTGTCCCCACTGTACTTAGTGCTCAAGAGGAGTTGTTGGCAACATGGAGGACTTTGAGGAGTTCCAGGACTACGATGAGTTCTAGTTTATTTCAGTGGCAAACCCCCAGTTAGCTGCCTATGTAGGCTTACCTTCTACGTTTCGTATTCCGCACTTTGATATTAATGTTGAACACTATGGATATGTATTAGACTCTGTGGATGTCTCGGACATCTTGATGTAATTAAAGTACCTTTTCGCTATTTATTTCGAGCATTGTGTGATGATGTCCAATTACGTAAGTGTTGTGTACATGAGTTCTGATCCTGGCACGTACATGGTTCGCATTCGGTTTACCTTCCAAAACCGGGTGTGACATAAGTGGTATCAAAGCCTTGCTGACTGTAGGACCGCTAACCTAGACTAGAATGGTCGCCCTAAGGACTATAGACCCCTACTCTTACCTTGACCTTAGTGTCCTTTCAAAAGTTGGTCATCTTGATCAACTCTATGTTATTTACTTATCTCAAAAGTTTTATCTCACTTTTCTTTCTGTTTACTTTCTGGTCTTATAGTTCTACTCTCACTCTTGTGCTTACGATGTCTTTTGTAGATGGCTCGTCTTAGGTGCACTGCACATAAGTCTGTGATCCCCTTTTTGCCTTCTCGCCTGGCGGAGCGTCCACTGCGTCGCACGGTGCCAGGTCAATCCAGTCATCTGGAGAGACTGCATCATCACCTGCACGAGGAGTTGGAGCGCCAACGCCAGGAGCAGGAGCAGCAGGACTCTTCCCCTTGGCCTCAGTAGGAGGTGGAATCTGGGAGGCCGCTTTCCCTTGCACCTCAGGCAGAGATGCCCCCTTCACCACCACAGGGCATCCTGACCGCTGGAGGATACCCTGACAGAGACAGAAACGACGACGACGCCGGTGGCAGTTCAAGCCACGGCACGGAGCTCTCAGAGGAGCAGGAGCCAGAGGGATGGATCGCCAGACCCATCACTCGTGACGCCGCTCGCGGGTGTCACTTCCACGATGCTCTCAATACCCTGTTGCGTCGGGCCTTTGACTGACACATTTGGTCTATCGAGTACCGTTGTGGTAGCTTCGACCGACACACTTGGTCTATCGAGTACCGTTGTGTAGTCTACCAGCATCGTCACGGGTTATACCCGGACCAGTGGGAGGCTACTTGCTTGGTGCGCCGTCTGGACGATGATCTCTGGGCTGCAGAGGCCTTCTCAGAGCACTATTCTATCACTAAGAGGGATACTACCGAGGCAGCCATGCAAGATGCAGCACGACGTGCACTTTCTCAGTATTGCTCGTTGTTCAGCGGGGTAACTGATGGCCTTGACCTGACGTACTACCCTTGCCGTTCGACCGACAGTGCTGGAGGTGTGATTGTCTCACCCGTTGGCGAGGGCAATCCTAGGCTGAACAACATGGTCAACCTGGCTACCATGCTCAACACCGAGCTGGACCACGCCCTTGACGAGTTGGGCAAGGTTCGGGCGGAGGTTGTGGAATTGCGTGCTGAGTGTGTGGCACGCCACTATCTGGATGGTGGTTCTCCCACCCCTATCGGGATTCAGCACCCTTACCGTTCACTGCCCCGTGGTCGCTTCGACTATGGTACCCCAGACTGTAGGACCTAGATAGATTTAGATCCATAGATCGACAAAGTCAGAGTATGTAATAATGCTTAATTCAGTGTCTTAGTCTAGTCAGTCTTAATTAGAGTTAGTTTGCTTATCATAGGTTGGAATGCTTGTTATGATGGACATGTAATGAAGTTGGATCTTTGTAATGATTGCCATCAAGGTGTGGGTATCCCCTGCAACTTGGTGTAGTTATTAATAAAGTCAGTTATTTAGTTGGGTAATCCATTTATTTCCACTTTCCTCTTTATCTGAGAAGTTGTCAGTGAAGATGATCATGTGTTCAGTGCTATGAAGGTTTCTAAATCTTTTCTTATGCTGAAAGACTGCAGAGTCAGATCTGATGTGTGTGTGATTTCTACAGATGGCTGAGAATAGGCATAGAGGTGCAAGGCGTGCTCAGCTGGAACAGTCGGCACCCCAAGAAGATGTAGCCCAGCAGTAGCAGTTGCCACCGCCACCCCCGATGATAGTTGAGCAGATGTTTATGATGCAAACTCAGGCAGTTCAAGCAATTGGTCAGACCCTAGCAGCGATGCAGCAGTTGCAGCAGCAGCCACCCCCACCTCAGCCTCCAGTGCAAGTTCAGATGCCACAGGTGCCCAGAGACAAGCGGGCAGAATTCAAGAGAGGTCATCCCCCTATCTTTGCCCACTCTGCTGATCCCATGGACGCTGAAGATTGGTTGCGTACCATGGAGCGTCAGTTGCACACTGCTCAGTGCAACGATCATGAGAAGGTGTTGTATGGTTCCCGTCAGCTGAGGGGAGCAGCACAGTCTTGGTGGGAGTCTTACCTCGCCACTCATGCCAACCCTGAAGCCATCACCTAGGAGGAGTTCAGGGACAACTTCTGTCGCTACCATGTGCCCGAGGGACTAATGATAGTGAGGAAGGAGTTTCTCACCCTGAAGCAAGGTCCCCTATCCGTCAGTGAGTACAAAGATAAGTTTTTACAGCTGTCATGTTATGCCCCAGAAGATATCAACACGAATGCTAAGAGGCAGTACCACTTTCTGAGAGGATTGGTTGATCCCCTCCACTACCAGCTGATGAATCACACTTTCCCTACCTTCCAGCATTTGATAGACAGAGCAATCATGACAGAAAGGAAGCGTCGAGAGATGGAGGATAGGAAGCGCAAGATCGGAGGATCTTAGGCCGGGAGTAGCAGTCGTCCCCACTACTCAGGCAACTCACTGTGGCAGAACCTCCCAAGTTATCGGGCCCACATGCACCTGTCCTTGTCTCAAAGACCTCAGACGGCCATGCATGTGCACCAGATAACTTAACAGGATCCGTCCGATTGCCCAAGGACATCGGATAAACCACTTACAACCAGAACCGCGGGATTAAGTAACACAAATCACACACACCAATATTTTTGCAGCGGAAATCTTGTTACCAAATTTTATAAGTTACAAAATTTTTACATTATTTTATTAGAGTGATTGCAAAAGTATAAGTTTGAAATATATGCTAGCTCAAGGGACCATCCTCATTAAGAAGTATAGAAGGGTTACATAGACTTATAAGAAGGCTGAGCCCACTGGCACTTAACACCATCATCAGCAGCACAAAACTATAACCTGAAAAACAATAGGGAATAAAACCCTGAGTATGGAATTACTCAGCAAGACTTACCCGACTAAAGAAAAAGACTCTCAAGGATATGCTGGATTTAGGAATCAAGGAGAGGCTTTTAGCAAGAATCAACTTAGATACTTTTGCAGAAAAAGCTTGCTAAAGTGAGTCCTTACTTTCAATATTTTAATGCTAGATTAAATATTAATAGACTCTGTTTGCACCAAGTCTAATTTCACCATCTCATCCATACAACATCGTTTTTATTCATAATGTTCACATCCTAACTTAGGTTGCAGGTCAGTGACCAAGTCTCCACTGTCCGGGGATATAACGGCGATCCGAATCGATTTACTTAGCTGAGGATCTCTAACCACACGACATATGTAGCACTTAACCCTTGCATATGTCAACCATTCCCACAGATCCTCCACAACGTGACCGGTCCGCGCTACCCGGGAGCACAGTACTCCTCCATCCAGCCTCTTGCCAGGAGGGTACACGCTACTCCCACCATCTCCCACGCCCAGTGCGCGGTTGTCTTTTCACGTATGGAATAGCCAGGTTCAAGCTTACCCTGTCCCATATCCAGGGCATGTGGCCAGTTAAGATAGTCCTTGATCATATAGGCCTACATACGCATCCAATCCTTAATTGACCCGGACGGAACATCACCTGTTCCTAGCCCAAGTCCCGATTTAAGTACTTCCACCCTTAGGATTGTTTGTGTTCCTTAGGATGAAAAGAGCATTATAGGGAACTTTGCAGTAAGATCCCACCATGCTCCCAATAAAAATATTCTTACAGGTAGAGGTCATCCTTCCTCAGGATAAACCTGAGCTAGGCATAAGTGCAAAGGACAAACTCTATCTGCTTAAAAGCAGGGCTAAGCATTTTTTTTGTAAATCATAATTTTGATACTTCATCAGAAGTATCTATAAAGGTGTGGATATCAAGGTAGGCAATGCATCAAAGGGTTTCCAAGCAACTCCTATGAACCTAATGCACATTTCACTAGACTTAGAGTGTGCAAAAATTATTTAAAACTCAAGGAAGGGGTTGTATGCACCGGGGCTTGCCTGGGTAACACTAGGTTAGTGTTTGTTAGACGACGATCACTTGACGATCATCCTTTGTCTTGGTACTCATTCAAATTATCCATCTTCAGGTTCATCATCCGCATCACCTCGCGAATTAGTCCGCGCTTGGGGTCGACTTGGCTCGTCGCGCGATTAATTAACGTACCTGGATGAAATGCATTATGCACATGAATGCATATAGACAGGAATATTTTAAACCTAAAAAGTATTACGCGATAGCGAATTAAACGCCTAGCGGCGTGGCGTTGTATAATTTTATACGAAAATACTAGTTACCGATGTACGACTAAGCGCAATAATTACGCTTCTCGAACCTATTGCAAACACCACGAAACAACAAATTATACACATGAAATACAATTGGCCTAATCACAACTTATCAGTTAATTAATTAAATTCTGAACTAATCCCTTGCCTTATAAATTATACTACATCTTTATAAGTGATTAAAATATTTTATCATCACACATGCCTACCAAAATTCTACTCGATCCACTAATTCAGCTAAGTGACCGGAATAGCGAAATAATTCGCCATAGCTGAATCTGGCTCGAAAATCGCAAGAAATGCGAAGTCGACGAGAGTTTCGTGAGTTACGCAATTTATCGAGCACCTTAATGAGCATCCATTACTGCGATTCACACGCATAATCATAGACACAATTAAAACACACTAAGAAGCCCACAATTACCTCGGTGATGCCTTGACGTGGAGGTAAACAAGACATCGTGGCACACGGAATAAGCTCAGGGCGACATCAGAAGCACGGAACTGCTGTTGCAAAGTCGAGGTGATATTTGAGACGAAGTCGATGTTGGCAGGGTTTGCAGAGATGTGTGCAAGGGGAGGTGAGCTCGCGGCGTTGAGAGCAGACAGCTGAGCAGAGCTTAACGATCGACGACACGTCATTTCCATGAACACGAGGGTGAGGCGAACGGCTTCGGTAACACATACAAACTAGGTGCGATGAACAGGAAGGAGCGCTACGTCAGCTTGAAAGAGAGACGAGCAGGGGCGAACGACCTTGCACGTCGACGAGGTCATAGGACAGCGGCACACTGAACACCGGTACGGCGTTACGGCAAACTCCACAACATCGGTGGTGAAGGCCTAAGCACAAGTAGGTCGGCGCGATGAACACATGCGATCAGGCAAGCAGCGATGGTCGGTCTAGCCCGAAACGCGAGCAGGTTAAACCCGGTGTCTAAGCGCCAAGCCAGGTCGGACTGGAGAAGTCGGCATAGGGCGCAGTTCGACGTCGAGGGAACGAGTACTACCGACGGCCAGACGCTAGCGGCGAACTGCGGATGCTACGCGACGGAGAGACGCGGCGCGATGGAGTTGGTCGAGCGCCAACGAGCAAGGGAAACTTTGCGCGCACAGTGAACAGAGGAGCACGGCGCGAGCAGGGTAGGAAGGAGCTTGGGCGTGGCCATGGACATAGGAGATCCTGGGCGCGGCAAGCAGAAGCCTGGGAACGACGCCATGACACAGGGAGATGGGGCCAAGCTGGGGCTTCGACGGCTGGACGCGCAGGACCTCGCGGCGAGCAGAGAAACCGGCTGCGCGTAGGGGGCAGAGGAGAAGATGCGGCGCCACGGAGATCCGAACTACGACCGGGACGTGCGCAAGAGAGCTCGGCCGAGCGCCAAACTCCACGCGCGGGCACCAGGACGAGCAGAGGGCAGCCGAGGGAGAAAGAAAGGCAGGGCTGAGTTGAGGACTTGGCCGGGGCACGACGATGGGAGCTGCCATGGACGAGCTCGCGGCCGGCAGAGGAAGCGCTGGGCGCACGGCTGGGTGCGCCATGGATTGGGCGCCTGAGCTCGGCAGGGAAGGAAGAAGCTCCGGCCAGGCGGGCGTCGCGAGCAGAGGGAGGTGCGCGCCATGGGAGCGGCGACCGCGGCCCTGGAAGAACGAGCAGGGGTTAGCCACCATGGGGAAAGCTTTTTAAGGAGGGAGACGACCCGGCAGAGGGAGATCCAGCGCTTGGGGACGGCACAGCTGGAGCTTGGAGACCGAGCGACCGAGCGGCCGTCATGGGATCGAGGACGCGCAGTGCGGGAGGAAGAAGAGCGTCGCCAAGAGAAGATAAGGAAGAGTGTGCGGCAGAGAAAAAAAATAATCTGAGGGGCGGCGCGAAGATAAGCTGGGAGAGGATATTTCCCTTTTTTTCATTTCTTCTTTTTCTTTAACCGAAAAATCACCGATATTTTTGAATAGGGGTTTTTAGTGATTAAAATCTTGATGCACTATACAACTACGTATATTATCTTCTCGGCTTTTGAAATAGGAAACCGAGTTGGCTAGCAATTGTTCCGATTTCAGTCTATTTAAACAGCCTACCCCAAGTAGCGCATTTACCGAGTTACGAAATGGAAAAATCCGAGGTTTACGGTTCGGACTACATCTCGTTTAGATAGTTTTCGAGACTATTTTGGGCAACACGAAACTGGAATAAATATCAGATACATTATTTGAGACAACACTGGTTTAGTCGAACTCGGATAAAAATTTATCCGATGTCTAAACACAGTTGATTTTATTATTTTACAGAGTGTGCCGAAGAATAAATTGGATTATAACTTCGCGCACGATTTTTCTCAGACAACGCGTGACACAAATTATTTTGCCTCGAACATTTTAACTTTCGAGTTCTTCTCAATCTGTTCGGTATAAAATCGTCCGAGTGAGTCGGGCTTCTGAATTCGTATTTCACGCGAGCGACGAATTTTAAATAATCACCGGACGCACCGCTTTTCGGAACGACGATGTTCCGAAGAACATGAAAATTTCGGACGAGCCCGGATAGATACAAATAAAAACGATGTCGCACTCGCGACAAACGAAACAGATGCGATATTAAAATCACGATAGACGAAGATGATTAAAATTTAGCCTTCGATTTATCTACTGATATTACATGCTTAAATCCGTACTCGTTGTCGAGCAGAATATAAACACCTAGGGTGTTACAGCCCTCCCCCCTTAAAAGAATCTTGTCCCGAGATTCAGAGCGAAAGACTTCTAAGGGTAGAGAAGCATGTAACCCATGTACATACCAGTGATAATCGTGAGACATTTCCAAACAAGGGCGAGTGTCTCAGGATAAGGTTTCCCTAGTGGACATAACATGTATCGACTTAAGGCAATTTAGAAATGTCCACCAATAGAGACGATGTCTGCCATGGGAACACATAAGGTTTCATGTGTGCAGTTTGCTTTTTCTGATGACACTGTACTATCTGAGTCTGTTGAGCGAGCGGTGGATATGCGACTTTACCCAAACAGAATCAGATGCAACCTCTTGGGTAAAACACACACAGAAAGAGGTTTACCACAAGTGGTCACGGTAAGTTCATAGCACATGAGGCGAGTGTGGATGTTGAATACTATCGCAGTTAACATGTGGCTAACCCGAGAATTCAAGTCCAAGAAAGATGGTATATATTCTAGAGAATTGCCAGTGAAGGGATCTGTAGTTACGGACTTTACGACCAGTCCATTTTATCAAGCACTAGGCATGGCTCGACTTGATCACATATGCTGGGAAAACACATGTGAGGCGATCGAGGCTTAACTAGATCGATCATTAGGTGGTTACTGGCCGACTTAATCTCGATTCTTGAAAGTACTTCCTTAAGATGGGTCGAACCAAAATGAGTTCAAGCAAATCGATAAAACGATCTCTAAACCTAATCTTTGTTCATTGGGCAGTTACAAGTTAGTCAAAACCAACTTGTTGAACTATTTTTGACATTGAGTAAGTCCTCTCAGTACCATCGGTAAGCCAAGGGTTGAGAGTTCACATTTGCTAATAGGAGATCATGCACTTGGGTAGAAATCTATTTGGTCATGTTGTTCATCCGTTTCTTCATGCAAGACGCATTATCCACTTGGTTAGGGAATACATGGATTAAATAAGAAAGTGAAATGACAAACTCCTGCAACTCAGCAGCAGGGGAAACAAATCTCCATTTTGAGAGCTAATCAGTTGTCTCTCAACACTAAAGAGCTCCAAGGCTTCACCTTTACACAAAGGATGCAAAGGAAACGTGTATGTGTGAAGTCACCATCAAAGTCAAGGAAAAGAGACCACACATGAGAAGTGGTATGCCCTTTATATTCAACGGAGATGATAGATGTTGCTTGATCAATTAACAAACAACATAGAAATTATTTCAAGGGAAGGTCCACGGAAGATAACCATCAGGGTAGTTCCACAATGGATCATGACCAGAGACCTTGATACCAGCATGTGCCAAGCAGCAGAATCCTGTGTGCACATTCACAGGAGGCTCTCAGTTTCGCCGTGGTACCATAAGTCATTAATCGAGACGCCATTATCGAACTGGCACTCATAATGAATCTCACGTGGTAAGAATAATTTGCGCAAAGATAACCTATCAATATAGTCTAATAATGGATTATGACTACTAACGGTGATACCAGCGGATGCCAAGTAGCGCAACCATGTGTGTGCATCCACAGGAGGCCCTCGGTTTCATCACGGTGCCATCGGTTTTAGTCATAACACCATTGCCAGACGTAACCAATAAGAAATCTCGCATGACACCAATGGATTGAACAAAGGTGGCAATATACAAAGAAATACTCCACCTGTAAAAATGGTTACAAGTAGAGACCAAATAGATCATGGTCCGATGAAACGAACAAGGTATGACCATAACCTAAACTTGTTAATGAAGGGAGTACGATGGGAGACTGTTAATTCAGCCACAAGCATATTTCTATGCACATCGTAGATATTACAAGGTCAAGGATTAGTATCTGATTAGATACAGAAGGAAAACAATTATAAGATCAAGTTGGTAAGCCTTCGATAGATATGGGGAAACCAAAAGTATCAAACTCAAGGAAATGATCAGACATGTCTTTCCTGGGTGGGGTTGATAAAACGACATGACGATCCTTAAGAACAGGCAAATTGAATAGAGAGGAAGGAAACATGACTCGATATCCTTGTTTTAAGCCTGGGTACACTTTATGTCCAACAAAGAAATTATCTAAGCATTTATTTGTATGTGTTTGGTCATGGAGTGATAACGGAAAAATCAACTTTGGGTCATGGTTCATCAACTAAGAACATGGCCTAGATTTGGGTTTAGGCAAATGAGTCATTAACCTTCTATCGACACATTAAGCACAAGAGCACACATATAGCATCTAAACATAATACCTAAGGAACGGAGGACAACTATTTTATCAAAGTTCATAATTCACACTACACTAGATTATCTACACTCAATGGTTACTGGAATAAAGATAAGAGAAGCATTTTGGGTGTATAGGTGACAAACATGATGCAACAATCAGGATGCATGCACGTCCTATTCGTCCTCACTGGTTTTGCCAACATACTGTGGCAATAGTGTTCTATCTCGGTGGCATACGTACGATTCTCACGGTATTTTGCTAGTCGTCAGCTACACATACGTTTTCGAGGTTAGTGTACCTGCAGAAAATTCCATCACAGCCCATTTTCCCAATGATGCAATTCAAACATGATAGTTTATCACAGTTTATACTCCATATATTGCTATATGGAGGCCAGCTCATCATTAAGCACCGAGCCATGCATAGGCGCCGTTGCCACACTTTAACCATAGGGCAACTAATTATGGTAACTCACCTTCTTACCTGAGCGTAGGTGCGTCGTTACAAGTACATTACATTTCTCAGTATTCCCATGTCTGTATACCCATACACACATGGGGTACTGAATTCCCGGAAAAGTAAATACTCCACATCGCAGCCTTCATATATACATATGTGGAATATGTATATAATCAAGCGCTTTTTACACTCTTCCCTAGACCGACTGTTGTTCGGTCATGCTCTCACATCTCACCTTACCTAGAGCGTCGATCCATTCAAAACTGAATGGCCTCAAAAATAACAATACACATGTATGCAATACCCCCGGTTGTGGGTTAGTGGTTTTTAAATAAGCCACCTAATAGTCCTTAATTTAGGGCTTAACAGAGGATGTCGCTAGCATTATAGTTTTTCAAAGTTGTTTTTCAAAACCAAACAATGTGTTTAGTTGAAAACAGGTTTTTCAAAACCAAAACCTTTGTTTTGAAAATACGTATGTGACCGTATATACTTAATCCTGCTCCGATACCAGGCTGTGGCAGAACCTCCCAAGTTATCGGGCCCACATGCACCTGTTCTTGTCTCAAAAACCTCAGACGGCCATGCATGTGCACCAGATAACTTAACAAGATCTGTCCGATTGCCCAAGGACATCGTATAAACCACTTACAACTAGAACCGCGGGATTAAGTAACACAAATCACACACACCAATATTTTTGCAGCGGCAATCTTGTTACCAAATTTTACAAGTTACAAAATTTTTACATTATTTTATCAGAGTGATTGTAAAAGTATAAGTTTGAAATATATGCTAGCTCAAGGGACCATCCTCATTAAGAAGTATAGAAGGGTTAGTTAGACTTATAAGAAGGTCGAGCCCACCAGCACTTAACACCATCATCAGCAGCACAAAACTATAACCTAAAAAACAATAGGGAATAAAACCCTGAGTATGGAATTACTCAGCAAGACTTACCCGACTAAAGAAAAAGACTCTCAAGGATATGCTGGATTTAGGAATCAAGGAGAGGCTTTTAGCAAGAATCAACTTAGATACTTTTGCAGAAAAAGCTTGCTAAAGTGAGTCCTTACTTTCAATATTTTAATGCCAGATTAAATATTAATAGACTCTGTTTGCACCTAGTCTAATTTCACCATCTCATCCATACAACATCATTTTTATTCATAATGTTCACATCCTGACTTAGGTTGCAGGTCAGTGACCAAGTCTCCACTGTCTGGGGATATAACGGCGATCCGAATCGATTTACACAGCTGAGGATCTCTAACCACACGACATATGTAGCACTTAACCCTTGCATATGTCAACCATTCCCACAGATCCTCCACAACGTGAACCGGTCCACGCTACCCGGGAGCACAGTACTCCTCCATCCAGCCTCTTGCCAGGAGGGTACACGCTACTCCCACCATCTCCCACGCCCAGTGCGCGGTTGTCTTTTCACGTATGGAATAGCCGGGTTCAAGCTTACCCTGTCCCATATCCAGGGCATGTGGCCAGTTAAGATAGTCCTTGATCATACAGGCCTACATACGCATCCAATCCTTAATTGACCCGGACGGAACAACACCTGTTCCTAGCCCAAGTCCCGATTTAAGTACTTCCACCCATAGGATTGTTTGTGTTCCTTAGGATGAAAAGAGCATTATAGGGAACTTTGCAGTAAGATCCCACCATGCTCCCAATAAAAATATTCTTGCAGGTAGAGGTCATCCTTCCTCAAGATAAACCTGAGCTAGGCATAAGTGCAAAGGACAAACTCTATCTGCTTAAAAGCAGGGCTAAGCATTTTTTTTGTAAATCATAATTTTGATACTTCATCAGAAGTATCTATAAAGGTGTGGATATCAAGGTAGGCAATGCATCAAAGGGTTTCCAAGCAACTCCTATGAACCTAATGCACAATTCACTAGACTTAGAGTGTGCAAAAATTATTTAAAACTCAAGGAAGGGGTTGCATGCACCGGGGCTTGCCTGGGTAACACTAGGTTAGTGTTTGTTAGACGACGATCACTTGGCGATCATCCTTTGTCTTGGTACTCATTCAAATTATCCATCTTCAGGTTCATCATCCGCATCACCTCGCGAATCAGTCCGCGCTTGGGGTCGACTTGGCTCGTCGCGCGATTAATTAACGTACCTGGATGAAATGCATTATGCACATGAATGCATATAGACAGGAATATTTTAAACCTAAAAAGTATTACGCGATAGCGAATTAAACGCCTAGCGGCGTGGCGTTGTATAATTTTATACGAAAACACTAGTTACCGATGTACGACTAAGCGCAATAATTACGCTTCTCGAACCTATTGCAAACACCATGAAACAACAAATTATACACATGAAATACAATTGGCCTAATCACAACTTATCATTTAATTAATTAAATTCTGAACTAATCTCTTGCCTTATAAATTATACTACATCTTTATAAGTGATTAAAATATTTTATCATCACACATGCCTACCAAAATTCTACTCGATCCACTAATTCAGCTAAGTGACCGGAATAGCGAAATAATTCGCCATAGCTGAATCTGGCTCGATAATCGCAAGAACTGCGAAGTCGACGAGAGTTTCGTGACTTACGCAATTTATCGAGCACCTTAATGAGCATCCATTACTGCGATTCACACGCATAATCATAGACACAATTAAAACACACTAAGAAACCCACAATTACCTCGGTGATGCCTTGACGTGGAGGTAAACAAGACATCGTGGCACACGGAATAAGCTCAGGGCAACATCTGAAGCACCGAACTGCTGTTGCAAAGTCGAGGTGATATTTGAGACGAAGTCGATGTTGGCGGGGTTTGCAGAGATGTGTGCAAGGGGAGGTGAGCTCGCGGTGTTGAGAGCAGACAACTGAGTAGAGCTTAACGATCGACGACACGTCATTTCCATGAACATGAGGGTGAGGCGAACGGCTTCGGTAACACATACAAACTAGGTGCGATGAATAGGAAGGAGCGCTACGTCAGCTTGAAAGAGAGACGAGCAGGGGCGAACGACCTTGCACGTCGACGAGGTCATAGGACAACGACACACTGAACGCCGGTACAGCGTTATGGCAAACTCCACAACATCGATGGTGAAGGCCTAAGCACAAGTAGGTCGGCGTGATGAACACATGCGATCAGGCAAGCAGCGATGGTCGGTCCAGCCCAAAATGCGAGCAGGTTAAACCCGGTGTCTAAGCGCCAAGCCAGGTCGGACTGGAGAAGTCGGCATAGGGCGTAGTTCGACGTCGAGGGAACGAGTACTACCGACGGCCAGACGCTAGCGGCGAACTGCGGATGCGACGCGATAGAGAGACGCGGCGCGATGGAGTTGGTCGAGCGCCAACGAGCAAGGGAAACTTTGCGCGCACGGCGAACAGAGGAGCACGGCGCGAGTAGGGTAGGAAGGAGCTTGGGCGTGGCCATGGACACAGGAGATCCTGGCGCGGCAAGCAGAAGCCTGGGAACGACGCCATGACATAGGGAGATGGGGCCAAGCTGGGGCTTCGACGGCTGGACGCGCAGGACCTCGCGGTGAGCAGAGAAACCGGCTGCGCGCAGGGGGCAGAGGAGAAGACACGGCGCCACGAAGATCCGAACTGCGTCCGGGACGTGCGCCAGGGAGCTCGGCCGAGCGCCAAACTCCACGCGCGGGCGCAAGGACGAGCAGAGGGCAGCCGAGGGAGAAAGAAAGACAGGGCCGAGTTGAGGACTTGGTCGGGACGCGACGATGGGAGCTGCCATGGACGAGCTCACGGCCGACAGAGGAAGAGCTGGGCGCGCGGCTGGGTGCGCCATGGATTGGGCGCCTGAGCTCGGCAGGGAAGGAAGAAGCTCCGGCCAGGCGGGCGTCGTGAGCAGAGGGAGGTGCGTGCCATGGGAGCGGCGACCGCGGCCCTGGAAGAACAAGCAGGGGTTAGCCACCATGGGGGAAAGCTTTTTAAGGAGGGAGACGACTCGGCAGAGGGAGATCCAGCGCTTGGGGACGGCGTAGCTGGAGCTTGGAGATCGAGCGACCGAGCGACCGTCATGGGATCGAGGACGCACAGCATGGGAGGAAGAAGAGCGTCGCCAGGAGAAGATAAGGAAGAGTGTGCGGCAGAGAAAAAAAAATAATCTGAGGGGCGGCGCGAAGATAAGCTAGGAGAGGATATTTCCTTTTTTTCATTTCTTCTTTTTCTTTAACCGAAAAATCACCGATATTTTTGAATATGGGTTTTTAGTGATTAAAAGCTTGATGCACTATACAACTACGTATATTATCTTCTCGACTTTTGAAATAGGAAACCGAGTTGGCTAACAATTGTTCTGATTTTGGTCTATTTAAACAGCCTACCCCAAGTAGCGCATTTACCGAGTTACGAAACGGAAAAATCCGAGGTTTACGGTTCGGACTACATCTCGTTTAGATAGTTTTCGAGACTATTTTGGGCAACACAAAACCGGACTAAATATCGGATACATTATTTGAGACAACACTGGTTTAGTCGAACTCAGATAAAAATTTATCCGATGTCTAAACACAGTTGATTTTATTATTTTACAGAGTGTGCTGAAGAATAAATTGGATTATAACTTCGCGCATGATTTTTCTCAGACAACGCATGACATAGATTATTTTGCCTCGAACATTTTAACTGTCGAGTTCTTCTCAATCTGTTCGGTATAAAATCGTCCGAGTGAGTCGGGCTTCCGAATTCGTATTTCGCGTGAGCGACGAATTTTAAATAATCACCGAACGCACCGCTTTTCGGAACGACGATGTTCCGAAGAACATGAAAATTTTGGAAGAGCCCGGATAGATACAAATAAAAATGATGTCGCACTCGCGATAAACGAAATAGATGCGATATTAAAATCGCGATAGACGAAGATGGTTAAAATTTAGCCTTCGATTTATCTACTGATATTACGTGCTTAAATCTGTACTCGTTGTCGAGCGGAATATAAACACCTGGGGTGTTTCACTCACCACAACAATTGAAGCAAGGTCATCAGCACCAGCATCAGCGTCGGCACTAGCACCAGCACCAGAGGCAGTTTCCTCAGCAGCAGCAGCAATACTGTCAGAACACCCAATCTAGAGGAAATCAGTACCAGCGTCAGAACAACTAGGCAACTCGCCTTCCTGCCCCAGCAACCAACCAAAATGGCCAAGCAGTCCCAGCACAAGTGGGAGGCCGCGCATGTTTCTACTGTGGAGAGCAAAAGCATTGGGCGAAGAACTGTCCAAAGAAAGTAGCTCAGCAGCCGCCAGTAGTCAATGCCCCAGCAAGACAAGGAGCGCCACTGCAAGCACCAGGAGTCCATGGTCAGGCCTACAACCGTAGAAAGGTGAACCACCTAGAGACCGAAGCAATCCAGGATGCTCAGGACGTGGTAGTAGGTATGTTTTGAGTCGAATCCTATCTAGCAAAAGTATTATTTGATACTAGTGCCACACATTTTTTTGTTTCTACATCTTGGGTAGAATCACATAACATTCCCATAGAACTAATGATCCCACCTTTAAGAGTTAATTCAGTTGGGAGAAAAGTTCAGTCCGATAGGATTTGTCCGAATCTAAGGATTGAAATAAGGGGGATAGACTTCCCCGCTAGCCTAGTAGTAATGGGAACTCAAGGGTTAGATGTCATCCTAGGGATGAATTGGCTACACAGAAATCAAGCCACTGTCAGTTGTGACAAGAGAACAGTAAAGTTGGTGTCCCCATTTGGAAAGGAGGTAATAACTAAGCTGTACTTGCCCGAACTAGAAGGAGGAGCCTGTCACCATTTATCAGTAGATGACAAGGAGTCCAATCTGATTGAGGCAATTAGGATTGTGTTGGAATTCCTTGACATATTCCCTGAAGAGTTACCAGACATGCCACCTGAAAGGAAAGTTGAATTTGCCATAGAGCTTATCCCAGGCATCGCCCCTATTTCCAAGAGAGCCTATCGAGTGTCCGGACCAGAGTTGGTGGAACTTTAGAAGCAAATTGATGAGTTGTTAGAGAAAGGTTACATCAGACCAAGTACCTCACCTTGGGCAGCCCTAGTGCTATTTGTGGAGAAGAAGGATGGTACAAAGAGGATGTGCATCGATTACAGAGCTTTGAATGAAGTCACTGTCAAGAACAAGTACCCCCTGCTGCGAATTGAAGATCTATTCAATCAGTTGAGAGGAGCCAGTGTGTTTTCAAAGATAGATCTGAGGTCAGGCTACCATCAGCTCAGAATCCAACCTTCAGACATACCGAAGATAACATTCATCACCAAGTATCGGTTATATGAGTTCATGGTTATGTCATTCGGTTTGACGAATGCACCAGCTCACTTCATGTACCTAATGAACAGCGTGTTCATGGACTACCTCGACAAGTTCGTGGTGGTGTTCATTGATGACATTCTTATATATTCCTAGAATGAGCAAGAACATGAGGAACATTTGAGGAAAGTACTTCAGAGGCTATGAGATTGCTAGTTGTATGCCAAGCTTGGCAAGTGCGAGTTCTAGATCAGCGAAGTTCTGTTCTTGAGTCATATAATAAACCGAGATGGACTAGCTGTGGATCCAAAGAAGGTAGCAGCGATTCTAGACTGGAAAGCACCAAAAGATGTCCGAGGAATCAAGAGTTTTATTGGAATGGCCGGTTACTATCGGCGTTTCATTGAGGGTTTCTCCAAGATTGCCAGACCAATGACAGCCTTGCTAGCAAAGAAGGTTGATTTCAAGTGGACCCCAGCGTGCCAAGAATCATTTGAGATGTTGAAGCAGAAGTTGACAACAGCACCGATACTGGTTCTGCCAGATGTGCACAAGCCGTTCTCAGTATATTGTGATGCCTTGTACACCGGATTGGGATGTGTGTTAATGCAGGAAGGTAAAGTAGTGGCATACTCGTCCCGACAATTGAAAGTTCATGAGAGGAATTACCCCACTCAGGATCTGGAGCTAGCAGCAGTGGTTCATGCACTGAAGACCTGGAGACTCTATCTTTATGGGCAGAAGTGTGATATCTACACGGATCACAAAAGTCTCAAGTACATATTCACTCAGTCAGAGTTAAACATGAGGCAACGAAGATGGCTAGAATTGATCAAAGACTATGAGCTAGAAACTCATTATCACCCAGGCAAAGCAAATGTGGTTGGAGATGCTCTAAGCAGAAAGAGTCAAGTTAATATGTTGGTCACTCACCCAATGTCGTTTGAGCTAGCAAAGGAATTCGACAGATTGAGTCTTGGATTTCTGGACAACACTCAAGGAGTGACAATTGAGTTGGAACCCACCCTAGAGCAAGACATCAGGAAAGGTCAGAAGGATGACGAGAAGATCAACGAGATCCGACAGCTAATCATAGAGGGGAAAGGTCCAGATTTCCGTGAAGATGCCGAAGGAGTGGTATGGTTCAAGGATAGGTTGTGCATTCCTGACATCAAACCGATCCGAGAACTGATTCTGAAGGAAGCTCATGAGATAGCATATTCTATACACCCTGGTAGCGAGAAAATGTACCAAGACCTGAAGAAGATATTCTGGTGGTATGGTATGAAAAGAGAGATAGCGGAGTATGTGGCCAGATGCGACAGTTGCCAGAGGATCAAAGTAGAACATCAGAGACCCACAGGTTTGTTGCAGCCGTTGCAGATTCCTCAGTGGAAATGGGATGAGATTGGAATGCAGTTTATAGTCGGTCTACCCCGCACTCGAGCTGGTTACGACTCCATCTGGGTAGTAGTGGATCGTTTAACAAAGGTGGCCCATTTCATACCAGTCAAGACCACCTATAATAGTGCAGTGTTGGCAGAATTATACATGTCTCGGATTGTGTGCTTGCATGGCATTCCAAAGAAGATAGTATCGGACAGAGACACCCAGTTTACCTCTCATTTCTGGCAGCAGCTACATGAAGCTTTGGGCACACACCTGAAATTCAGTTCAGCGTATCACCCGCAGACAGATGGTCAGACTAAAAGAATCAACCAGATTCTTGAAGATATGTTGAGGGTTATGCTTTGCAAGATAAGTTAGGTTGGGACAAGAGGCTACCGTATGCAGAGTTCTCCTACAACAACAGTTACCAGGGCAGCCTGAAGATGTCACCATTTGAAGCACTTTATGGGAGGAATTGCAGCACTCTGTTGCATTGGGACCAACCCGGCGAAAGGCATGTGTTCGGTCCGGAGATTTTGCTTGAAGCCAAAAACAATATTAGGATGGTCTAGGAAAATATGAAGGCAGCACAGTCCAGGCAGCGAAGCTATGCTGACACCAGAAGAAGGGAACCCAGTTTTGAAGTGGGAGACTATGTCTACTTGAAAGTGTCACCCATCAGAGGAACCAAAAGGTTTGGAGTCAAAGGCAAGCTAGCGTCTCGATATATCGGGCCGTATCAGATTCAAGCACGACGTGGAGAATCTGTCCGCAGTGCACGATGTGTTCCACGTGTCTCAGTTAAAGAAATGCTTGCGAGTACCAGAAGAGCAGTTGCCAACAGAGGACCTTGAAATTCAAGAAGACCTGACGTACATTGAGAAGCCAACGTAGATTCTGGAGACAGCAGATCGGGTCACTCGAAGGAGCACCATCAGGATGTGCAAGGTCAAATGGGGTCACCACTCAGAAGATTAAGCAACCTAGGAAAGAGAAGATGATCTGAGAGCCAAGTACCCTGAACTCTTTGCTAGCCAACCCTGAATCTCGAGGGTGAGATTCTTTTAAGGGGGATAGGTCTATAACACCCTGAATTTGGGGGTATAAAATTTCTTCCTTATTATCATCCAAATTCAGGTGTTACTCTTCTCTATCTCACGCTAGTTTCCATCTCTCTCTAGTTTCTCTCTCTCTTTCTCTTTTGGCTAGGGTTAGCTTAATTAGTGAGGGATTATTTATTTTATTTTGCCCAAAACATTTGAGTCATGAAATGTTGCATCATATTGAACCCCAAATATTTATTGAACGGTTGCACATGATTGATTTGGTTTGAATTTGAAACTTGATTTGAACTTGAATTGAAAACCCTAGAGAAAATAAATAGAAAAGCGATCAGAAATTCCTTGGACAATGGAAAACCTAATTTAGCCCAAGTCAGCCCACTAAGCCCAACCCGCGCGCGTCCGCGCCCGCGCGCCCTCGGTGCCTGACAGGTGTGCCACGCCTGTCGGCGCCAACCCCAGTGCGCCCCTGCCCCTGGGCCCGGCCGGTCAGCCTGCCCTGGCTTGCTGACACCCCGTCCCCACCTGTCAGTCACGTCCACGTGCCCGCGTGTTCTAATCCTGGCCGTTGATATCTGATCCGACGTTCGAGATTACCCCGTACCCCTTCGCGTGTGAGTTTTACTTAAGAGACCCTCGGGTTTTAGGAAATCAACCCGGCGTCCTGAGTTTTAGCGCGTAGACCCCTGGTTTGTTTTAATTAGCCCCCTGCGCTTTTGTTTAATCACAGATTTAGCCCTAATTTCATATTTCAAACTTCAAAACTAGTTTATTTCATATCTTTTTCATATGAACTCCAAATTTAGTGGTTCAAATTGTAAAATGTTCATAATATTATTCTCTGTTCAAATACATTATGTTCATCTATAGTCTGCACACTTTAATTTTACACCTAGAATATGGGATTGATGTATATGTTGATTTATTCATTTAATGAACTAAATAAAAGGAAAACCCTAGAAGTTAAAGTATATTTAATCATGTGAGGTTAATAATATGAATTGCATGAATTTATCTCTGGTTTAACTTTTAAGTCTCAATAAAATGAATAGAATTAGGTTATGTAATTATGGACAACACTTAAAGAATAATCAATGCCTAAATGGGATTAGTTCATCTTATAATTTAGTCTTTTTCTTTGTTTAATTACTACTTTAGCTTTTTGAGATATGTTCCAAACACTTAGAGAGTAATCAACTCCTAATTAGGATTAGTTCATTTTATAATTTGACTTCATTATCCTTTATATAATACTACACCTTTTGAGTTGTGTTCCAATGTTTGTACATGTTTGATGTGCTGTTCATTTGTACTTTCCAAACGTATTGAATGTATGATCGCTTTATTTAGACAACGAGCAGTCTGTGGTTCTTGAGTGTGTTGCCGAAGATCCCTCTGAGCAACAACCTGGTGAAGGCAAGTGTCCTCAGACCTATCATGTCCTACTTTACTTTATAATCCGCTGTCCCGCATTACATTATTGAAACTTAAGGTTTGACTAGTCTGTATTTACCTTACCCTTGTTCACCTTTTTGGGTTAGTCATGGTTAGCTTATGCTATTGCTTTAACTTAATCAATGAACATGATGTGACTATTTATGATATGATGATGTTATCCCGATGAGGTTCTTGTGATTACTTTAGGGGACTCAGGCTGTTTCCTGAGTACCTCTCCGTAAGGACCTGTTTGGGGAGTGACAACCCGAGATAACAGTGCAACCATGAGGGTGGAATAGGACGCCCTTAGCTGATTAGTTAGAGGAACCAGAGGAGTAGTTGGCTTCGCCGTAGGGCCGTCAATGGGGTCCGGGCACAGTACTGCTTGCTCTGCCGAGGCGGGTTGCAGAGGTTCTTTGATTTGGTTTTTGTTAGTCACCCATTCCTTTGGGGAGATGTACTGTGTTTATCAAACTGGAGAAACCTAACGGGCGACTATGACCTCTGGGAAATCTTTGTAAAGGCTACGTAGTGAGACCCTGCTAGGTCACCTTGGGAGTGATCAATGGGGAGGCTGGAACCTCGGACAGAAAGGGAATCATGACTTGTGGGTAAAGTGTGCGACCTCTGCAGAGTGTTAGAAACTGGTATATCAGCCATGCTTACGGTTAAGAGCAGCCTTGTGATCCTCTTCGATTAGAAGAACTTGGGTTACTTTTATGATGATGGTTAGCAATGATGGTTATAATTTTTATCTCTGGTATTTCCTCTTGGAGGGAGTGCCTCTGGGTAATAACTGGGTTTATTACTAAAATTTGGCTCTACTTGTAGTAATAAAACTTGACCAATTAAAAGCAACTGCTTAATCCTTAACTCCATATACAGCTAGTCCATTTTAGCCAAACGAGACATTTGCTGAGTACGTTGATGTGTACTCACCCTTGCTTTACAAACCACCCCACCCAGGTTGTCTCCACTGTACTCAGTGCTCAGGAGGAGATGTTGTCAACATGGAGGACTTTGAGGAGTTCCAAGACTACGATGAGTTCTAGTTTATTTCAGTGGCAAACCCCCAGTCAGCTGCCTGTGTAGGCTTACCTTCTACGTTTCCTATTCCGCACTTTGATATTAATGTTGAACACTATGGATATGTATTAGACTCTGTGGATGTCTCGAACATCTTGATGTAATTAAAGTACCTTTCTGTTATTTATTTCGAGCATTATGTGATGATGTCCAATTATGTAAGCGCTATGTACGTGAGTTCTGATCCTGGCACGTACATGGTTCGCGTTCGGTTTACCTTCCAAAACCGGGTGTGATATCTAGAGACTTTCTAACTAGTCTAAGTCATTTAATTCAATTGTTTCATTCTTTCTAACTCATAATTTTGTTTTAGCTCAAACTACCTCCAAAATTGTGATTTGTTGAATCTGAGCTATTCAACCTCCTTAGATGAATCAATAGGCTCCTAGGAGTGTATAGAACTCATCCAAAGTATAGAACTAGGTAAAATTCTTCTAATCCAAGTTTTACCCCTTTTTGGTTGGTTTTTAATTGATTTTGGCTTTGAATCTAAACTGTTGAACTTATGAACTTGTGTCGAAGACTAAGGAAACTTGTTAGTTCATAATATTGTGATGATCATCAAGCACTAAAATCAATTAGAGAAATTGGTTAAGGTCATTTCCCTTTCAATTAGGTATATATTAGCCAATCAAACCACTAGCATTTTTATTGACATCACTAGTTATTACAATAAACTAAGCCTCATTGATTAAATAATATATTTTACTAGGTATTTACTAGTTTAATTAATTATTTTGAGCATTCTTGTTCCTCATAAAATAGAGAGGACAATTTTCTTGTCACATCTTCAAAAGTTAGAAAATATGACTTGTATTAAAAGCGCAAGAACAAGGGCCCGGTATGTGTTTCGCTCTAGGGTCAAAAAATCGCAGATACAAGCCTAGAACTGATAGATTTAAAAAATATGAACACCCACATCTAATCGAGAACTTAAACTTAGGTGGATAGGTTCTACCACATGGAACCTTAGGCTGTCCGAAGTAGATCCTATAAAACAAGATATTTGCACTATAAATTATACTGTTTATAGAGTGAAGTTTAAAATAGGGGATGAGATAGGGGATGTCATAGGACAACTGCTGGAGACAGCCTAATCCGCCCATCCACGCTGAGTTTGATGCACTTCTTGTCAACTTATCAAAATATTCTTTATTGGTGTAGAGAGTGAAACTTTATTTTCTCGTAATATATCATATGCTTTAATTTGTTCATCCATAGAATTTACATTGTGTAACTCAATTTAACTAAAAAGGTACAAAAATAACAATTTTTATAACACTTTCAAACATTCTATGAATATATTGTGGTGTCGTAAAAATGCATAAAAGTGCTAGACTCAACATGTCTAAGTTAGCTAGACTGAGGTTCAAGGTCGGCTAGGGCACCCCAAGCCAGGACACCCATACTTGAATCGTAGTGGCTCATGTGTGAAATTCTCTCTCTTCTTGTCAATTCATACTCATACAAGGCTATGTGGTGAGTATTGCTTGTGGAACTTGAGCTAGGAGCCTTCATCTTGCCTTTCTTCTTTTCATCACATGCAAAAGTATATGGTGTTGATGAAGTGGCCTACTTTTGACCCATCTTTCGTGAATCTCAAATACCACAATTTTTCCGATCACAACTGTCAAGGTCATTTGTTTCAAGTCCTCTAGATTGTGAAGGATGGTGATGATGTTCCTATATTTTTGTTGAGGTAGAAGCGAGGTGATCTTCCTCACAATGTTTGCATCACCTAGCTTGTTAATTTCCAATATAATTTAGCTCTATGATAATTAGATTCAAATGAGAATACATGTCTCCAACAAGCTCATTTTCTTTCATTGTTGAAGAATTATATTTATTCAAGACTAGTCAATGTTTTTGCTCACGGACATTTGAAGTTGTCATGGAGCTCATGTAATTTTAGTCAAATCTCATTAGCAGTTTTCAAAGTAAAGACTTGATTGAAAATATCCATGCTAAGAGATTCAATTCATACAAGCAATTTTTGGCTCTAGCAATAAAATGAATTTCTTTTTCATCACTCGCGGGGAGCTTCTCGGGATTCTTAGGTGGTTTCACCCCGTCGCGAGTGACTCTCCAAACACCTAGATCAATAGCTTCTAGGTAAAAAGCCATTCTAGCACTATAATAAGAGAAATTAGTGTCGTCGAAGTGTGGTGGCCTATGAGTATCCATCCCTTCCTCTAAAAAGCGTCGACTCGATTAGCGATGAAGCTAAAACGTTCTAATTGAGCCAAACTGGGCTTCGATACCAATTGAAAGGAACATGGACACCTAAGAGCGCGGGTGAAGTAGGACTTCTGAAAATTTTGCTAATATAGGTCACAAATAAGTCCTTAGAACAAAACCTATACAAATAACTAAACAAGAATGTGCAAACTATGTTTTGTCTAAACGTTGCAATCTCTACCTCAAAAAAGGAGTTTTGCAACCTAAGTTCAAATCCTAACAATTCTAAACTAGGAACATAGAGAATGGAATTTAAGTACTTGAATATAAATGCGGAAGATAAAGAGCAAAGTTAGAGATGCAAACTCCCATGGATGACGCTGGTATTTTTACCAAGCTATCCAGAACCACGCATGGGCCTGACTAATGCTCATTGATGCCCCTACGCAAAGGGTAGCCCACACGAGGGCCAATCACCACAGACGAGTAACTCCATAGAGAGTCGCGGGCCTTCTCCACAGGCAAGTGGTGCTCCGCTTCTGGCTCCTCTCAGACGATCCCCGTCGTCTTCACTATCAAGCTTCCTGAAACACCGCAGGCCTCGTTTCCTCCGATACATGGTGGTGGCCACACCACAACTTCGGTTGATGCAGTCTCAAAAGACTCTCGCCCCACTCGGTACAATACAATGTCTCGCACAAGAGCCGAGGGTTTTGTGGGTTGTCTAGCCTCACTCAAACAACTAGAAATAAACCTAGAGCAAGTGCTAATGCGTTCTAACTAAACTAAGCACTTCGCAAAGCACCTACACTAATCACCGAGTGATTTTATTAAGCACTTGTGTGATGGAGCTCTTGTGCCTCTTTGCTTTGGATATGTTTCTTGTGCTTTAACCGCTTCAAATGGCCATCTAGGGGCATTTATAGTGCTCCCACTAAACTCTAGTCGTTGGGAGGGACTTGCAGCTTTCTGTCTGCGGGCACACTGGATCGGTCCAGTGCACCACCGTACCGACCGGTCTAAAGCCTCCACGTCAGCTAGTCGTTGCACCTGTCGGCACTGTAGACGGACTAGTGCCCATCACGTCATATAGCAGTTGCAACTAGCCGTTGGACCACAGTCTGGTGCGACAGCTGTCCGAGAGCCATTTATAGAGCTCTCTGAGCACACAGTCCGATGCTCCACTGAACCGTCCATTGAGCCACCGGTGTGCTAGCTGACAACCCATTTCTTGAATCTTCTATCTTCTTTTCTTGGACTCTTTTGGTCTTGTGTCTTGGACTTGTGATGAGTATTTGTAAGTCTTCTAGGAGTTTTTTTGTCTTTTTTTTGAAGAGTTGCATCCTCAGAGCTTAAGTACAATCCACTTCGCATCCTGTGAATTACAACTACAAAACACTTCAAAACCATTGAGAGCACCTAGAGGGGGGTGAATAGGTGATCCTACGAAATTCAACACTAATAGCACAAACTTGGTTTATAAAATGTTTGTTAGATGAAACCAAGTTGCTATAGAGCGAGATCTTGAGAAGAAATCAATCACAGTGAAAAGCAACACAAGAGACATGATGTTTTATCCTGTTGTTCGACCAATGCCTACTCCACGTTGTGGTGACCTCCTTCGGTCAAGGATTGTACTCAATCCCTCTCAAGTGATCCAATGATCAACTTTGAGTACCATGGTTTCTTTCTTAGTAGACTTTTCCTATTTGCGAGGAATCTCCACAAATTGGAGCCTCTCACCCTTACAAGGTTGATCACAAGAGAAGCACAAGAGTAAGGGAGGGAAAGCAACACACGCAAGACTCAATTTGCAGCAAACACACGCACATAAGCCAAGACTTGAGTACAAAACACGGCGCAGGGAGTTCACAACTCAAACGGTGCTCAAACCTCTAACACAACGATCTGAATGCGTGGCGGCAGAGTCTAGGTGTCTTAGGATATTCAGAGAATGCTTGGTGTACTGCTCCATGCGCCTAGGGGTCCCTTTTATAGCCCCAAGGCAGCTAGGAGCCGTTGGAGATCCAATTCGAAGGCAATTCTTGCCTTCTATCGGGTGGCGCACCGGACAGTCCGGTGCACCACCGGACATGAACAGTAGCAGTCCGGTGCCCAATTTCCTTCCTTATTGGGTGAAGTCGACCATTGGGTCTTCGGTCCCGTTGGCGCACCGGACACTGTCCGGTGCACACCGGATAGTCCGGTGTGACCAGTCGACCGTTGCCTCGGCCACGTGTCACCCGATGATCGTGCAGCCGATCGTTGGCCGCAGGCGCTGTTGGTGCATCGGACAATCTGGTGCACACCGGACAGTCTGGTGATTTTTAGCCGCGGCGCCTTTACTTTTTCCCGAGAGCGACGAGTTCGTCGTCGGGCCAACCTGGGCACCGGACACTGTCCGGTGCACCACCGGACAGTTTGGTGCACCACAGGCTGGTGCTGTTTTGGCTGAACTTAGCCAAAACTTCTCCTGTTCGATTCCAGTTTTCTTGGCTATATTCTTGGCACTTAGATAAATATTTTAGTACTCAAAAACCAATTTACTAAGGCCAGAGACATACCTTGTTCTTTGATTTGCATCTTAGCACTTATGAACCAACGTATTTTGTGTTGTGCATCTAATCACCAAAACATTTATGAAATGGCCCAAGGGCACATTTCCCTTTCAATCTCCCCCTTTTTGGTGATTTATGCCAACACATTAAAAAGCAACTAAAAGTGCAACATTATTCTTAAAAGTGCAAATTTGAAGACCAAATTTTCTTACTCGGTATTTGGCATATTTGGATCACTTTTGCTACCACTTGGTTTATTTTTGCAAATCAAATTCTTTTCCCTATCTCTAAGTCAAACACACTCGTTTGGGCAAATAGAGAGATATTTCAAGAGTAAAATTGATCAAGTGCCAAAAAACTCCCCCTTTTCCCATAATCAAAATTCTCCCCCATAAGAGACCAAATTTTGCAACAAGAGGATTTTGGACAAAATACAAATTCTAAATCTATTATTTTCAAAAATTCACAAGTGGTTGGCTGATCCATTTGCTTTGGCCTTAATTTCTCCTCCTTTGGCATTAAGCACCAAAACGGGAAAAGTTTTGGCCCTTTTAACCTCATTGCCTCACCAAAATGTCAAATAAGAGCAAGAAGGCAATGAGAGCATTAGTATGAACTTGGAATAAAATACACGTATACCGGAGTGCAGTGGAAGTCTTTTCTTCGTCCAAGTTCATTTTCCCTTTCAATGTTCCTTCGAGACTACTTGAAGTGCACTCAAACAAACAAGTTAGTCTCAAAGAAGTCAAGTTATAGCACATCTCCCCCTAAACATGTGCATCATTTGCATAAGGACTTGTGAGGTCCAGGGATGACTTGTACAACTTGAGCACCACAAATAAGCAATAAATGATGTAAATGCTCAAAGTAACATGATCTAAGGCATAGAACACATGTATGCTATAGATCAATCCAAGTTACGCGAATCTAAGACATTTAGCTCACTACGCAACCTACAAAACCTTTTCTCATCTAAAGGCTTGATGAAGATATCGACTAGCTGGTTCTCAGTGCTAATATGGTAAATGTCGATATCTCCCCTTTGCTGGTGGTCTCTCAGGAAGTGATGCCGGATGTCTATGTGCTTAGTGCGTGTGACACTATAAAAATCGTCAAATAAAAATAATACATTTAGTTTATTAGTGGTATTTATTTTAATAATTTTTCATTGAAGTGTTTGTTATTTATTTCATTCGGAATGATTTTTGATTGCTCATAAGTAATTTTGAATATTGAATATCATTTCTTCTTAAATGAAAATTCACCTAAATAATATAATAAATATTAGTCCAAGAATTAATATGTTATTTATAAATAATTTTGGTTTGATTCTTATGAATTTTATGATTATTTAAATATGTATTTTGAAATTTGAAAAGGAAATAGAAAAAAACAAAACCTAACCTAACCGTCGTTCGGCCCAATAGGCCCATGAAGCCGTCGCCCTACTCCCTGACCTAATTCCCTGCACAGCCGTCGCCCCTCCGCTAGCTTCTTTCTGCTAGCCGCCACCCTGTCCTCCTCTCTCCTTCTCCCCTTCCCTTCTCTCTCTTCTCTCTCCTCCCCTTGCTTCTCTCCCAATGCGCGCCTAGGAAGTCGCGTGACCGCGCTCGCACCCCGACGCGCCAGACGAAGACCCTGCGCAGCCGACGTCGACCGACGCCGAGCAACCCAAGCGACATCCGCAATCGTTTCTTTCTTGCGTTATGGACCATCAATGGAGCCGTTACTCCTCTCCCATTAATCCCTCCGTTGATGAATGCCATTAATGGTGCTTGATGACGCCGGCCGATCCTCCCTCTCCTCTCCCTCTATAAATTAGAGACGGATCTCTTCTCCCTCCCACAGTAGAGCTCTCTTCCTCCCCGAGCTCCCTCTCTCTCTCTCTCCCACTCGCCCACACTGTCGCCGGAGTTCGTCCTCGCCATTCACCGTCCGTTCGCGTCCCGTCGTCTAAACATCGTCGCCGGAGTCCGTGGAACCCCGTCGGAGCTTCGCCCGCGCAGCACGAGGATCGCGTTGTTCCCTGCTCGACGCCAAACCCACTGTCCTTCCCTGTACGGGCGAAACCCCCTCGACGACATTCATCCCTACACATAAGCGAACCCAAGGTTGAAGACAAACCCGAAATATTTATTTTCTAAATCATGTTTTGAATTTATTTATAGATCTTGTGAATTACTATTGTAATTTGGCGATTCGCGTGTATGATTTAGAGATTTCGATATACACGTGTAACCAAAATCGAAACCACAATAATATTTTAAATATGCGTATGATTTTATAGTTCTAAAAATGAAAACGGTCACTATTCACTAACTTAGTGATTTTCATACTAGAAATGTTTATAATTAATTTCGTTTTAGTGTATGGAGCAATAATCGGTTAGTATTAATTTTAGTGATATAAGAAATTGAAATAGGAATTAGACCACGTATTTCCGGTCAAATGAAAATATAGATTTCACAAGTCATGATAAATGTATTCATAAGTATGACACTTAATTACTTAGAATTAGTAAGACATTTATTTATGTCATAATAACCATGAATAAGTTATTAAAAGTCACATTTAGTAATTTACAATTAATTCTAGTATATTAATGTTAGAAGAATTATAAATAAACAATTTTTAGATATACGTATAAATTCTATTTAGAAAAGAAAGGAGAAATCGAAAGAGTAGAATTTATAATAATGTTAAAATGACTTAACTAGGCGCTTATACTTTTCTAATAAAGAAATTGATAGTTATATTGGTAAATATAGGTTTCTTACTAAGGAATTAGAGAATTTGTTTCTAACTGTAAAACGACCCTTTTTAATAGATATCATGTTTTAATTTAATAAGGTTCGTTATAAATGTTTAAGTATAGCCGTACTAAATAGTAATATGTCATATAACTTTTCTAATAATGATATAATGGCTTAATTAAGTGCTCACACCGTCATAACTTAAATGATAGTTAATACCAATAAATATAGTATTCATTTTAATTATCTAGATCATTTGTTCCTACAATAGAATTAAAGATAATTAGTAGATTAATTATCCTTTATCATAATTTATTAGTCACACCTATTGTCAACTTGTTCATAACTAGTTATATGGGCTTGATTAATTATTTTATCACATTTAGTCCATGTTATATAAATCATTTAGTTTTTCCTAAAGGGTAAAATAAAATAATAAGAGTTTAATTTCTTTTATAACTTAAAATGTTACTTTATTGACTTCGAATATAATAATATAGGCTATGTGTTTTAATGAAATTAAAAGATAGTTATTTGTTTATTATCTTTTGCATGAAAATCCACTTAAGACCCATAAACTAACTCGTCTTAAATAGGTAATTAATAATATAATTATGATCTTTTCACATAAAAAGTTGTTTAATCTATTTATGAGCTTGTTATAAAAGTAATGTTTACTAATGTGTTTCATAACTCATTAACCTTAGATATATATAACTTATATCTTTTCTAAAAAGGTTAAAAAGGTTTAATATCGTTATAACATGTTTTATCGTCTTATAAACCCTTAATCTTAGACATATCACATATGACGTTTTATAAAAGATTAAATTGGTAAACCTAATATTTATATATTTAATTAAGATATTTTTAAGCTCATGTCGTAATTTTATAAAGTATAGATCACACATTTTTGAAAAGAATACCTTTTTATTATAACCCTTGCGTGTAATGTTTTTGAAAAGCGAACGCTCTTTTCGTTAGGCTTTCTTTTTGCTTTACGTATGGTGAATGTGGTATGTTATTGAGTGGTGTTTGTTCTTCTTGTTTGTTTGTGTGATATTCAGTGGTTGATCTAGTAGTTAAGAATCAAGATCTATTCAGATCCGTGGAAGAGTCTCAAGTTTTCAATAAGCAAGGCAAGTGGACTTCTCCCTCTGCATACTCTGTTTGATCCCAAACAATACATTTAATAAAGTTTATTCTTTTGGATATATATGCATAATTTGACGGGTTACCTATTTAGATAACCTTTTCAATCTTACTCCTTGTTTAACCTGGGATTATGATCTCATCAAGTAGCTATGCTATTGCTACAACTTTAAATTTATGCAGTCACTCCTGTTTATGATACTAATGTTCCAAATGGTAAGTTTACTTTATTGTTGTTAACCCGATGGTTAAACAAGATTATTGCATATTAATTGGAACATGGAGTGACCACCCGAGAAAACAGTGCTACCATGAGGACTATCATGGCTCTGGTCTTGGCTAAATAACTAGGGAAGTCTTATGTTGGGTGTTGGTCGTGGTCGACCAGGAACGGGGGCATCTGGCAAGCGCTTATAGTACCGGCTCAGGCAGATTGGATACGGGCATAGTTCCCAAAGCTTTACCCTGTGGTCCGGACTATAAGTTGGTTACGGTAGGTGTGCCTTATGCAGTTTGACCATTCCCAGCATTTGCGTAATGAGGACTCTAGGGAGAAGCCTCGTAGTGAGACCCTGGCCATTCACCTCGGAAGTGAATACGGGTCTAGCTAACCCGGGCTAGAAGGGAATCACGACTCATGGGTAAAGATGCGCCACCTCTGCAGAGTGTAAAACTGATATATCAGCTGTGCTTATGAGCAGCCTGGACTCCTCACATGGTAATTGAACTTGAAGATGGAAATAAATCGAGATCTGATGATCTGCCAATGGTTTTTCTTAAGTGGTTTCACTTAAGTGTTTTTGAAATACTCATATACTTTTGTTTAATGGGAATACTTGGGATTCACACTTATTAATAAGACAGGTGTTGTTAATAAAATGTTGACCAACTAAAATGCTTACTGCTCAACCTTAGCCTCACCTTGTTACCTTGCATTAGTTTTTCCCCCACTTGCTGAGCCCCGACCATAAGTGATCTCACCCTTGCTTAATTTTGATCAGAAGTTGCAGATGAAGATATGATGCTGAACTCCATGGATGCTAGTCTAGTGATACCCCCCTGTCATCTTCCTATGGATGGATGTCCATGTTTCACTGTACTTTGATGAATAAAGGATAAGACATTATGTCTGTTTGAAGTGTAATATGTTAATATAATCGTTATTTACACTTTTATGCATTGTTCTTTTGATATATTACACTTGTGACGTCAACATATGTGTGGAAATAGATCCTGGCACACATATGCTATGCACCCGGCTTTGCCCTTTGGAAACGGGTGTGACAGTGCGGTTGTGTTCAACAGGATTATCCGCCAAGCGGATTACACTCTCATTGTCACATAGGAGTGGGACTTTGCTCAGATTGTAGCCAAAGTCCCGGAGGGTTTGCCTCATCCAAAGTAGTTGCGCGCAACACTGTCCTGCGGCAACGTACTCGGCCTCAGCGGTGGATAGGGCAACGGAAGTTTGTTTCTTAGAGCTCCAAGACACCAGGGACCTTCCTAGAAACTGGCACATCCCTGATGTGCTCTTCCTATCAACCTTGCACCTGGCATAGTCGAAATCTGAGTATCCGATTAAGTCAAAGGTAGACCCCTTTGGATACCAGATCCCGAAGCAAGGCGTAGAAACTAAATATCTAAGAATTCGCTTAACGGCTACAAGGTGACATTCCTTGGGGTCGGATTGAAATCTAGCACACATGCATACACTAAGCATAATGTTCGGTCTACTAGCACAAAGATAAAGTAATGAACCTATCATTGACCGGTATGCCTTTTGATCAACGGACTTACCTCCTTTGTTGAGGTCTAGATGTCTGTCAGTTCCCATCGTTGTCTTCGTGGGCTTGGCATCCTTCATCCCAAACCTCTTGAGAAGATCTTGATTGTACTTCGTTTGGGAGATGAAAGTGCCTTCCTTGAGTTGCTTCACTTGAAATCCAAGAAAGTAGTTCAACTCGCCCATCATCGACATCTCAAATTTCTGCATCATTACCCTGCTAAACTCCTCACAAGACTTTTGGTTAGTAGAACCAAATATAATGTCATCGACATATATTTGGCAAACAAAAAGATCTCCATCGCAAGTCTTTGTGAAAAGAGTGGGATCTGCTTTCCCAACCTTGAAAGCATTAGCAATTAGAAAATCTCTAAGGCATTCATACCATGCTCTTGGGGCTTGCTTAAGTCCATAGAGCGCCTTAGAGAGTTTATACACATGGTCGGGATACCTGTCATCCTCAAAGCCAGGGGGGTTGTTCCACGTATACCTCCTCCTTGATTGGTCCATTTAGGAAGGCGCTCTTCATGTACATTTGGACTAGCTTAAAGGAATGGTGAGCGGCATAGGCTAATAAAATTCGAATTGATTCTAATCTAGCCACAGGAGCGAAAGTCTCCTCAAAGTCCAAATCTGCGACTTGGGCATACCTTTTGCCACAAGTCGAGCCTTATTTCTTGTCACCACTCCGTGTTCGTCTTGCTTGTTGCGGAACACCCACTTGGTTCCCACAACATTTTGCTTTGGACGTGGCACCAGGCTCCAGACTTCATTTCTTTTGAAGTTGTTGAGCTCTTCCTGCATGGCCAACACCCAGTCCGGATCCTGCAAGGCTTCTTCGATCCTGAAAGGCTCAATAAAAGAAACAAACGAGTAATGCTCACAAAAAATAGCTAATCGTGAGCGAGTTGTTACTCCCTTGCTGATGTCACCCATAATCTGATCCACGGGGTGATTTCTTTGGATCGTTGCTCGGACTTGAGTTGGAGGGGCACGTGATGCTTCTTCCTCCATAACCTGTTCTTCCTGTGCTCCCCCTTGATCCTGCCCCTCTTCTTGAGGTACCTGTTCATCATTTTGAGTTGGGGGATGCACCATTGTAGAGGAAGATGATTGATCTTGTTCCTGTAGTTCCTATGGTCGCACATCACCTATCACCATAGTTCGCATTGCGGTCGTCGGAACCTCATCTTCATCTACATCATCAAGATCAACTTGCTCTCTTGGAGAGCCATTAGTTTCATCAAATACAACATCGCTAGAGACTTCAACTAATCCTGACGATTTGTTGAAGACCCTATATGCCTTTGTATTTGAGTCATATCCTAGTAAAAATCCTTCTATGGCCTTGGGAGCAAATTTCGAATGTCTATCTTTCTTCACTAGAATGTAGCATTTGCTCCCAAATACACAAAAATAAGAAACATTGGGTTTGTTACCAGTAAGGAGTTCGTAGGAAGTCTTATTGAGGAGACGGTGCAGGTAGAGCCGGTTTATGGCATGGCAGGCTGTGTTCACAACTTTTGACCAAAACCGCTCAGGCGTCTTGTACTCTCCAATCATCGTTCTCGCCATGTCGATTAGTGTCCTGTTCTTCCCTCTCTACCACACCATTTTGTTGTGGTGTGTAGGGAGCGGAGAACTCGTGCTTGATTCCTTCCTCCTCAAGATATTCTTCAACCTGTAGATTCTTGAACTCTGACCCATTGTCGCTTCTTATCATCTTCACCTTTAGCTCAAACTCATTTTGAGCTCTCCTTAAGAAGCGTTTTAGGGTTCCTTGGGTTTCAGATTTGTCCTACAAAAAGAATGCCCAAGTGAAGCAGGAAAAATCATCAACTATAACAAGACCATACTTACTTCCCTCGATGCTGAGATAGGCAATGGGGCCAAAGAGATCCATGTGTATGAGTTCCAGTGGTCTTGATGTCGTCATCACATTATCGCTGTGATGAGTGCTTCCCACTCGTTTCCCTGCTTGGCACGCTGCACAAGGTCTGTCTTTCTCAAAACAGACATTGGTTAGTCCTAATACATGATCTCCCTTTAGAAGTTTATGAAGGTTCTTCATCCCAACATGTGCTAGACGGCGATGCCAAAGCCAACCCATATTAGTCTTAGCGATTAAGCATGCATCTAGATCGACATTCTCCTTTGAGAAATCAACTAAATAGAGCTTGCCGTCTAATACACCCTTAAAAGCTAATGAACCATCACTCCTTCTAAAGGCAGATACATCAATATTTGTAAATAAACAATTGTAGCCCATATGACACAATTGACTTACAGACAATAAATTATACCCGAGCGACTCTACTAAAAACATATTTGATATTGAGTGCTCGGTCGTGATGGCTATCTTACCCAATCCTTTAACCTTGCCTTGGTTTCCATCTCCAAAGATAATAGTATCCAGGGAATCCCTGTTCTTGACGTAGGAGGTGAATATTTTCTTCTCCCCTATCATGTGGTTTGTGCATCCGCTGTCGATAATCCAGCTTGAGCCCCCGGATGCATAAACCTACAAGGTAATTAAGCTTGGGTTTTAGGTACCTGAAAGGGAATTAGGCTTACACCTATTTTCCTAAATTAATTTTGGTGGTTGAATTGCCCAACACAAATAATTGGACTAACTAGTTTGCCCTAGTTTATAAGTTCTACAGGTGCCAAAGGTTCACAATAAGCCAATGAAAAGATCAAAAGAAAAGGGTTCAAACAAAGGAGCAAAGGGACAACCAAAGGTTGCCCTGGTCTGGCGCACCGGACTGTCCGGTGTGCCACCGGACATGTCCGGTGCACCAGGATTCTCCACGCGCTGAACTCCTCGCTTTCGGGAAAACGCAGAGTCGCTCCGCTATAATTCATCGGACTGTCCGGTGTACACCGGACAGTGTCCGGTGCTCTAGGGATGAAGCGACTCTGAACTCGCCAGCTTCGGGAATTCGCAACGGCTCTCTGCTATAATTCACCGGACATGTCTGGTGTACACCGGACTGTTCGATGTAACTACGGAGCAACGGCTACTTCGGCACCAACGGTCACCTGCCATCGCATTTAATGCGCGCCAGAGCGCGCAGAAGTCAGGCACGCGCGAACAGGCGCACCGAACACTCTACAGTGCATGTCCAGTGCGCCACAGGACATCCAGGCGGGCCCAGCGACAGAGCTCCAACGGTCGGAACCCTAACGTTCGGGTGACGTGGCTGGCGCATCGGACATGTCCGGTGTGCACCGGACTGTCCGGTGCACCATGCGACAGACAGCCTCCACCCAAACGGCTAGTTTGGTGGTTGGGGCTATAAATACCCCCAACCACCCCACATTCAAGTCATCCAAGTTTTCCACTTCTCAACCACTTACAAGAGCTAGGCATTCAATTCTAGACACACTCAAGTGATCAAATCCTCTCCAATTCCACACAAGGCTTTAGTGATTAGCGAGAGAGATTTGCCGTGTTCTTTTGAGCTCTTGCGCTTGGATTGCTTCTTTTCTTTCTCACTTGTTCTTGTGATCAAAACTCATTTGTAACCGAGGCAAGAGACACCAATTGTGTGGTGGTCCTTGCGGGGAAGTTTTGTTCCCGGTTTGATTTGAGAAGAGAAGCTCACTCGGTCCGAGGGACCGTTTGAGAGAGGGAAAGGGTTGAAAAAGACCCGGCCTTTGTGGCCTCCTCAACGGGGAATAGGTTTGTGAGAACCGAACCTCGATAAAACAAATCATCGTGTCTCACTCCGCATTTGCTCACGATTTGTTTTGGGCCCTCTCTCTCGGACTCGTGCTTATTTCTAACGCTAACCCGTCTCGTAGTTGTGTTTATATTTGTAAATCTCAGTTTCGCCCTATTCACCCCCCCCCCCCTCTAGGCGACTTTCAATTGGTATCGGAGCCCGGTGCTTCATTAGAGCCTAACCGCTCGAAGTGATGTCGGGAGATCACACCAAGAGGGAGATGGAGACCGGCGACAAGCCCACTACGAGTCGCGGGAGCACTTCATCGGAAGAGTCCCGCACCAAGAGGAAGGAGAAGAAGAAGAGCTCCTCCAACAAAGGGAAGGGGAAGGAGAAGAAATCCTCTTCCCACAAGTCGCATCGGAGAGGTGACAAGCACAAGAGGATGAGGAAAGTGGTCTACTACGAGACCGACACTTCATCAACGTCGACCTCCGACTCCGACGCACCGTCCGTTACTTCTAAGCGCCAAGAGCGCAAGAAGTATAGTAAGATCCCCCTACGCTACCCTCACACTTCAAAACGTATTCCTTTACTCTCCGTTCCATTAGGCAAACCACCGGTTTTTGACGGTGAAGATTATAATGTGGAGTGACAAAATGAGACACCATCTAACCTCACTCCACACAAGCATATGGAATGTTGTTGAGTTTGGTGTACAGGTACCATCTGTAGGGGATGAAGACTACGACTCGGACGAGGTGGCCCAAATCCACCACTTTAACTCCCAAGCAACCACTATACTCCTCGCCTCTCTAAGTCGAGAGGAGTATAACAAGGTGCAAGGGTTAAAAAGTGCGAAGGAAATTTGGGACGTACTCAAGACCGCGCACGAAGGAGACGAGGTGACAAAGATCACCAAGCGGGAAACGATCGAGGGGGAGCTCGGTCGCTTCATGCTTCACCATGGGGAGGATCCACAAGCTATGTACAACCGCTTAAAGACCTTGGTGAACCAAGTGTGCAACCTCGAGAGCGAAAAATGGGATGACCATGAGATGGTCAAGGTTATTCTTAGATCCCTCGTATTTCTTAACACTACACAAGTTCAATTAATTCGAGGTGATCCTAGATATAAGCTAATGTCTCCCGAGGAGGTTATAGGAAAATTTGTGAGCTTTGAGCTAATGATTAAAGGCTCAAAGAAAATCATCGAGCAAGGCACCTCCTCCACGCCCGAAGCACAACCGGTCGCATTCAAGGCGACGGAGGAGAAGAAGGAGGAGTCTACACCAAGTAGACAACCCATCGACGCCTCCAAGCTCGACAATGAGGAAATGGCGCTCATCATCAAGAGTTTCCACCAAATCCTCAAGCAAAGGAGGGGGAAGGATTACAAGCCCCGCTCCAAGAAGGCGTGCTACAAATGTGGTAAGCCCGGTCATTTTATAGCAAAATATCCACTATCTAGTGACAGTGACAGGGGCGACGACAAGTAGGGCAAAAGAAGAGAAAAGAAGAGGTACCACAAGAAGGGTGGCGATGCCCACGTATGCCGCGAGTGGGATTCCGAGGAGAGCTCCTCCGACTCCTCCTCCGATGAGGACGCCGCCAACATCGCCGTCACCAAAGGACTTCTCTTCCCCAACGTCGGCCACAAGTGCCTCATGGCCAAGGACGGCAAACGGAAGAAGGTTAAATCCAAATCCTCCACTAAATATGAGTCCTCTAGTGATGATAATGCTAGTGATGAGGAGGATAATTTGCGTACCCTTTTTGCCGATCTAAACATGCAACAAAAGGAAAAACTAAATGAGCTAATTAGTGCCATCCATGAAAAGGATGATCTCTTGGACTCCCAAGAGGACTTCCTTATTAAGGAAAACAAAAAGCATGTTAAAGTTAAAAATGCTTATGCTCTACAAGTTGAAAAATGTGAAAAATTATCTAGTGTGCTAAGCACTTGCCATGAGACTATTGACAACCTTAGAAATGAAAATGCTAGATTAATTGCTAAGGTTGATTCTCATGTTTGTGATGTTTCAATTCCCAATCTTAGAAATGATAATGATGATTTGCTTGCTAAGATTGAAGAATTAAACACCTCTCTTGCTAGCCTTAGGATTGAAAATGAACAATTAATTGCTAAGGCTAAAGATTTTGATGTTTGCAATATTACAATTTCCGATCTTAGAGATAAAAATGACATATTACGTGCTAAGATTGTTGAACTTAATTCTTGCAAACCCTCTACATCTACCGTTGAGCATGTTTCCATTTGCACTAGATGTAGAGATGTTGATATTAATGCTATTCATGATCACATGGTCTTAATTAAACAACAAAATGATCATATAGCAAAATTAGATGCTAAAATTGCCGAGCATAACTTAGAAAATGAAAAGTTTAAATTTGCTAGAAGTATGCTCTATAATGGGAGATGCCCTGGCATCAAGGATGGCATTGGCTTTCAAAGGGGAGACAATGTCAAACTTAGTGCCCCTCCTAAAAGATTGTCTAATTTTGTTAAGGGCAAGGCTCCCATGCCTCAGGATAACGAGGGTTACATTTTGTACCCTGCTGGTTATCCCGAGAGCAAAATTAGGAGAATTCATTCTAGGAAGTCTCACTCTGGCCCTAATTATGCTTTTATGTATAAGGGTGAGACATCTAGTTCTAGGCAACCAACCCGTGCTAAGTTGCCTAAGAAGAAAACTCCTAGTGCATCAAATGATCATGACATTTCATTCAAAACTTTTGATGCATCATATGTGCTTACTAACAAATCCGGCAAGGTAGTTGCCAAGTTTGTTGGGGGCAAACACAAGGGCTCCAAGACTTGTGTTTGGGTACCCAAAGTTCTTGTTTCTAATGCCAAAGGACCCAAAATCGTTTGGGTACCTAAAGTCAAGAACTAAACTTGTTTTGTAGGTTTATGCATCCGGGGGCTCAAGTTGGATCATCGACAGCGGGTGCACAAACCACATGACAGGGGAGAAGAAGATGTTCTCCTACGAGAAAAACCAAGATCCCCAACGAGCTATTACATTCGGGGATGGAAACCAAGGTTTGGTCAAAGGTTTGGGTAAAATAGCTATATCTCCCGACCATTCCATTTCAAATGTTTTTCTTGTAGATTCTTTATATTACAATTTGCTTTCCGTATCTCAATTATGTCAAATGGGCTACAACTGTCTATTCACTGATATAGGTGTCACTGTCTTTAGAAGAAGTGATGATTCAATAGCTTTTAAGGGAGTGTTAGAGGGTCAGCTATACTTAGTGGATTTTGATAGAGCTGAACTCGACACTTGCTTAATAGCTAAGACTAACATGGGTTGGCTCTGGCACCGCCGACTAGCCCATGTTGGAATGAAGAATCTTCATAAACTTCTAAAGGGAGAGCACATTTTAGGATTAACAAATGTTCATTTTGAGAAAGACAGGATTTGTAGCGCATGCCAAGCCGGGAAGCAAGTTGGTGTTCATCATCCACACAAGAACATCATGACTACTGACAGGCCACTGGAGCTCCTACACATGGATCTATTCGGCCCGATCGCATACATAAGCATCGGCGGGAGTAAGTACTGTCTAGTTATTGTGGATGATTATTCTCGCTTCACTTGGGTATTCTTTTTGCAGGAAAAATCCCATACCCAAGAGACCTTAAAGGGATTCTTGAGACGGGCTCAAAATGAGTTCGGCTTAAGGATCAAGAAAATTAAAAGCGACAACGGGACGGAGTTCAAGAACTCTCAAATTGAAGGCTTCCTTGAGGAGGAGGGCATCAAGCATGAGTTCTCCTCTCCCTACACACCACAACAAAATGGTGTAGTGGAGAGGAAGGATCGAACTCTATTGGACATGGCAAGAACCATGCTTGATGAGTACAAGACGCCGGTTCGGTTTTGGGCCGAGGCGATCAACACCGCCTGCTACGCCATCAACCGGTTATATCTACACTGAATCCTCAAGAAGAAATCCTATGAACTCCTAACCAGTAAAAAGCCCAATATTTCATATTTTAGAGTTTTTGGTAGCAAATGCTTTATTCTTGTTAAAAGAGGTAGAAAATCTAAATTTGCTCCTAAAACTGTAGAAGGCTTTTTACTAGGATATGACTCAAACACAAGGGCATATAAAGTCTTTAACAAGTCCTCAGGACTAGTTGAAGTTTCTTGTGACGTTGTGTTTGATGAGACTAACGGCTCTCAAGTAGAGCAAGTTGATCTTGATGAGATAGGTGAAGAACAGGCTCCGTGCATCGCACTAAGGAACATGTCCATTGGGGATGTGTGCCCTAAGGAATCCGAAGAGCCTCCACATGCACAAGATCAACCATCCTCCTCCACGCAAGCATCTCCACTAACTCAAAATGAGGACGAGGCTCAAGTTGATGAAGGAGAAGATCAAAGAGATGAGCCACCTCAAGATGACGGCAATGATCAAGGGGGAGATGCAAACGATCAAGACAAGGAGGATGAAGAACCAAGGCCGCCACACCCAAGAGTCCACCAAGCAATACAACGAGATCACCCCGTCGACACCATCCTCGGCGATATTCACAAGGGGGTAACTACTCGATCTCGTATTGCACATTTTTGTGAGCATTACTCTTTTGTTTCCTCTATTGAGCCACACAGGGTATAGGAAGCACTTCAAGATTCGGATTGGGTGATGGCGATGCAAGAGGAGCTCAACAATTTCACTAGGAATGAGGTATGACATTTAGTTCCACGTCCTAACCAAAATGTTGTAGGAACCAAATGGGTCTTCCGCAACAAGCAAGATGAGCATGGTGTGGTGACACGGAACAAAGCCCGACTTATGGCCATGGGATACTCCCAAGTCAAAGGTTTGGATTTCGGTGAAACCTATGCACCCGTAGCTAGGCTTGAGTCAATTCATATATTATTAGCCTATGCTACTTACCATGGTTTCAAGCTTTATCAAATGGACGTGAAGAGTGCTTTCCTCAATGGACCAATCAAGGAAGAGGTCTATGTTGAGCAACCTCCCGGCTTTGAAGATAGTGAGTACCCTAACCATGTCTATAGGCTCTCTAAGGCGCTTTATGGGCTCAAGCAAGCCCCAAGAGTATGGTATGAATGCCTAAGAGATTTCCTTATTGCTAATGGCTTCAAAGTCGGAAAAGCCGATCCTACTCTATTCACTAAAACTCTTGACAATGATTTGTTTGTATGCCAAATTTATGTTGATGATATTATATTTGGGTCTACTAACGAATCTACTTGTGAAGAATTTAGTAGGATCATGACACAAAAATTCGAGATGTCTATGATGGGGGAGTTGAAGTATTTTCTATGATTCCAAGTCAAGCAACTCCAAGAGGGCACCTTCATTAGCCAAACAAAGTATACTCAAGACATTCTAACCAAGTTTGGAATGAAGGATGCCAAGCCCATCAAGACACCCATGGGAACCAATGGGCATCTCGACCTCGACACCGGAGGTAAAACCGTGGATCAAAAGGTATACCGGTCGATGATAGGTTCATTACTCTATTTATGTGCATCTCGACCGGACATTATGCTTTCCGTATGCATGTGTGCAAGATTCCAAGCCGACCCTAAGGAATCACACCTTACGGCCGTAAAACGAATCTTGAGATATTTGGCTTATACTCCTAAGTTTGGGCTTTGGTACCCTCAGGGATCCACATTTGATTTGATTGGTTATTCGGATGTCGATTGGGCGGGGTGTAAGATTAATAGAAAGAGCACATCGGGGACTTGCCTGTTCTTGGGAAGGTCCTTGGTGTCTTGGGCTTCAAAGAAGCAAAATTCGGTCGCTCTTTCTACCGCCGAAGCCGAGTACATTGTCGCAGGCCATTGTTGCGCGCAATTGCTTTGGATGAGGCAAACCCTGCGGGACTATGGTTACAAATTAACCAAAGTTCCTCTTCTATGTGATAATGAAAGTGCAATCCGCATGGCGGATAATCCCGTTGAGCATAGCCGCACTAAACACATAGCCATTCGGTATCATTTTCTTAGGGATCACCAACAAAAGGGGGATATCGAGATTGCATATATTAATACTAAAGATCAATTAGCCGATATTTTTACCAAGCCACTAGATGAACAAACTTTTACCAAACTTAGGCATGAGCTCAATATTCTTGATTCTAGGAATTTCTTTTGCTAATTTGCACACATAGCTCATAAGTATACCTTTGATAATATCCCTTTTATATATGCTATGACTAATGTGTTTTCAAGTGTATTTCAAACCAAGTCATAGGTATATTGAAAGGGAATTGGAGTCTTCGGCGAACACAAAGGCTTCCACTCCACTCCACTACTCATCCTTCGTCGTCGCTCCGCTTCACTCTCCGTCTTTGGTATAATCTTCACTCATATGTTTTATTTGCCAAAGGGGAGAAAGTAGTTAGAAAAGGGCTTATATCTCACTCAAAGTATCCGTTTTTGGCGATTCATGCCAAAGGGGGAGAAAGTATGAGCCCAAAGCAAAAGGACCGCACCACCACCCTAATTTTAAAATGATTTTCAATTGGTAAATTTCAAATTGGTATCTTATTGTGTTCAAAAGGGGGAGAAAATAGTATTTTCAAAATTGATATCTTAAAACCCTCTTGAACACTAAGAGGAGAACTTATTGAGGGGGAGTTTTGTTTAGTCAAAGGAAAAGCATTTGAAACAAGGGAACAAAATTTCAAACTTGAAAATGCTTCGCAAAATTTTACTCATTTACCTTTGATTATTTTGCAAAAGAACTTTCAAAAGGATTTACAAAAAGAATTTGCAAAAACAAAACATGTGGTGCAAGCGTGGTCCAAAATGTTAAAAATAAAGAAACAATCCATGCTTATCTAGTAAGTGATATTTATTGGCTCAAATTCTAGGTAACCTTTGCACTTACATTCTGCAAACTAGTTCAATTATGCACCTCTATACTTGCTTTGGTTTGTGTTGGCATCAATCACCAAAAAGGGGGAGATTGAAAGGGAATTAGGCTTACACCTATTTTCCTAAATTAATTTTGGTGGTTGAATTGCCCAACACAAATAATTGGACTAACTAGTTTGCCCTAGTTTATAAGTTCTACAGGTGCCAAAGGTTCACAATAAGCCAATGAAAAGATCAAAAGAAAAGGGTTCAAACAAAGGAGCAAAGGGACAACCGAAGGCTGCCCTGGTCTGGCGCACCGGACTGTCCGGTGTGCCACCGGACATGTCCGGTGCACCAGGATTCTCCACGCGCTGAACTCCTCGCTTTCGGGAAAACGCAGAGTCGCTCTGCTATAATTCACCGGATTGTCCGGTGTACACCGGACAGTGTCCGGTGCTCCAGGGATGAAGCGACTCTGAACTCGCCAGCTTCAGGAATTCGCAACGGCTCTCCGCTATAATTCACCGGACATGTCCGGTGTACACCGGACTGTCCGGTGTAACTACGGAGCAACGGCTACTTCGGCACCAACGGTCACCTGCCATCGCATTTAATGCACGCCAGAGCGCGCAGAAGTCAGGCACGCGCGAACAGGCGCACCGTACACTCTACAGTGCATGTCCGGTGCGCCACAGGACATCCAGGCGGGCCCAGCGACAGAGCTCCAACGGTCGGAACCCTAACGTTCGGGTGACATGGCTGGCGCACCGGACATGTCTGGTGTGCACCGGACTATCCGGTGCACCATGCGACAGACAGCCTCCACCCAAACGGCTAGTTTGGTGGTTGGGGCTATAAATACCCCCAACCACCCCACATTCAAGTCATCCAAGTTTTCCACTTCTCAACCACTTACAAGAGCTAGGCATTCAATTCTAGACACACTCAAGTGATCAAATCCTCTCCAATTCCACACAAGGCTTTAGTGATTAGCGAGAGAGATTTGTCGTGTTCTTTTGAGCTCTTGCGCTTGGATTGCTTCTTTCCTTTCTCACTTGTTCTTGTGATCAAAACTCATTTGTAACCGAGGCAAGAGACACCAATTGTGTGGTGGTCCTTGCGGGGAAGTTTCGTTCCCGGTTTGATTTGAGAAGAGAAGCTCACTCGGTCCGAGGGACCGTTTGAGAGAGGGAAAGGGTTGAAAAAGACCTGGCCTTTGTGGCCTCCTCAACGGGGAGTAGGTTTGCGAGAACCGAACCTCGGTAAAACAAATCATCGTGTCTCACTCCGCATTTGCTCAGATTTGTTTTGGGCCCTCTCTCTCGGACTCGTGCTTATTTCTAACGCTAACCCGTCTCGTAGTTGTGTTTATATTTGTAAATTTCAGTTTCGCCCTATTCACCCCCCCTCTAGGCGACTTTCAGTACCCAACTCTTGTTGGATCCTACAAGGTTAGTTACAGTAACTTTTGGAACCCAAATGCAAGTCTTGTCTCTCTTGCATTTAGATCCCAATTTTCTAGCAACTACTTTGGCATTCTTGCATAACAATACAAAAGAAGTATTACACGTTTGATACATAGCAGTTGGACCAGTGTAAACTTTTCTAGGTGCACGAGAAATAGTATGATTGCGCCTAGGCCTACTCCTATCATGAACATATATGGAACTAGAAGCAAACATAGCATGTGAATCATGATAAGTAGGTAAAACAGCATGATTATAACATTTATCATGATGAGAAACTTTCTTGACATGAGTATAAAGATAAGCATGGTTTTTTTGATCATGTGAAGAACTACTAGCCATAGGAGCCTTCCCTTTCTCCTTGTTGAGACCTGAAGTCCTTTGGCTTGTTAAGTTCTTGGTTTCCTTTTGAAAACCAAGTCCATCCTTAATTGAGGGGTGTCTACCAACAGTGTAGGCATCCCTAGCAAATTTAAGTTTTCATAATTATCCATGCAAGTCTTAAGTTGAGCATTAAGACTTGCAACATCATTGTTTAACTTAGCAATAGTAGAGGCATGTTCATTACAAGCATCAACATCAAAGTCTTTACATCTATTGCAAATAACAACATGCTCTACACATGAACTAGTTTCATTTACTTTCTCTAGCTTAGCATTCAAATCATCATTTAAATTCTTTAAGCTAGAAATAGATTCATGACAGATAGATAATTCGGGAGACAGCAGTTCATTCTTCTTAATTTCTATAGCAAAGGATTTTTGAACACTAACAAACTTATCATGTTCCTCATAGAGTATATCTTCTTGCTTTTCTAAAAGTCTATCTTTTTCACTAAGAGCATCAATTAGTTCATTTATCTTATCTACCTTTGATCTATCTAGTCCTTTAAATAAATCACTATAATCTATCTCATCATCGGAGGATTCCTCGTCGCTAGAAGAATACTTAGGGGTATCTCGAATACGTACCTTCTTCTCCTTCACCATAAGGCACGTGTGTTGTTTGTTAGGGAAGAGTGAAGACTTGTTGAAGGCTGAGGCAGCTAGTCCTTCATCTTTGCAGTCAGATGAGGAACAGTCGGAGTCCCATTCCTTCCCGATGTGTGCCTCGCCTTTGGCCTTCCTGTAGTTCTTTTTCTTTTATCTCTTCCCATGCTTTTCTTGTGCCTGGTCACTATCATTATCAGGGCATTGAGCTATAAAATGACCAGTCTTACCGCATTTGAAGCAGGAGCATTTTCCCCTTGACTTGTCCTTGTTGGGGTACTCCTTACGTCCTTTTAGTGCGGTCTTGAATCGCTTGATGATGAGCGCCATCTCATCCTCATTGAGTCCGGCAGCCTCCACTTGTGCTACCTGCTAGGTAGCGCCTCTTTACTGCTGGTTGCTTTAAGAGCAACGGGCTATGACTCGTAGACGGGTAGTGGATCGTTCAAGGCATCGTCCACGTATCGTGCCTCCTTCACCATCATGCACCCGCTCACAAATTTTCCGAGGATTTCCTCGGGCGTCATCTTGGTGTACCTGGGGTTCTCATGAATAAGATTTACAAGATGGGGGTCAATAACTGTAAATGACCTGAGCATGAGTCGGACGACGTCAATGATCCGTCCATCTTGTACTCCTGTAGCTTAAGATTTTATTGACCAGGGTCTTGAGCTTGTTGTAGGTCTGTGTTGGCTCCTCTCCCTTGATCATCGCGAACCTCCCCAGCTCGCCTTCCACCAGTTCCATCTTGGTAATCATGGTGGCGTCATTACCCTCATGAGATATTTTGAGGGTGTCCCAGATCTGTTTGGCGTTGTCCAAGCCGCTGACCTTGTTATATTCATCCATGCATAGAGATGCTAGCAAAACAGTAGTGTCTTGGGCATTTTTATGAATTTGTTCATTGATAAGCATAGGGTTATCAGTACTATCAAAGCGCATTCCATTTTCTACAATTTTCCAAATGCTAGGATGGAGAGAAAATAGGTGACTACACATTTTATGGCTCCAAAATGAGTAATCCTCTCCATCGAAGTGTGGGGGTTTTCCAAGTGGAATAGAAAGTAAATGTGTATTTGAATTGTACGGAATACGGGAATAATCAAAGGAGTAGTTTTGATTAACCGTTTTCTTTTTGGACAAGGAGTCGTCGTCGTCGTCATCCCTTGGTGAATAAGAGGGTGCATAGCTGTTGTAGTAGACAATCTTCTTGATGCGCCTCTTCTTCTTTCCGTCCCTCTTCTTGTGACTTGAGCCTGAGTCAGTGGGCTTGTCATCTCTTGGCTCGTTGAAGAGGGACTCCTTCTCCTTGTCGTTGATCACCATCCCCTTGCCCTTAGGATCCATCTCTTCAGATGGTTAGTCCCTTAGATGAAGAGTACGACTTCGATACCAATTGAGAGCACCTAGAGGGGGGGCAGGGGTGAATAGGTGATCCTGCGAAATTCAACACTAATAGCACAAACTTGGTTTATAAAATGTTAGTTAGATTAAACCAAGTTGCTATAGAGCGAGCTCTTGAGAAGAAATCAATCACAGTGAAAAGCAACACAAGAGACACAATGTTTTATCCCGTGGTTCGGCCAATGCCTACTCCACGTTGTGGTGACCTCCTTCGGTTAAGGATTGCACTCAATCCCTCTCAAGTGATCCAATGATCAACTTTGAGTACCACGGTTTTCTTTCTTAGTAGACTTTCCCGTTTGCGAGGAATCTCCACAAATTGGAGCCTCTCGCCCTTACAAGTTTGATCACAAGAGAAGCACAAGAGTAAGGGAGGGAAAGCAACACACGTAAGACTCAATTCGCAGCAAACACACGCACACAAGCCAAGACTTGAGCACAAAACACAACGCAGGGAGTTCACAACTCAAACGGTGCTCAAATCTATAACACAACGATCCGAATGCGTGGCGGTGGAGTCTAGGCATCTTAGGATATTCAGAGAATGCTTGGTGTATTGTTCCATGCGCCTAAGGTTCCCTTTTATAGCCCTAAGGTAGCTAAGAGCCGTTGGAGATCTAATTGGAAGGCAATTCTTGCCTTCTGTCGGGTGGCGCACCGGACAGTCCGGTGCACCACCGGACATGAATAGTAGCAGTCCGGTGCCCGGTCTCCTTCCTTATCAGGCAAAGCCGACCGTTGGGTCTTCGGTCCCGTTGGCGCACCGGACACTGTCCGGTGCACACCAGACAGTCCAGTGTGACCAGTCGACTCTTGCCTCGACCACGTGTCGCCCGATGATCGCGCAGCCGACCGTTGGCCGCGAGCGCCGTTGGCGCACCGGACAGTCTGGTGATTTTTATCCGCGGCGCCTTTACTTTTTCCCAAGAGCGACGAGTTCGTCGCCGAGCCAGCCTGGGCACCGGACAGTCCGGTACACCACAGGCTGGTGCTGTTTTGGCTGAACTTAGCCAAAACTTCTCATGTTCGATTCCAGTTTTCTTGGCTATATTCCTAGTACTTAGATAAATATGTTTGTACTCTAAAGCAATTTACTAAGGCCGGGGACATACCTTGTTCTTTGATTTGCATCTTAGCACTTATGAACCAACGTATTTTGTGTTGGGCATCTAATCACCAAAACATTTATTGAAATGGCCCAAGGGCACATTTCCCTTTCAACCATTAGTTCACTGATTTTGCTATTCATCAAACACCAAAATCACTTAGATAAATGGGTCGGGGTCCATTTTTCTTACAACCGACACGTATAAAAAATAGGGTTTAATGTTGAGTTCTAGAGATAATGGATATCCTTGTTGAAATAACCCTAAACCCTACTACTTTGAGTCACGACCGTGAAGCCTAAATGATGTAAGCATTATGGACCCCAAGAAAAAAATATGGATAAACATCATTTTCTATATGTGAAGCTTGCCATTGTGGGCAGGAAATGCAAGTTCTACAACGAAGATCCATAAGAACAATACCACTAGTTCACTAGTAGAAAAGAGCTCATAGCCTGCGGCACCCATAAATTATCACTGGCGGTTTCAGTTACCGCGCGCCAGTAAAAAAACGAGGTGGGCCCGGCTTTGGAACCGCCAGTGGAAACACATTTCCACTGGCGGTTATCTTAACACAACCGCCAGTGGAAATAGGATGTTTCCACTGGTGGTTGGTGTAACATAACCGCCAGTGGAAAACCAATTTCCACTGGCGGTTGGTGTAACCGAACCGCCAGTGGAAATACCCTATTTCCACTGGCGGTTGTGTTAAGATAACCGCCAGTGGAAATTGGTTTCCACTGGCGGGTTTTCAAGCCAACCGCCAGTGAACTGTCTGTTATAAATAGCTCTCTTCTTCCCCCGACAGTGAACTGTATGCTCGCAGCCAGCTTCCATTGGAGGCGATTTTGGAGGTCCAGATTTCAAAAAAATATAAGGAGGGAGGTTTTGCTCTTCATTTCTTCGAAGAAGGTGGATAAGAAAGGTTGGTTTATGTTTCTTTGTCAATTTTTGTTCATTCTTGCTCAATTTTAGCCACATTTTGGATCTAGGGTTTTACATGTGAGAGAGAAGAGTATAGCTAGGTAATTTTCTCTATTTCCTCAAATGAGGTTGCTTAAGATGGTTAGTTTTTGTCTATTCCCTCTCCTTTTTCATGTTTAGTTATCAAATAAGTTTATCCATAACACATATTTAGTTGCTTTATCCAACGCGTCCTTCTCCATGAAAACTTCGGACTGGAAGGGTAGGCAGCAGATGTCGCACTCCAACGCGTCCTTCTCCATGGATAGTGTCACAGTCGCCTCATCCTCCAACCCCGCCTCATCCTCCATAGAGAGAGAGAGATAGAGGAGAGAGAGATAGAGGTGAGAGAGAGGAGAGAGAGGATAGAGAGAGAGAGGAGAGAGAGAGAGAGGGTTTCACATTTTAGCCACATTTTTGGATATAGGGTTTCACCATGTGTTTTATGTTACTTTTTTACAGGTGGTGATGGAGAGGACATCCTGGATGTATAACTTATCAAGGCTAGATCCATCATACATATCCGAGGTCCATAGGTTTATTGATGTCGCTACGAACCATGCTTGGAGAACAAAGACAAAACACATATATTGTCCATGCATGGACTGCAAAAATGCTGCTGTATTTAATGACACAGAACAAATCATATCTCATCTGGTATGCCGAGGATTTATGAAGGATTACACAATTTGGACAAAGCATGGAGAGGGTAGCTCTTCGCCTTATACGACTGGAAACCCTGAGAACATCGACGACAGATTTCAGTTCGTTCACGAGACACACCAACCTCTTCCACAGAGCGAACATGTAGTGCAAAATGTTACTGATCATGGTTACGCTGGAGGAAATGAACATGATAGACCTCATGTTCTGCCAAGTGTTATGGATGAGGAAGATGCAGAGTTGCTAGAGGCAATGTTGCGTCGTCATACAGATCAATCGATGTTCTTAATGAAAGGTATGGAGTCCCTGAAGAAGGCAGCAGAAGAGCCTTTGTACGACGAGTCTAAGGGTTGTACCAAAGAGTTCACGACGCTCCGGTCTGTGCTAAAGCTGTTGATGTTAAAAGCTAAATATGGTGTGTCTGATGCTGGCTTCGATGCGTTCTTGAGTATTATCGCAGACATGCTTCCAAAGGAGAACAATGTGCCTGCTAACACGTACTATGCAAAGAAACTAATCAGTCCGCTCACTATGGGTGTGGAGAAGATCCACGCGTGTAGAAATCACTGTATCCTTTATCGAGGTGATGATTATAAAGACTTGGAGAGCTGCCCAAAGTGCGGTGCAAGTAGGTACAAGACGAATAAAGACTATCGAGAGGACGAAGAGTGTGTTGCATTCGTGTCTAAAGGGAAGAAGCGAAAGAAAGCCCAAAAAAAGACTTCAAAATCCACGAGCAAAGAAAAAGAAGAAGTAGACTATTATGCGCTCAAAAAGATTCCTGCTTTGGTGATGTGGTACCTCCCCGTCGTCGATCGATTGAGGTGTTTGTTCGCTAATCCTGAGGATGCCAGACTTATGAGCTGGCATGCTTCTGATGAGCACAAAAACGATGGGAAGCTTCGACATCCAGCCGATGGGAAGCAGTGGCAAGATTTCAATGACAACCACCGAGACTTTGCCGATGAACCAAGAAATGTTAGGTTCGCACTGAGTACTGATGGAATGAACCCATTTGCTGAGAGGAGCAGCAAGCATAGCACATGGCCGGTGATCCTCACCATATACAACCTTCCTCCATGGTTGATGCAGAAACGGAAGTACATTTTGCTAACCATCCTTATTTCTGGACCTACACAACCTGGAGTTGACATGGATGTATTTTTGGAGCCCTTAATGGAGGATATGAAAATATTGTGGGAAACGGGTGTTCAAATGTTGGATGAGTATCGTAAAGGTTCATTCACGCTGAGAGCAATTCTTTTTGTTACGATCAACGATTACCCTGCTCTCTTCACATTATCAGGCCAGTTTAAGGGAAAGGTTGGTTGCACAGTATGCATTGATGGAACTGCTTACGTATCCCTTGCTGCATCTAGGAAGATAGTTTACATGAGGCACAGACGCTTTTTATTGGAAGGACACAGGTACCGCATGCGAAAGATGGATAAGTACTTCGACAATAATGGTGAACTACATTCTACTGCTCCATCGGGTAACAATAGAGGTCATAGAGTTTTTGAAATAGTCAGGAATATCAAGTTTGTTTTCGGGAAGAAGACGAAAGACGGAAAAACAAGGAAGGATGTCAAACCAGCTTCGGGGGCTATATTCAAGAAGAAGTCTATTTTCTTCGAGTACTTGCCTTACTGGAAAGAGTTAGATGTGCGGCATGCGATCGATGGTATGCACGTTCAGAAGAACGTGTTTGAAAGCATAATGGGCACCTTGCTAGACATAAAGGGCAAAACAAAAGAAGGGCTCAATTCACGCATGGACTTGGTAGATTTAGGCATAAAAAAGGAACTACATCCCGTTCTTCAAGAAAATGGGAAGTACCATCTCCCAGCAGCAAGCTACAATCTCAATGTAGATGAGAAACATGCGATGTGTGTTTGGCTCAAGAATTTGAAAGTCCCATCCGGATTCTGCTCTAGCATACGGAGTATTGTGTCAATGAAAGACCTGACAATCACCAACTACAACTCACATGATTGCCATGTCATGCTGACTACATTCCTACCTATTGCCATCAGGGCTATAAATCCTTTGTTTTTAAAGATGGCAATCACACGGTTGTGCTACTTTTTCAACAGGATTTCACAAAAGGTAATTGGCCGTGATGAGTTGGCATCTCTTCAGGAATTCGCAGTGGAGACAATATCACAGTTTGAGATGTGTTTCCCTCCATCGTTCTTTGATATTATGGTGCACCTTGTGGTGCACTTGGTGCCACAAATAGAAGCATTGGGTCCTATGTACTTGCATGAAATGTGGACGTATGAGCGTTTCATGTCAATACTGAATGGCTATGTATCAACCCGTGCTCGTCCCGAGGCATCCATGATAGAGGGGTACTGTACCGAAGAGGCCATTGAGTCCGGAGGTCCATTCTGCAATAGTATCCTAAAAGACCAGGTTGCAATAGGTCTGCCTCCGTCACGACACGAGGGTAGACTGTATGGAAGCGGGAGGATGGGACGGAAATCTTTCATCCCACCGGATTACGATATAGTACTTGAGGCACATCAGAGCATCCTACATCAGCTAACGATAATGGAGCCATTTATCCAACAACACATCAATGAGCTTCGCGAGCAAAATCCTGGGCATACGGATGATTGGGTAATGAAGCAACATAAGCAGCGGTTCAACACATGGCTAATGGTGAAGGACATTCCACGTGGAGAAACAATAGAAGAACAAACCATCAAGGGCTTGGCATCTGGACCATCACGCCAGGTCACAACATGGCAAACCTATGACATTAGTGGATTCACATTTTGTACCAAGTCCAAGGACAAAAAGAGCATGTCACAAAACAGTGGTGTTCGATGCGAAGCCATAGATGATGAAACTGGTGAGATTATTACATATTTTGGCTTTATTGAGGACATATGGGAACTAGACTATGGTACATTTCAGATCTCGGTTTTCCGATGTCAATGGGTTGAAGACAAACATGTCACGGTAGACAACTATGGGGTCAGAGTTCTTGATCTAAGTAAGGTAGGTTACAAAGATGACCCATGGATCCTTGCTAATCGTGCTGCACATGTCTTCTATGCTGAACAGATCATTTCTAACAATGAGAAGAAAAGCACCGACAAACCGAAGCATGTAGTTTTTCCTGGAAAACAACAAGCTATAGGAGTTGATGGTGTATCTGATTTAGAGGATTTTAACCAGTTCAATGACATGTCTCTTTTCATAGACCATCCAACCAAGATAAGGAACGTTGAGCGAAGCATCCCACGCAATTCGATGCCCTGGGTACGCCACGATGGACAAGGCAGAACAATAGCTCCCTAGATTATATAGTTGTCATGTAATTGATTATTGTTAGGACATGTCATGTAATTGATTATTGTTAGCGACAAACCGAAGCATGTAATTTTACACGACTTTCTAGAAACAAGCATTTTGCACTTTGAAAGCAGGGAGGACTATTCGACTAATATATACATATCAGGCAGTAAGAAACAAGCATCTTCAAAGAACATGTTGTAAAAGAACTTGGAAAGATGTTTACCAGATCTGATACTTGTGAAAGAACTTCACACCAATGGTGATGAGAGACGCGAAGCCAGGAGACGACGTAGTATTTAAACACTACAAGAACGGGCATTCTAGTGACAGAGGAGGGAGAGAGAGGGAAGAGAGAGGAGGGAAAGAGGAGAGAGAGAGGAGAGAGAGAGAGGAGAGAGAGAGGAGAGAGAGAGGAGAGAGAGAGGAGAGAGAGAGGATAGAGAGAGAGAGGAGAGAGAGAGGGAGAGGGGAGAGAGAGGAGCTAGGGAGAGGAGAGAGAGGAGAGAGAGGATAGAGAGAGAGAGAGGAGCTAGGGAGAGGAGAGAGAGGAGAGAGAGAGGGAGAGATAGAGGAGAGAGAGGGAATTCGAGAGAGGAGGGAGAGGGGAGAGAGAGGAGGGAGAGGGGAGAGAGAGGAGAGAGAGGAGAGAGAGAGGGGAGAGAGAGAGAAGTAATATATAAATATATATATTATGTATACTAAATATATATATTTATATATTTAATATGTACAAAAATTTATATACTTAATGTATGAATATACAATAAAAAATAATATACTAAAAACATTTCTACTGGCGGTTGACAATGAAAACCGCCAGTAGAAAACATTTTTACTGGCGGTTGTCGGTGAAAACCGCCAGTAGAAATGGCCTCCACAGTCTGTGGATGGCATTTCTACTGGCGGTTCTCTATGACAACCGCCAGTAGAAATGATTTCTACTGGCGGTTTTCATTGTCAACCGCCAGTAGAAATATCTCCTATATAAAGGAGCGCGCGCGGGGCCGAAAATTTCTCTAAGTCTTTGGCGCCCAGAGATTTTACACTCCCGCCGTCAGGCTGCCGAAATTTCGCCCCGGCGATCTTCTCTGCCGTGCGCCGTCGTCGTCCACGCCGTCGTCCCCACCGTCGTCCCCGCGCCGTAGGTACGTTCCCCTCTCTCTCTCTCCCTTCTTCGTCTATGATCGCTCGCCGCCATGCGCGCCGCCGCCGCGCACGCGGGCGCACGCCGCCGCCGCCGCCGCGCGCGGCTTAACCCTAAGGCTAGGAAGAGTGAGAGAGTGAGAGGGAAGAGAGAGGAGGAAGAGGGAAGAGAGGGAGACCCCTGCGCGCGTCTCTGCAGAGAGAGAGAGAGAGAGAGAGAGGAGGGCGCACGCGCCGCCGCCGCCGAGAGGGAGGAAGAGAGAGGAAGGAGAGGGAGAGGGAAGAGAGAGGAGGGAGAGGGAGAGAGATAGAGGGAGGGAGAGGAGGGTGAGAGAGAGAGAGGAGGGAGAGGAGAGAGATAGAGATAGAGAGAGGGAGAGAGGGAGAGGAGGGTGAGAGAGAGAGAGGAGGGAGAGGAGAGAGATAGAGAGAGGGAGAGAGCTCTCTCCCTCTCTCTATCTCTCTCCTCTCCCTCCTCTCTCTCTCACCCTCCTCTCCCTCCCTCTATCTCATAGAGGGAGAGGAGATAGATAGAGGGAGGGAGAGGAGAGTGAGAGAGAGAGAGGAGGGAGAGGAGAGAGATAGAGAGAGGGAGAGAGATAGAGGGAGAGGAGATAGATAGAGGGAGGGAGAGGAGGGTGAGAGAGAGAGAGGAGGGAGAGGAGAGAGATAGAGAGAGGAGAGGAGATGAGAGTATTCATACAATACTTATTTTTATTCATATGTGTGTTCATATGTGTTCAAATGTATGTGTTCAATATATATATGTGTTCATATGTGTTCAAATGTATGTGTTCAAATGTATGTGTTCAATATATATGTGTGTTCATATGTGTTCAAATGTATGTGTTCAATATATATATGTGTGTTCATATGTGTTCAAATGTATGTTGAATATATACATTGTAATTTTATCCGTCACAACTCGATAATGTACGTATCCGATCCGATCCGAATTCGATCTGAACTCGATAATTTCCGTACGACTCTCCCTCTCTATACGTCCTATGCGACTCTCCCTCTCTCCCTCTCCTCGTCCTATACGACTCTCCCTCTCTCCCTCTCTATACGTAACTCGATAATATCCATACGATTCTCCCTCTCTCCCTCTTTATACGTCCTATGCGACTCTCTCCCCGTCCTACACGATACTATACGACTATACGATACTATATGGTTACGGTTTAGGGTTAGGGTTATGGTTAAGGGTTAGGGTTAGGGTTAGGGTTAGGGTTAAGGGTTAGGGTTTAGGGTTAGGGTTAGGGTTAGGGTTAGGGTTAAGGGTTAGGGTTTAGGGTTAGGGTTAGGGTTAGGGTTAAGGGTTCGGGTTTTGGGTTAAGGGTTCGGGTTTTGGGTTAGGGTTAGGGTTAGGGTTAAGGGTTATAGTTAGGGTTAGGGTTTAGGGTTAAGGGTTCGGGTTTTGGGTTAAGGGTTCGGGTTTTGGGTTAGGGTTAGGGTTAAGGGTTTAGGGTTAGGGTTAAGGGTTATAGTTAGGGTTAGGGTTAGGGTTAAGGGTTAGGGTTTAGGGTTAGGGTTAGGGTTAGGGTTAAGGGTTCGAGTTTTGGGTTAAGGGTTCGGGTTTTGGGTTAGGGTTAGGGTTAAGGGTTATAGTTAGGGTTAGGGTTAGGGTTTAGGGTTAAGGGTTCGGGTTTTGGGTTAAGGGTTCGGGTTTTGGGTTAAGGGTTCGGGTTTTGGGTTAGGGTTAGGGTTAAGGGTTTAGGGTTAGGGTTTAGGGTTAGGGTTAAGGGTTTAGTGCCTGAGGATGTATTTAATTATACTATTTGTTAATATGAATTTAATTATTGCTTACGTTAATATGTGTTAATATGTATTTAATTATTGCTTATGTATTTGTATATATATAGCTCAATGAGTTCTCCGATCAAGGACCAAGATTTAGTGCCCGAGCACATGGACAAGAGTGTTGCTCAAGAACAATCCAGCAGTGAAGGATATGAAACGCCTAGCAACCCTTTTCCTACCACTAGCATAGATAGGGCCGCTCTCCGTGAGTTGCAACGTGACCCTACTTATGATCCACAAGAAGCTGAGGTAAAAGTACGCATCTTTAGCTTCGTATGTGTACCCTACTGATTTCACATGCATGATCTCTTGTGCATTTTATTACATGAATAGGAGGTCGTGTCTGAATTTCGTGCGATACTCGAAGAAGCCGTGGCACGAAACGAAGACGTACCGGAGCCGACCCAAGACGCACCGGAACAGACCAAGACAACAACCGAGACGTCAAGGAAAAGGAAGCAGAGCGATCGAAAAAGAGGTGACAGGGGGCTGAACAAGTTTCCCGACAAAACATACAAAATCTCAGACGTGAGCCCGAAAGGTCAGCCCCTAGCTCCGGAAGAGGCACTACCTAAGTTCCGGAATGCACTTGGGTTTTTAGTTAGAGATAATCTTGACATAACAATACGACAGTGGAGAGATGTGCCAGATGATGTCAAGAATCAAATATGGAATAAGCTATTAATGAGGTTCGTTCTGCCTCGGGGTTCAGAAGAACTCGTGAAGGAATACACGATGAAGCAGCTTGCAATCAATTTCCGAAACTGGAGGTCTGAGATGAACACAAAGTTTGCAAAGAAAGGTCTGGACCCGAGCAAAAAATATAAAATCTCAGCAGGTCAGTGGGCAGTATTTCTAGAGCAGAGGAGCAGCCCTGATTTCATATCTCTAAGTGAGGCAAATTCAGAACTATCAAAGAAGAACAAGTACCGCCACCACCTAGGCACAGGTGGTTACAAGCGTCAGGTTCCTAAATGGAGACAAGAAGACGCCGAGAAGAAGGCCGCAGGGTTGCCGACGCTGTCCGAGCAACTTGGTGAAAGGGCGGCAAATTGGCTCCGTGCTAGAAAACCAAGGGAAACCGAGACCAGTGTATCTTTTGATGATCCCATTGTCGAAGAAGCGGCAAAAAACATATATACAATGGCAGCTAAGCAGAGCGAAGGAACTTTTAAGCCACAAAGGGAAAGAGACATCCTAACGGCTGGTCTCGGTAACCCTGAGCATCCTGGCCGTGTACGAGGAATCTCGTCTAAGGAAGGATGGAAGGAAGGATTCGGACAACAGTGGGAAAGTCTGTACAGGAAACGTGATCGATACAAGGAAGAGATGGCGGATTATTTTAAGGAGGAGGCCAAGAAAGAGTTCAAAGCCATGATGTCTCAAATGCTATCGAATCCTCCTCCAGAATTGATGCAACAGTTGGCGAGTGCGATGTCTGTTCAACAGATGACCACTCCACAAATACAAATAATTCCAGCAGCTCAACCGCCGGCTTCCACAGATTGTACGACATTACCAAGCTCTGTTGCTTCAACGGGAAATAAGGACCGTTATCCAGTTGATGACATCACAAGGCCTGTGGCGTGCGCACTGGTTATAAGATATGGTATTAACAATAAACGTACAAAGAAAGTAGCCACAGGCCTTGCGATCCCAGGATGTAAGTTCCATGGAAACGATATTCCAGATGATTATTGCAAAGTAGAAGTGACGTCGGTCGTCCAAGGATCCGAGGACGACATGCTAGACATCCCTGGGCCCGAAGGTATCGAGAAACTTGGACAAGCTATCAATAATTTTATCCTTTGGCCTCGAAGGGATGTCGATTTGCTTGATTGGTCGAATTCGTCGCAGGCGTCGCAGGCCCAACCGTCTCCGCCTTCTCAAATTTTTGCTCCTATTGTACATCCATCATCCTCACCTCCTCAAACTTCACATGCTGCTCCTCATCCTTTTTCTGACCCACCGTCTCCGCCACAAGCATCACCATTCAGGGCTCCACCACCTTCTCCTCCCCATCCTCTTGGTGACCCACTGTCTACGCCACCATCAAGGGATCCACCTTCTCCACAACCATCAAAGGATCCAAGGCCATCAAAGAAATCTAAACTTCCTATTCCAAAATTGGTGTCCCCGTATCAGAAAAAGAAGAGTAAAGCTACTACTGCTGGCACAGCTCGGTTTTTGAAAGGGATTGGACGGAGCCTAACGTCACAAACTGTTGATTTGGCCAAGCACGAGGAGTCTGCAAAAAAGGCTGAGGCAATGGCCGCAAAAATAAAGAAGCCAACTAAGGCAGATTACAAAAACGTGCCTAAAAAATATGTGCCGGGCAGACCTCTACTACCTCTTGAGAAACTAAGAAAGGTCCCGGCTGGTGTTAAAAGGTTGCATGACTGGTACATGCGGGCATCATCGGTTGGCATCGACACCATCAGTGTGCATATACCAGACCATGCTTTTATTGGTTCGGACCAAAAGGCCGTTGTTACATTCGAGGACATGTGGTTAATGATGAACCTTCAGAGACTCGACGTGCAACTTGTAACGATGTTTGCATTGTAAGTGTCGCTCATACTTCCACATATGTGTGTTATTATTAGTGAGTTGTATAAAATTTCAATATCTGACATGCACGTGTGACTTGCAGAATGCAACATGATCAGCAGGAGATTCTTTACGGTACCAAGCCTAATGCTAGTGCCAGTAAAAGGGTTGGGTATCTCAACCCAATACTTATATCCGAGGAAAGCCACACTTTTAGAATCGGGAAAGACAACGATGAATTACGGGGAAAGACGGACGAAGAAGTTGAGAAGCGTATAAAGGATATGAAGAAGGATTTTGAAGCTCGATACGCCACCTATATAGGACATGCAATGCTTCAATTTCAAGACAGGGAAGCCATAATAGCCCCGTACAACTTTAAGTAAGTGTGATTTTGCATAAATAAAATCAATAATTTCAATACACATGCATCACAAATTTGATTCGTACAGGGACCACTGGATATGCTTCCTCATTTATCCTAAGGTTGGAAAGGTGCTGGTGCTCGACTCCTTGAACTTCGACCCTTCGACATATGCAGAATTCCTCAGCACCTTAGAGCTGTAAGCCTTTTCTATGCATGCATACTTTTATCGATTAAAATTTGAGAATAACATGGTGATTCTATTTGAGATCACAGGGCTTATAGATTCTATAAGATGAGAGGTGGAAAGTACGACCTGCCGAAAAAAGGCGTGCCACTAGACATCCATCATCACTGGCCGGTAAGTATGTGATTTTATGAATACATATCATACACAATGTTGCAACTAAATAACCAATCTCCCGTTATGTAGTGCCACAAGCAACCACAAGGATCGGTCCTATGTGGATTCTATGCGTGCGAGTTCATGAGAGTGAACGGACGATACATCACGAACCCTGACAAGGTATTATTAGTAATAGTCAAGTATGTATTTATGTCATTAAAGATGCAAATGTGTTATTATTGAGTATAAATAGATGATGTTTATAAAATTCCTTTACAGCAATTTCAACGAGGAAACCCGGAGAACTTGACCGAAGCTGCATTGTATGGCATAGTCGAGGACCTCTGCACATTCATATTGAAAGAGGTCATACCCGCAGAAGGAAAATATCACGATGCTTCCGGGACATTAGCTTTGCCAGAGTTCAGAATACTAACAGAAATTAGTAGATTATCTCTTAGCCGAGATAGTTATTAGAGCTTAGGTGAAAACTTATGATGTATAGAATGCATGAAGCATATATGGTTGTAAACAGAATACTTTGATGTATATAAATGTATGATAGAATTTAATTTCATGTTGCTTTCAATATCAATATAGATCTATATATATATATATGTTTGTGTGTGTGTAAATAAATATATATATAATTCAGTATTGTTTGAAATTTTGAAAAAAAGCGGGAAAACTTCCACTGGCGGTTTTATAAAGAAAACCGCCAGTGAAAAGTGCATTTCCACTGGCGGTTTGCTTTATAAAACCGCCAGTGGAAATGCATTTTCACTGGCGGTTTTCTTTATTCAGCCGCCAGTGGAAATGCACTTTTCACTAGCGGTTCCTTAAGAAAACCGCCAGTGAAAATGCACTTTTCACTGGCGGTTCCAAAATAACCGCCAGTGGAAATGCTGATTTCCACTGACCCCTAGCACTGGCGGTACTGAAAAACACCTGTGTAAATAGGTTTAGAACCGCCACTATAGAGCTTCTGTGTACTAGTGGTTGAATACTAAAAAATAATGGTATAACAAAGCTTCGGTTTTCGATAGGGGGACCGTGCATCATTGCTGCATGTGATGCACATGGCGGTGGTGAAGTGTCCAGTGTTGCTGTGGTAATAGGGGGCTTGACGGGCTCACAAATAAGAAATTCTTGAGAAAGACCGGATTTATAGAAGGAAACGTTATTGCCGGTTCTAATGAAGAATGGATACAAAAGACATTTGGGCATGAGCTAAAAGTTCTGGTCGGGAACTAGAGACAATTTTGTATCAATTCATACAAAGGACCGATACTAAAAACTTCAAAAAAACCCTCTAGTATCGTTCTTTTAAGAGCTGTAACTAAATTCATTTGAACGAGAATGGAAACTTCTAGACAGGAATAGAGAAAAAACATTTAGTATTGGTTCTGTGATACCCGGTTTGCAAAGAAGAGAAGTTGGGGGTTGTTCTTTTTGTTTTTTTTTTCCTCATCCAGTTGTTGTTTTGGGGATTTGGAATTTTGTGGACAACATTCACAACTAGGGCAGTAGAATTTATTTGGTTTGACGTTTGCGTTGCGGTCGGGAGCTGTCGCGTGGGATAGTTGGGCCGCAATTGGTGTTTCGGCCCATTAACCCTCCCAAACCCTAGCCGCCTCCCTCCTAACTACCCCCCCCCCATGTGCAGCCGCCCCGCCCCCCACTCCTCCTTTCCCCTTGGCCGCCGCCCCCTGCCCATCTCCTCCTCTCTCCATTGTTGCAGCCACTAAAACCCCAGCCCCCCCCCCAATCCCCTCCTCCCAAGGTGCTACTCCGTGCCGCTCGGATCATCGTCTCTTGGTGCGAATCTCCAATCGTTTTGGTGGAGGGAAGAAGGGAGGAAGGAAAGGGGGAGAACCCAAGGTGATTTTTCTTTTGTGTTCATCCCTTGTTCATTTGCGCTGCGAAACAATTGATTAGATGTTGCGTTTGCGATTAGATAGAGGGGGCTGTCCAGAATTTTGCGTGGTGGATGAACAGCGGTAGTTCCAGCAGTTTTTAGGTTTTTTTCGTGAAGATTTAATGGGGATCAATTTGGGGATCTTGTAGAACTTTGTTTTATCTTTCCAACGAGTATTTATGCACTCAATTTGGAGTTATAAATTAAAAGTTATCATCGTTTGAATCCGGGTATGTGGCTGTCCAAAAAACAGATTTTTCAGAGTGATGAACAGCAGCAGTGTTAGCAGTTTCTGGGGATTTTTCGGGAGTAATTAGTGTTAATCAGTATGAGAATCATGTAGGGCTTTTTCTTATCTTTCCAACAAGTACTTATGCGCTCAAATCGGAATTATATTTTAAAAGTTATCGCTGTTTGAATCCGCGTATGTCGCTGCCCAAATCAGAAAAACAGATTGCAGGGTTTATTTTGTGGACCGTTTAGAGGTAAGTAGATGTTAGAATTTAATCATGAGTTGTATACAAAACTTGTGGGGAATTTTATATAGTTGTCTCTGAAGTTTTTGTTTATCATCACTGCTGTCCTAATTTTTAAGTTATGGAATTGTTAAGCAGCGCCGCTGCAGTTTGGTTAGTGAGGGGAGAATTGTTACCGCGGCGGGGTTTGAGATTGCGCGTAGGTGCGGTGTTGTCTTTGAGTTTTTTTATGTGAATTTGGTGCACTAAGTTGGGTGTCAAAAAAACAGGTGGTGGACTTCCGTATCTTTCTTAGGGATTTTGCCCGAACTTCGGTGAAGGCAAGTAAAACTGTGATGGTTATTCCGTCTGTCAGATGAGGAGTCTTATACTTGTTTATGTTGTGCTATCATGTTCAAATTCATATTTTCTTTCGAGTACCATCATTTGAACATGTTCATGTTTCATGGATTTCATAAGTTGAGTTTGAGGTTTGATTATGTTACTCAAGTGGTAATTATGTGGAATGGGTGGAAGTAAATGCCTAGCACCTTTTTATTTGGGGAGAACTTATGATGTTGTCATGCATAATGCACTCATCATCCATTGCATTGAAGTTTCGTCGCGATCTTATGGTCCGACCGTACCGGTACATTGAGCATCATATGTTGCCCGAGAAGGGGTATGGTGCAGCTTCATATCCTTAGAGATACGGAGGCAGAAGTCATTATTGCATTTGTAGCCATGTGCATTCATGGGAGAGGTGTTGAATCTATTATGTGGATGTGGATAATTTGGACTTGTGCATGGTGATTCTACTTGGTGTTGAGTTTTTTGTTACTCGTATACTTGCTGCAATTTACTGTTCAAAAGAAAAGAAAGAAGTCCTGAACACGTGGTTGTGTAAGCACAGTTGATTTACAATGTCCTATTTGCTGTTGTTATGTTTACTTGCTGAGATGTGTTATCTCACATCTTGCATTGTTTGATGCAGGCACCTAATTTCTGCTTTGGGGAATAGAGGGATGTAGCAGCACGACCACTACACCTTTAATAAAGGAACCACCATTTATTAATGTTGTTAATCAGAGTTGGACAAGTCTAGTGAATTGATTTATTCTTGGTTGAGCGGTTATTTTGGGGTGGACTGAGTTCTTATCCCATTTGTTTTACTTCAGTTGGGTCTTAATTAAGTTTTACCACTCTTGCATTACAGTTTCTACTATGTGAATTATATGTCTTTATATCTTGTATGTGTGTAATGTTTTCCCCCTCCTTGTTATGCTAGTTTTCAAAGGAGGTGCTGCCGGATTTTTTCTTGCTTTATATTCTTTCTTTATTACATCTCTTGTGTTGAGTAAGTTTGGTAGATGAGGTTTATGGTATTATCCATTTTGTGTGACCAGCGGGGTGTTACAGTTGGTATCAGAGGGATAGGCTGTAGGTCCTAGCAAGTGGAGTAGTAATAAATTGACACACTGCACATGTAGGATGGGTTTTCTGTCTTGCAATTGATATGATTATGTTATTCTCTGTGCTAGTTTTGACATTATCTAGAGAGATGCTATGCTTATCTCATTTACTTATTATTCTCATCCCTGTGGCTGCAGCTATGCCGCCTCGTAGAGCTCGGGGTAGTCCGCAAGCTCCTAGTGGGGACTCGATGAGTCCGGCGGCAATGTTAGTCGCGATGCAGGCCATGCAGCAGGAGTTGGCCCTTCTGAGGCAAGCCATTCCTGTCGCCCCTACAGGTGCTGCTCAGGGTGCTGGAGGTGGAGAAGTGCCCGGGGGCGCTGTCCCTGCGGGTGCTGTTCCAGGTGGCGGGGCCGAGGTGCCTCTTCCAGTCAGTGGTCTTTCTCTGATGCAGTGGATGGGCATGAAGTTGGATTCTTTTGATGGCAGTGGTACTCCGGTCGAGGCGGCAGATTGGCTGACTTATGTGGAGGATAAGATGAATGTCTTCGAGATTGCTTATGGAGATCGGGTTCGCTTTGGCACTCAGCTGCTGAAGGGTGAGGCGCAGATTTGGTGGAGAGGCGTGCAGGCAGCGCACTCCTCCTCACCAGGAGTCCTATCATGGGATGTTTTCATCAGGCAGTTCGAAAGGAGATTCTACCCGGTCACCTTTCTGGAGAAAATGAAGATTGACTTGCAGTCCTACAAGCAGGAGAAGAAGTCTGTCACAGAGTATGAGGTGGGCTTCAACAAAATGGTCCGCTTTGTCCCTCATGTGGCTTATAATGAGATGGAGAAGGCGAGCCAATTCCGTCAGGGTCTGAAGCCTTCTATCAGGCATGCTCTGGGGGCCTTTCCGTTGGTGGACTTCTGTACCACAGTGGAGCAGGCGCTGGGTGTGGAGATGCAACACCAGTACACCATGGAGTCGCAGAAGTCTTCGGGTGTTGATCAGCCTCGTAGCTAGGACACGAGGAGGGGCAACACTGGAGGTCCAGCTCACAAGAGGGGCAAGTCTCAGCATCAGCGCCACCATCCTTACCGTGGCAAATCTTCTGACTCAGGTACTTCAGGAGGAAGTACTCAGAGGTTTCGGGCCGTTCCTAAGCCCGGGTTGGGGCTGGTGTGTTTCCGCTGTGGAGATGCGCATCGCCGTGCAGAGTGCCAGTGGAGTGGCAGGTGTTCTATCTGCAGTCAGGACCACAAGGATGTGGTGTGTAGGAGGAATCCCAATGGGAAGCTCAGATGGGAGCCGATAACTTCCTCCTCTTCTCAGGTCACTATCAATGTGATGTCAAGTGCTGAGCAGCAGTTTTCAGTTCCTCTTCCTCCACAGCAGCTTTATGTGCCTAGGACTTCTCAGTTCGTGCCGATGCAAGGTTTTCCGCAGTATCAGGCTGTGCCTACTCCTGCGCCGTCTACCCCTGTGCTGACTCAGTTTGGAGCTCCGCGCCAGCCTCCTCCGGTGGCTCAGTGGGGTTCTTCTGTTAATTTCACTCTGGGAGCTTCCTCTTCTGCGGGTATTTCTGGAGCTTATGTGCTACCCGCTACGGATGGCAGGGAGCAAGGAGACGTGGTGACAGGTACGATTTCAGTTGATTCATTTGCAGCCCATGCTCTTTTTGACTCGGGCGCTAGCTATTCGTTTGTTTCGGAGGATTTTGTGTCGCGGGCTGGTCTTTCGGTGCAGAGGTTGGGTCACCCAATTTTGGTCAGTTCTGCTAATGGCTCCATTAGTAGCTGTTCAGTTTGTCAGGGGTGTTCCGTCATTCTTGCTGATGAGGTTTTTTCGGCTAATCTGGTGGTGATTTCCTTGGGGGCATTCGATGTTATCTTGGGTATGGATTGGTTATCCCAGTATCGCGCGGTTATATCCTGCTTCTGGAAGACAGTGTTATTGCAGGCGCCGTCGGGTAAGGAGGTGGTATTCTTGGGAAGTTCCCCGAAGTTCACATTATCCTTGTTGGCGCAATTGCTTCCTGATCGCTGGTCAAGGAAGTCGGGGATCTTTTTCTCTATGGTGGTGGAGGGCGAGGCTGCCTTGCGGGTGCAGGACATCCGGGTGGTGTGTGACTTTGCTGACGTGTTTCCGGCAGAGCTTCCAGGCATTCCTCCGGAGCGCGATGCAGCTTTTGAGATTAAGCTGATCCCAGGTACGCAGCCTATTCATAAGGCCCCGTATCGAATGGCTCCAAAGGAGCAGATTGAATTAAAGCGGCAATTGGATGATCTGCTGGCTAAGGGCTTCATTAGGCCTAGCAGGTCTCCATGGGCTTCCCCAGTATTGTTTGTTGAGAAGAAGGATAAAAGCAAGCAGCTGTGTGTGGATTATCGCGCTTTGAATCAAGTGACAATCAAGAATAAATATCCGCTTCCCCGAATTGAGGTCCTCTTTGAGCAGTTGAGGGGTGCCCAGGTGTTCTCCAAAATTGATTTGAACTCTGGTTATCATCAATTGAGGATTCGTGAGGAGGATATTGAGAAGACTGCCTTCTGCACCAGGTATGGGCATTATGAGTTCATAGTCATGTCTTTTGGCTTAACTAATGCCCCTGCTGCCTTTATGGAAGCAATGAATAGGATGCTACATGAATTCCTGGACGATTTTGTGGTCGTATTCCTGGATGATATTTTGATTTATTCAAAGACCGAGGCCGAGCATGATCAGCATCTTCGTCTCGTTCTGGGTGCCCTAAGGAAGAATCAATTCTATGGCAAGTTGAAGAAGTGTGCCTTTTGGCTATCTGAAGTGGCTTTCCTGGGGCACGTGATTAATCAGCAGGGTATTGCGGTTGATCCCAAGAATGTTGCGGCTGTGGTGGAGTGGAAGAGACCTTCTAGTGTCTCTGAAATCCGAAGTTTCTTGGGGCTTGCTGGGTATTATCGGCGTTTCGTACCAAATTTTTCCAGCATTGCTAAGCCTTTGACTAGGCTCTTGGAGAAGGGTGTTCCCTTCGTCTGGTCCGGCGAATGTGAGATCAGTTATCAGTCATTGAAGAGCAAGTTGGTGGAAGCCCCTATCCTAGCTTTGCCTGAGAGCGGTAAGCGTTTCACAGTTTATACGGATGCTTCGCGTATTGGTCTTGGCTGTGTGCTGATGCAGGAAGGCAGAGTGATTGCTTATGGCTCAAGGCAGTTAAGGAAGCATGAGGGGAATTATCCAACTCATGATCTGGAATTGGCTGCGGTGGTTTTTGCTCTAAAGTCGTGGAGGCATTACCTTTATGGCGAGGCTTGTGACATTTTCACTGATCACAAAAGTCTCAAGTATATTTTTACTCAGAAGGAGCTGAATTTGAGGCAGCGTCGGTGGCTAGAATTGATTAAAGATTATGATTTGTCCATTCATTATCACCCGGGGAAGGCTAATGTGGTGGCGGATGCCCTTAGCAGGTCCGGGGTTCCAAAGGTGGCCTTGCCGTTGATCACTGATCTGGACCGTTTGGGGATCACTTTGTGTTATGTCGGCACCGCTAGCGAGGAGACTCAGATGCTTATTCAATCCTCTCTTATGGAGAGAGTGCGTGCGGCTCAGCAGCAGGATCGTCTTTTGCAGGAAGCCCGAAGGAGGGTTGGTGATGGTAAACCGCGGGAGTTCACCATTGATGAGAATGATTTGGTTTGTTTCAGGGGCCGTCTTTGTGTGCCTCAGAAATCAGAGGTGAAGCTGGATATCCTGCGAGAAGCTCATAAAACGCCTTACACCGTCCATCCTGGCGAAACCAAAATGTACCGAGATTTGAAGCAAAACTTTTGGTGGAAGCGGATGAAGGTTGACATTTCTAAGTATGTGGCCGCCTGTGAAGTATGTCAACGCGTGAAGGCCGAACATAAGCGGCCTGTAGGTTTGCTGAAGCCATTGGAAATTCCAGAGTGGAAATGGGAGCATATCACCATGAATTTTGTGGTGGGTCTACCTCGTTCCCCTCATGGCAGGGACGCTATTTGGGTGGTAGTGGATCGCTTGACTAAGTCTGCGCATTTTATTCCCATGAAGACCACGAATTCAGCTTCAGATTTGGTTCCCTTGTATATGAAGGAAGTAGTCAGGCTTCACGGGGTACCTAAGTCTATTGTTTCTGATCGAGACTCCAAATTTATATCCAAATTCTGGGAGAGTCTCCACAGTGCATTGGGCACCAAGCTTTCGCTTAGTGTCGCTTTTCACCCTCAGACGGATGGTCAGTCAGAGCGAACAATCCAAACCTTGGAGGATATGTTGCGTGTTTGTGTTCTGTCATGGAAGGGTAGCTGGGAGGATCATCTTGCTCTGGCAGAGTTTGCGTATAACAACAGCTACCAAGCTGTATGGCAGGCGGTGTATCTCTCCTCTGTGTTGGGAGACTTTGGGGGAGAGATCCCTGGTTGGTCCTGATTGGGTTCAGCAAACTTCTGAAAAGGTTCGGGAAATTCGTCAGAATATTTTGGCAGCTCAGAGTCGTCAGAAGAGTTATGCTGATGTGAGGAGGCGGGATCTGGAATTTGCTGTGGGTGACCAAGTTCTTCTCAGGGTATCACCCACTAAGGGAGTTGTTCGGTTCGGTGTCTCTGGGAAGCTCAGCCCAAGATACATTGGACCGTTCACTATCTTGGCCCGAGTGGGCAGCCTGGCTTATCGCTTGCTGCTGCCGGATTCCATGGCAGGGGTACACCCGGTTTTTCATGTCTCTATGTTGAGGAAGTTCTTGCGGGATCCGGACCATCAGATTGAGATGGAACCAATTGCGGTGCAGCAGGATCTGACTCTAGAGTGTCGTCCGGTGCGTATATTGGAATTCTCGGAGCGTGTGTTGAGGAAGAGATCAATTAAGTATGTCAAGGTCTTATGGTCTAATCAGTCGGAGCGCGAGGCTACGTGGGAACTTGAGGAGTTGATGCGGCAGAAGTACCCGGAACTTTTCGTTGTGGGTAAGTGTTGTTGATTCGCTAATCTTTTCTTGTGTCATTCCGATAGAAGCGTCAGAATTCGAGGTCGAATTCTTTTTAAGAGGGGTAGAATGTGATACCCGGTTTGCAAAGAAGAGAAGTTGGGGGTTGTTCTTTTTGTTTTTTTCCTCATCCAGTTGTTGTTTTGGGGATTTGGAATTTTGTGGACAACATTCACAACTAGGGCAGTAGAATTTATTTGGTTTGACGTTTGCGTTGCGGTCGGGAGCTGTCGCGTGGGATAGTTGGGCCGCAATTGGTGTTTCGGCCCATTAACCCTCCCAAACCCTCCCAAACCCTAGCCGCCTCCCTCCTAACTACCCCCCCCCCATGTGCAGCCCCCCCACTCCTCCTTTCCCCTTGGCCGCCGCCCCCCTGCCCATCTCCTCCTCTCTTCATTGTTGCAGCCACCAAAACCCTAGCCGCCCCCCCCAATCCCCTCCTCTCAAGGTGCTACTCCGTGCCGCTCGGATCATCGTCTCTTGGTGCGAATCTCCAATCGTTTTGGTGGAGGGAAGAAGGGAGGAAGGAAAGGGGGAGAACCCAAGGTGATTTTTCTTTTGTGTTCATCCCTTGTTCATTTGCGCTGCGAAACAATTGATTAGATGTTGCGTTTGCGATTAGATAGAGGGGGGCTGTCCAGAATTTTGCGTGGTGGATGAACAGCGGTAGTTCCAGCCGTTTTTAGGTTTTTTCGTGAAGATTTAATGGGGATCAATTTGGGGATCTTGTAGAACTTTGTTTTATCTTTCCAACGAGTATTTATGCGCTCAATTTGGAGTTATAAATTAAAAGTTATCATCGTTTGAATCCGGGTATGTGGCTGTCCAAAAAACAGATTTTTCAGAGTGATGAACAGCAGCAGTGTTAGCAGTTTCTGGGGATTTTTCGGGAGTAATTAGTGTTAATCAGTATGAGAATCATGTAGGGCTTTTTCTTATCTTTCCAACAAGTACTTATGCGCTCAAATCGGAATTATATTTTAAAAGTTATCGCTGTTTGAATCCGCGTATATCGCTGCCCAAATCAGAAAAACAGATTGCAGGGTTTATTTTGTGGACCGTTTAGAGGTAAGTAGATGTTAGAATTTAATCATGAGTTGTATACAAAACTTGTGGGGAATTTTATATAGTTGTCTCTGAAGTTTTTGTTTATCATCACTGCTGTCCTAATTTTTAAGTTATGGAATTGTTAAGCAGCGCCGCTGCAGTTTGGTTAGTGAGGGGAGAATTGTTACCGCGGCGGGGTTTGAGATTGCGCGTAGGTGCGGTGTTGTCTTTGAGTTTTTTTATGTGAATTTGGTGCACTAAGTTGGGTGTCAAAAAAACAGGTGGTGGACTTCCAGATCTTTCTTAGGGATTTTGCCCGAACTTCGGTGAAGGCAAGTAAAACTGTGATGGTTATTCCGTCTGTCAGATGAGGAGTCTTATACTTGTTTATGTTGTGCTATCATGTTCAAATTCATATTTTCTTTCGAGTACCATCATTTGAACATGTTCATGTTTCATGGATTTCATAAGTTGAGTTTGAGGTTTGATTATGTTACTCAAGTGGTAATTATGTGGAATGGGTGGAAGTAAATGCCTAGCACCTTTTTATTTGGGGAGAACTTATGATGTTGTCATGCATAATGCACTCATCATCCATTGCATTGAAGTTTCGTCGCGATCTTATGGTCCGACCGTACCGGTACATTGAGCATCATATGTTGCCCGAGAAGGGGTAAGGTGCAGCTTCATATCCTTAGAGATATGGAGGCAGAAGTCATTATTGCATTTGTAGCCATGTGCATTCATGGGAGAGGTGTTGAATCTATTATGTGGTTGTGGATAATTTGGACTTGTGCATGGTGATTCTACTTGGTGTTGAGTTTTTTGTTACTCGTATACTTGCTGCAATTTACTGTTCAAAAGAAAAGAAAGAAGTCCTGAACACGTGGTTGTGTAAGCACAGTTGATTTACAATGTCCTATTTGCTGTTGTTATGTTTACTTGCTGAGATGTGTTATCTCACATCTTGCATTGTTTGATGCAGGCACCTAATTTCTGCTTTGGGGCATAGAGGGATGTAGCAGCACGGCCACTACACCTTTAATAAAGGAATCACCATTTATTAATGTTGTTAATCAGAGTTGGACAAGTCTAGTGAATTGCTTTATTCTTGGTTGAGCGGTTATTTTGGGGTGGACTGAGTTCTTATCCCATTTGTTTTACTTCAGTTGGGTCTTAATTAAGTTTTACCACTCTTGCATTACAGTTTCTACTATGTGAATTATATGTCTTTATATCTTGTATGTGCGTCATGTTTCCCCCTCCTTGTTATGCTAGTTTTCAAAGGAGGTGCTGCCGGATTTTTTCTTGCTTTATATTCTTTCTTTATTACATCTCTTGTGTTGAGTAAGTTTGGTAGATGAGGTTTATGGTATTATCCATTTTGTGCGACCAGCGGGGTGTTACAGGTTCTTTGGTAGAACCGGTGCTAAAGAACTCTGCTTTTAATACCAACTTGAGGTACATAAGCACATGGTTTATTACCGGTTAGAGTAGTGGTGGGCTCAACGTCTGGCCATCGTAGGTAGGGATGACAAGTTGACAACGAGCTTGATTTGGATTGGGTAGAGTAATACTCGCCTACGATAATATCTATGGGGATTACTTATATCCGTCCTTAACTATATCCACGGATAAAATTTTGTACCCATGTCCGTACCCATCAAGTATCGGGTACCCGTGGTTACAATTGTTACATGTGCACAATACGTGGGTAGAGTTACAATTTTGGCTACAGTTTTTTTAGTAGCCAACAATTAGTTCAAATGGTCCAATAACGAGTACAAATAGTCCAACAACCATCAATAAATAGTTCAAATGATTTTTTAATAGCCAAAAAATAGCCAAACATGAGTAGAAATAGTTCAAATGGTCCAGCCGTCCAACCAACAACGATTCAATGAGTTCTCTTTATCTCTTAGGGGCAGCACGCAGCAGCAACCATCAGTTTTGGCCCTGTTTAGGATAGCTACAGCTCTAGAAAATTTGGTAGAGTTGGTGGAACGGGTTATTAGGTGCTCCAAAAAAACCTGTAGTTGGAGTTGTAAGTCTTTAGAAGACATTTAGATAAGTCATTTTTCATTATTTAGATTAAAAATATTTTTAAAATATTTAAATTGATATTATAAACTATAACGCTAGAGCTAGAACTTGGAGCCATCCCAAACAATCCCTTAGGGGTTGTTTGGCTCCCAAGAATTGGTCCGAATTGAATCATTTTCCAAGAATTAGTCTGTTTGGCTGTCCGTGGAATTGAATTGACCATTTCTACCTAATTCCAATCCCTGCAAATGTGGCCTCATCTCAATTCAGACCCTCCACCATCAGAAAAGGCTAGAAAGGCAACTAGGGTTTGATACTTCGATGCCCACACCATCTCCACCCAGGACCACCGCCCTCATCCATCTCCCGTCTCCCCTGTCTTCCTCGCCCTCGTCTACCTCGCCCTCATCGGAAAAAGTAGCTCAAGTGAGTCATCTACCTCGCCCTCATCCATCTCGCGTCTTCCTTGCCCTCTTCCCCTGCTCATCCCGACGATCTGGAGGTGTGTCTATCAAGGGGATTCCTAGGATCGCGTTTTGACAAAATCCTGGAGCGCGGGGGCGTCGGGGAAGTAGCGGTAGGCAACGGAGGCCTTGCTAATCTTTAAGTCAGATGTCGGGTTTTGGCGATCTGGAGACGTCGGGTTTTGGATCTGCAGCCGGACAGGGCGCAAGCGTCAAGTGGTAGGACACGGCACAGCCGAATGCCTGGAGGCGCTTGGCGACCAGCGAGCCGACGCTGCCCAGCCCAAGGATGCCTACGTGCCTCCAGATTTTACACTAGATTGTTTTTAGCCCGAGGATGCCTTGCTAATCATCTGATCTGGAGACGTCGGGTTTACACTAGATTGTTTTCAGCTGGCAAGAACAGTAAAGTAAAAAAAGAAAAAGAAAAAGACAGAACCTTGTTGGTCCAGCGCCATTTAGTTGGCCCAGCGCCATAAAATCAGGCTGCTAATCTTGTTGCATACCAGCTTCTCCAGTCCAGCCTTCAGGTTTTTTTGGTTAAGAAGAAGAAGCTCGACTGCCTTCATAAGATGCACTAGGGCAGCAAAACATCCATATCTGCAGTTTTGATTCGCACTAGACTAGACTACATTAGCAGAGACCCTGTTGTTAAACAAGTATTGTGAAGTAGCAACTGTAGTGGCACTCACATCACAAGTTTGTTATTACAAAGTGAAAGCATTGTGAATGTTGGTCCTTGTTCTCGAATGTTATACACCAAGAACAAAGCAACACAATTGTTAACGATTAAAGACCTTCGTCCTTCGAAGCATTATCTTCCTTAAGATATTATGATCTTCAGACGAAGGTTATGAAGGGCATACCTTCATCATTTTGACGAGCAAAGGTATCAATACAAACATATGAAGCATAAAAAGAATATAAACAATCATATCAAATCATTAGATTATTTATATTCACATTTATAAACATGAGTAAACATTAATAATGTTTATATGACATTTGTACCTTCAGCTTGACAGAAGATAGAAGTACAAGAGTGACGCGAGAGTGGTTACAAGTCAGCGTGAACAGTATGGGGGTACTGTTCATCTATTTATAGGCACGGGCGCAGCCCAGACAAAATTATATTTGTGTCCCTAATGACCAATTACAACTATAACACAAATTATCAGGGACTCAGTGAAAGGAAAATGTGCCCTTATGTTGATTTGCAAAAAAACAAACCAAGTGGTGGCAAAGAGCTATCCAAATATGCCAAATCCTAAGTAAAAAGAATTTGGTCTTCATTTGCATTGATGTTGTGCTTCTTATGTTGCTTTTTGATGTGTTGGCATAAATCACCAAAAAGGGGGACATTGAAAGGGAAATGTGCCCTTGGGCCATTTCTATAAGTGTTTTGGTGATTAGATGTCCAACACATATTGATTGAGTCATTATGTACTAAATAAGTGAGAAGTGCAAATCAAAGAACAAGGTATGTTTCTAGACTTAGTAAATTGTTTTTGAATGCTAACATGTTTATCTAAGTGCTAGAAACAGTGTCAAGAAAAGAAGAAAGGAGATGGAGAAGAGTTGGCTCTGTACAGCCAAAACCAGCTCGAGCATGGCACACCAGACTGTCCGGTGGTGCACCGGACAGTGTCCGGTGCTCCAGGTGGCTCGATGGTGAACTGGCTGCTCTCGGGAATCGACTGGGCGACTTCGCTAAAAATCACCGGACTGTCCGGTGGTGCACCGGACTGTCCGGTGCATCAACACCCGCGCCCAAGTCTTCGGCGACGATTTCGTCGCTCTCGGGAAAAGAATAAAGTGTCGCGGCTAAAATTCACCGGACTGTCCGGTGAGCCAACGGCGCTCACGGCCAACGGTCGCCTGCGCGATCAACGGGCGACATGTGGCAAAGCCAACGGTCGGATGGTTGCACCGGACTGTAGTGTCCGGTGCACCAACAGATCTGAAGATCCAACGGTCGGCTTCGCCAGAAAAGGAAAGAGATCGAGCACCGGACAGCTACAGGACCTGTCCGGTGGCGCACCGGACTGTCCGGTGCGCCACTCGACAGAAGGCAGGAATTGCCTTCCAAGTTGATCTCCAACGGCTCCTAGCTGCCTTGGGGCTATAAAAGGGACCCCTAGGCGCATGGAACAGAACATCAAGCCTTCTCTAAGCATTCTAAGACTCCCAGACTCCGCCTCCACGCATTTGATCAATTGTGTTAGTGATTTAAGCTCTTTTGAGTTGCGAACTCTCTGTGCTGTGTTTCGAGCTCAAGTCTTGGCTTGTGTGCGTGTGTGTGCTGCGGATTTGGGTCTTGCGTGTGTTGCTCTCCCATCCTTACTCTTGTGCTTTCTTTGTGATCTATATTGTAAGGGCGAGAGGCTCCAACTTGTGGAGATTCCTCACAAACGGGAAGTATACTCAAAAGAGAAAAGACCGTGGTAATCAAGTTGATCATTGGATCACTTGATAGGGGTTGAGTGCAACTCTCGTCCATTGGGACGCCACAACGTGGAAGTAGGCAAGTGTTACTTGGCCGAACCACGGGATAAAAATCGTGTGTCTCTTGTGTTGCTCTTCTGTGATTGTTTTGTTCGCAAGAGATCGCTTCATAGCAACTTGATTAACTCGCACGAACTTTTATATAATCAAGTTTGTGGCTATTTAGTGTTTGATTTTACAGGATCACCTATTCACCCCTCCTCTTGGTGCTCTCACTCAATAGTCTTTCCCTCATTAAATCGGTGTCATCCTTCGTCTTAGGCATGTCGTTATGCCGAAACTCCTTCAATTGTAGCTTCGGTAATATATCTTCATGTCGTGCCTGCTTGCATATCGTCCTGTCGAAGGTGTTTTTTGCTTAGGGGACCTTCGGTGGAGAAAAGAAGCCCCCAACAATGAAGTAGCTCGTAGTCATTATAGACTACAGGATTCCAAAATCCTTGTTCTCACTTATAGAAGAATATTATTTTGTTTTTGTTTTTGTTTTTTGCAGTTTCATCACAAGTTTGTTTTGGGATATGTCGCCTCAAGTTTCATCTAGATACCTCCAACAAATCCTTCAATCTCCATGGCTACATCGGTATTTCTCCTATTCCACCTTGTGCCACTACTAGTAGTGTTTTTATTCTTGAGTAGAGCATTTTGCTTTCAACTAGCATGTCTAATTGCATATAAATTACATATTCTAGATATCAAATCAATATACTAACGAGGAGGAAATTAAAAGGAAGAGAAAGAAGCAAAAGAGAGTTGTTGTATTAGCTGTGTCTGTTATGGCTATAATTGCAAATCGGTATCAACGGAGGAGACCTAGACACATCATAGATGCTAACGAAGTTCAAGAGAGAAATGTCGAGTGCAGAAAACAAATGCTATGTAATATGTACCAGGGTTCAAATGTCTATTGCTATGATAGTTTGCGCCTAACTAAGAGATCTTTTAGTGACTTGAGTGCCATCTTACGGGAAAAGAGTGGCCTACAGGATACACTAAATGTGTCGGTAGAAGAAAAGCTTGCAATTTTTCTGCTTATAGTAGGTCATAACACCAAAATGAGGCTGGTCCATAGCACTTATGGGTGATCCCTTGAACCAATCAGTCGACACTTCAACGAAGTGCTTAGAGGGATTCTATCTTTAAGTCATGAGCTCATCAAGCTTCCTAATCCAGAAACCACTCTACCTGAGGATCCAAAGTGGAAATGGTTTGAGGATGCCTAGGTGCACTAGATGGCACACATATCGATGTGAATGTTCCATTGACTGACCAAGGTAGGTACAGAAATAGGAAGCAATGAATCGCCACTAATGTATTAGGGGTTTGTGATCGACAAATGAAGTTTCTGTATGTCTTGGCTGGATGGGAAGGGTTGGCTTCAGATTCACGCATACTACGTGATGCCATGTCACGGGAGGACTCATTTGTTGTTCCTAGTGGGAAATACTATCTAGTGGATGCTGGATATACAAATGGTCTGGGATTTCTTGCCCCGTACCGATCTACACGGTACCACTTGAATGAATGGGCTATTCAAGGCAACAATCCATCTACTGCGAGAGAGTTATTCAACCTACGCCATGCAACAACTAGGAATGTGATAGAGAGAACTTTTGGGCTATTGAAGATGAGATGGGCAATCTTGAGGACCAGCTCATATTTTGATTTAGAAAACCAGGTATAACATAGTAGGTATTCAATTAAAATTCAATCGTTAGTTTTAAAATTGTGTATTGACTTAGCCATATTATTCTATGCAGATTAGGATCATCCATGCTTGCTGCATATTGCATAATTTTTTAAGGGATAGACAAAGAGATATGGACGATATTCTAATACATGAAGTTGATAGTCTCATCTCTGATGCTCCTGTTGAAAATCAAGGAGAAATGAGTCTGATTACGCATGTTCAATCAACTAATGAGTGGGGTGATTTTAGAGACACCGAAGCTAGTGAAATGTTTGTTGATTATCAAGCGAGGCGTGGTCAAAGCTCATAGTTGTATGCTTCAGTTTTCTATGTCTTTGTCTTTTTTTAATTTTTGTGTTTGTGTTTTTTATATGTGTGGTTCTTTGATTGTAGGACAAGAAAACAAGGGGCTATGTTCCTTGGAATGATGAGATGGATAAGGTACTCCTTGATACATTTGTGGACTATTACAATAAAGGTGATAGATGTCAAAATGGGTGGAAGTCTCATGTATACACAGCTGCTGTGAAGAATGTTTGTGAGAAGTGTAACGTCACCATTACAAAGGAAAATATTAGCTCTCGCGGCAAGACCTTTGATAAGCACTACAATATCATTAATGGTTTGTTGTCCACTACTGGTTTTGGATGGGATTGGGATAAGAACAAGCTCAAAGTTGATAGTACACTGTATGGGATGAGTACGTTGAGGTAAGAAAATTTTTGTAATTCAATTTTTGCAGTTTAATTTTTGTAGTTCAATTTTTGCACTACAAAATTTTTAGTTTTTGGAGTTCAATTTTTGTAGTTCAGTTTTTTGCAGTTCAGTTTATTCCATTTTTTGCAGTTTAGTTTATGTTTCAATTCCAAGTTTATTTGTTGATGTATCTTTGTAACAATTTTTTGCAGAGGAATAAGGAAGCAAAAGGATATAGACATAAGGTTGTGAAGTTTTGGGATCTACTCAGCCTAGTGTACAATAAAGACCAAGCAAGTGGAGAGGGTGCTAAAACAGCAGCTGAAAGTTCAAAGAAAATGGCAAAAGAGAATGATACCAGAGGCAAGGATACTCCATATTCTGTATCTTCCTCGAGTAGTTTAAAAAGACAAAGATCATATGATTCATTTAACTCTATGTGGTGTGATAAGTTTGACATGCTTACATCTGCATTGAAAGATGACGGTCCGAAGCTACCCTCTTCCGTCGAAGTTCTCGCCGCATTACAAGAGGTTGAGGGACTTGATGAAGACACAGAACTTGAGCTTTATGACATCCTCACCTCTAATGCACGCAAGTTTGAGTCGATGATGGCACTCCCAATGGAAAGGAGGAAGAGGTGGCTTATGATGCAGCTAAGGAAGTGAAACAACTTATATGTGAACTTAGATCTCTGTATTGAACTGATTGTGTGAACTTGTCTTTGTGAAACTTTTGTGTGTGAACTTGATGGCTATGTGAAACTGTTGTGTGCGAACTTGATGGTTATGTGAAACTGCTATCTGAAGATTTGATGTCTTTGTAGAACTTTTATGTGTGAACTTGATGACTTTGTGAAACTGTTATTTGTGAACTTAATAGTTTCTGATAGTTGTAAATTGTTCATGCTCATTTTTAAGCAGATGCAAAGTCAAGAGATCCTTGCTTGTATTCAAATTCCGTGTGCAAAGTATCCAAACAACATCTAGAATTTAATTCTAGGAATTCAATTGATTGTACAACCAAACAAAAAAATTGGAATTCAATCACTTTCTAGTCGATTGAATTCTATATAATTTATTTCTTGGAATTTATTTTTTGGAAAAGGTTTCGTTCTAAGTAATGTAAGGCTAATCACAATAGAGGTTTCATGAGGTGATTTATGTATTGGTTAGCCTGCCACATCAGCTATTTGGATGTCATGTCACATCATTTAAGAAGAAAGAGTTTCATTGAGTTTCATGGGGATGAAACCATGTTAACTCGTTTCCAAGGTCTTGGAAACTGTACGAAACCTCTACTGAGAGTGTTTTGTTCCATCTTCATATGATTGAGTAAATCCTATTAGTTATTTATATGTAGCATTTAAGAAGTATGTTGACATATGAAATAGTGAGATGAAACTCTTTATTGAGATATGGTGTTTTATTCATTTATAAAGCTGATATGACATTTTTGAAAATAGAGACATGAAATCCTCATTGTGATTAGCCTAATGCAATGGGATGCGAAAGGCTGGTGAAGAAAGCCGCTCGGAACTTTGGGTCAGACACTGCGAAGATTATTGCCGTCCACGTATTACTTACAATTCAAAGATATATTAAAAAAAGTCGCTGCCAGTGCCAGGCAGGCAGCCTGCCACCTCCGACGACTCCAGCAGCGAAGGTCGTCGTCGCGTTGCACACTTGCACAGCATCCTTTATTCTCCAGACAGAATACCAACTAATAATAATAATATCCAATATTATATTCATATATATAATACAATAGACTCCATGCTGTATAATGCCTGGATGACGGTCGCTATCAAGTATGTTCTGGCTTTGCAACTAACTTATCTCCATTCTCCTAAATTCGCACGAGATCGATCTCGCCAGCGGCTGAAGAAAATTCCATCCAGCTTGACCCATTGCAGTGGCCGGGACGTGAAGCAACCCCAGTCGGTGCGGCGGCGATCTCCCAGTCCAACTGTTGCAGAGTCCACCGCCGATACCGCAGCAAGCCAAGCGCCAGACTGGAGTTGTGGAATTCAGCCCCCAGAGGGCAGAGGCTGCTGTGCCCAAGGCATTGCATTGACCGCACCAAAGCGTATGCCTAGACGCCTCCTCTGGCTACACGCGCCTCCCACGGCGCCACAGCCACGGCCCGCTTGAAGTTTTCTCACCCTAGCCGCGGACCGGTCGTCGTCGCGGTTCCGCCGTGCCGACACGAAAGTTCGCGAGGGCTCGCGTTGCGTCGCCGGCCGGCCGAAGTACCAATCGCCCTGCAGCGCCAGCCATGGACATGTGTACAGGAGATGATCCCATCCGGTCCTTAGCCTCGGGCGACGCCGATGTAGAATTTCGCGGCAAATGTGCAGCGGCGCCACGCGGTTTTAATAAGCGCGCGCGCGGGGGTGACCGCGACGCTGGTTGGCGCGATGCGCATCTGCCGTACCGTTGAGCGCGTCACTCCGTCTCCGTGTGCTAGCTTAGCTTGTGAGAAACGGAAGCTGAGATCGTCGAGGCGTGGCGCGGCATGTTGCTGCATCTGGCCCTGTAGTAGTGTACATAGGCAGGCACCGCCGCACCGTGCGTCCGTGCCTGCTACTCAGGGCAAACTACTAGCTAGCTAGTCGGTTTCTCCTTCAGGTGACTGTCCCCATGATAGCGGGAGCGGCGGCTGCAGCAGGTCAGCTGCTGGTCGTAGCGGGTGGCGCGCGCTCGTCTGGTGGTTCCGCGGCGCTCCCGTCTCGTCCTCTCGCTCTCCTCCTCCTCCTCTGCCTCTGCCTCTGCCTCTGCCTCTGCCTCGTCGGCGCCGAGCAGGCGGCCCCTGCGCCCGGTGCCGCCGGAGAGAGGCGGCGCGTGGACGTGGACGTGGGTGTGATCTTGGACCGCACGACATGGCTGGGGAACATCAGCTGGGCGTGCATGGAGCTGGCCCTCCAGGACTTCTACGCCGACGACGACGCCGGCTACAGCTCCCGGGTCAGGCTGCACCTCAGGGACGCCCCGGCCGGGCCCAGCGCCGTCGACGCCGCGTCCGCAGGTACGTACGATGTCCTGCTTTATTTCAATCATCCGCACAAGACTTGCAAATAAATCCACACTGCGATGTGATCGAATCAGCTTGTCCGGCGGGCTTCATGGGAAGAGAGCTCACATTATCAGCTAGCTGTACTATACGGTTCTTGTACCCCGTTGGTGGTTAGGCCTAGGCCGCGCGCGGGCAGGGAGCGACGACTTGCGAGAGCCATCTTGAGTTGAGATCATTGTTGGTGGTTAGGAACAACTCTGAACGCCAGATAGCTAGCAAACCATTTTCAGGCAGGTAGGCCATTTCAAAATAAACTAGGTATATGCTGATGCGATAATATTTGTGCACGAATAGGTCATTGTTTAGTGAGGTATCAACCGGTAAGGTGACACTTGTGTACGTATAGATCATTATTTAGTGATGTTATCAATCAAACTTCACGCGTTTAGTCGACAGACGAGGGAGGTGATATTGGGAGGAGAGCTCGGGGGGCGGGGCGTCGGGTGTGTGGGACCGCGAATCACGTCGGGAGGCAGATTGGAGGTCGTTAGGTGGATGGAGGCCGTGACATGTGGAACGTGACGCGGTTAGAGCGAGAGGGGGAAGAGGTGGAGGAGACCGGGTGCGGACGGTTCTGCCAAAGTGACATTGGGCGAGTTGTGACTGCATCTGCTATCCGGGCTTGGCCTCGGATGAGTCGTGACTGTTTGTCCCGTTCGGGGTTGGCCTCAAACGAGTCATGGTTGTGTCTCCCGCCCGATGGTGGCCTCGAGCGAGTCGTGACTACGTCTCCCGCCTAGGCTAGGCCTTGGGCGATTCTTGACGGTCTCTCCCGCCCGAGAATGGCCTCGAGCGAGTCGTGACTGCGTATCCCGCCGGAGGATAGCCTCGAGCGAGTCATGACTGTCTGTCTCACCGAAGGTTGGCCTTGAGCGAGTCGTGACTACCTGTCTCGCCCGAGGATGGCCTCGGGCGAGTCGTGACTGTCTGTCCTGCCCGCGGATGGCCTCGGGCGAGTCGTTATTGCCTGTCCCATCCGCAGATGGCCTCGGGCGAGTTGTGACTGTCTGTCCCACCTAAGGATGGCCACGGGCGAGTCGTGACTACGTCTCCCACCCGGGGTTGTCCTCGGGTGAGTCGTGACTGCCTGTCCCACCCGAGGATGGCCTCAGGCTAGTTGTGACTCACTATCTAGTCAGGGCTTGGCCTTGGGGGAGTCGTGACTGCGTCTCCCGCCAAGGGTTGGCCTCGGACGAGTCGTGACTGCCTGTCTTGCCTAAGGATGGCCTCGGGCGAGTCATGACTATCTGTCCGGCCCACGGATGGCCTCGGGCGAGTCGTTATTGCCTGTCCCGCCCGCGGATGGCCTCGGATGACTTGTGGTTGTCTGTCCCGCCTGAGGATGGCCACAGGCGAGTCGTGACTACGTCTCCCACCCAGGGTTGTCCTCGGGTGAGTCGTGACTGCCTGTCCCACCTGAGGATGGCCTCAGGCTAGTTGTGACTCACTATCCAGCCAGGGCTTGGCCTCGGGGGAGTCGTGACTGCGTCTCCCACAAGGGGTTGGCCTCGGGCGAGTCGTGACTACATGTCTCACCCGAGGATGGTCTCGGGCGAGTCATGGCTGCCTGTCCTGCCCGGGATTGTTCTCGGGCGAGTTGTGACTGTGTCTCCCACCCGAGGGTGGCCTAGGACGAGTCGTCACTGCCTATCCCGTCTGGGCTTGGCATCGGGCGAGTGTAACTGGGTACCCACCGGGGGTTGGCCTCAGGCGAGTCGTGACTGCCTCTTCCACCCGAGGATGGCCTCAGGCGAGTTGTGACTGCCTCTCCCACCCGAGGATGGCCTTAGGCGAGCCGTGACTACCTATCCCACCTGAGCTTGGCCTCGGGCGAGTCGTAACTGTGTATCCCACCAGGGGTTGGCCTTGGGCGAGTCGTGACTGCCTCTCCCACCCGAGGATGACCACAGGCGAGTCGTGATTGTCTGTCCCACCCGTGGATGGCCTCGGGCGAGTCGTGACTGCCTCTCCCACCCGGGGTTGTACTCGAGCAAGTTGTTACTACCTGTCCCGCCCGGGGTTGTCCTCAAGCGAGTCGTTACTGCCTGTCCCGTCTGGGGTTGTCGTCGGGCGAGTCATGACTGCCTGTACCACCTAGGCTTGGCCTCGAGCGAGTCGTTACTGCCTGTCCCGTCTGGGGTTGTCGTTAGGCGAGTCGTGACTGCCTGTACCACCTAGGCTTGGCCTCAGGCGAGTCGTTACTGCCTGTCCCGCTCGGGGTTGTCCTTGGGCGAGTCGTTATTGCATGTCCCGCCTTAGCTTGGCCTTAGCCGAGTCATAACTGTGTATCCCACTAGGGGTTGGCCTCAGGCGAGTTTTGATTACCTCTCCCACCCTAAGATGGTCTCGAGCGAGTCGTGACTGCCTGTCCTACCTGGGCTTAGCCTCGGGCAAGTCGTAACTGTGTATCCTACCGGGGATTGGCCTCGGGCGAGTCATGACTACCTCTCCCACCCGAGGATGGCCTCGAGCAAGTCGTGACTGTCTGTCCCACCGCAGATGGCCTCGGGTGAGTCGTGATTGCCTCTCCCGCTTGGGGTTGTACTCGGGTGAGTCGTCACTGCCTATCCCGTCTAGGCTTGGCCTCGGGTGAGTCGTAACTACCTCTCCCACCAGGGTTTGGCCTCGGGCGAGTCGTTACTGCCTCTCCCAACCAAGGATGGTCTCGGGCGAGTCGTGACTGCCTATACCGCCTAGGCTTAGCCTCGAGCGAGTCGTGACTGCGTCTCCCGCCCAGTGATGGCCTCGAGCGAGGTGTTACTGCCTCTCCCACCCGAGTGTGGCCTAGGACGAGTTGTGACTGTCTGTACCGCCTGGGCTTGTCCTTGGGCGAGTCGTGATTGCGTCTCCCTCCCAGGGATGGCCTTGGGCGAGTCGTGACATCCTCTCCCACCCGAGGATGGCCTCGGGCGAGTCGTGACTATCTGTACAACCTGGGATTGGCCTCAAGCAAGTCGTGACTACGTCTCCCGCCCAGTGATGGCCTCGGGCGAGTAGGGATGAAAATGGGATGGAAAATTCCCGTACCGTCCCGTTTTGAATACTGTTTTTTCCTGATCGTTTTTGAATTGTTCAGAAACCGATTAGAAACGGTATGAAAACAATTTAGCTAGTTTTTCGATCGTTTTCGTATTTTTCATTTTCGAGTCGTGCTAATACCGTTTTCTACCATTTTATATAATATGAGATAGATCTAGCATATAATTTATTTAAGTTATAGACTTTTGTTGTGTTCAAGTGAATGAATAAGCAAAAAGCAAATGTTATAATTACTCTAACTAATATGAATGATGAAAAAGAGTTGTTTATGTATTTCTAAATCTTAAAAAATAGGCAATACATCACTTTATTATGTTTTTGATAAAACTACAAAATAGGTATCTTTCCGACTATAGTTTATCGTTTTCGATCGTTTTCGAATAACCGACAATTCCGATCCCGTATTTCGACCGTTGGTTTTCGTTTTTTGTTTTCGCCCCGACCAAAAAAATATGAAAACAAAAACAATTTAGCTGTTTTTTCGATCGTTTTCGACCGTTTTCACCCCTACGGGCGAGTTGTTACTGCCTCTCCCACCCGAGCGTGGCCTAGGACGAGTCGTGACTGCCTGTACCGCCTAGGCTTGTCCTTGGGCGAGTCTTGATTGTGTCTCCCTCCCAGGGATGGCCTCGAGTGAGTCGTGACAGCCTCTCCCACCCGAGGATGGCCTCGGGCGAGTCGTGACTGCCTGTACCGCATGGGCTTGGCCTCGGGCGAGTTGTGACTGCGTCTCCCATCCAAGGATGGCCTCGGGCGAGTCGTTACTGCCTCTCTCACTCGAGAGTGGCCTAGGACGAGTTGTGACTGCCTGTACCACCTGGGCTTGGCCTCGGGCGAGTTGTTACTGCTTGTCCCGCCCGGGGTTGTCCTCAGGCGAGTCGTGTCTACCTGTCCCGCTCGAGGATGGCCACAGACGAGTCATGGCTGCTTGTCCCACCTGGGCTTGGCCTCGAGCGAGTCGTGCTTATGTCTCCTGCCCGAGAGTGGCCTAGGATGAGTCATGACTGCATGCCTATCTCATCTAGGCTTGGCCTCGGGCGAGTCGTAACTGCCTCTCCCTTCGGGGGTTGGCCTCGGGCAAGTTGTTACTGCCTCTCCCAACTAGGGGTGGAAATTTGAGTCGGGCTCGGTGAGGCTCGGCTCGGCTCGAGCCGGCTCGCGAGCCAAAACGAGCCCGAGCCGAACTTGGTTTTGAAGCTCGCCGGAACTGCAAGCCGAGCCGAGCCGGCTCACGAGCCAAGCTAACAACGTCAAGTATACTATTATACCATATTATTATTATTATTATTATTATTATTATTATTATTATTATTATTATTATGTTTTGAACTATTTTATTGAATTTCTTAAACTTGATACATGATACACTCATATTGTAGTCTAAAAATATATTATACATAAATTTTTATCCTATATATAATAAAAAATATATAATTTATACTCTAAACGTGATTTAGTGTGAGGCTCGCGAGCTGGCTGGAGCCAGCTCGCGAGCCAAGACGAGCCTCTCGGTCAGGCTCGCAGCTACACCAAGCCGCGTCGAGCCGAGCCGAGCCGAGCCGAGCCAGGCTTGGCTCGTTTCCAACCCTACTCCTAACCGAGGATGGCCTTGGAGAGTCGTGACTGCCTGTATCGCCTGGGCTTGGCCTCGGGCGAGTCGTGACTGTGTTTCCCGCCCAGGGATGGCCTTGGGTGAGTCGTTACTGCCCGGCCCCCCGCGGATGGCCTTGGGCGAGTCGTGACTGCCTGTCCCGCCTGAGGATGGCCTCGGGCGAGTCGTGTCTGTGTCTCCTGCCTAAGAGTGGCCTAGGACGAGTCATGACTGCCTGTCCCATCTAGGCTTGGACTCAAGTGAGTCGTAACTGCCTCTCCAACCGGGGTTGGCTCGGGCGAGTCATTACTGCCTCTCCTAACCGAGGATGGCCTCGGGCGAGTCGTGACTGCCTCTACCGCCTGTGGTGATGGTCTCGTGGAACGTGGATCTAGGCACCGGGGGGGGGGGGAGTGTGGCGCGCTCGTCGTCGTCACTGGTGGTGTGGGGTGGGGCGTGGGATCTAGGCACCGGGCGGGGCGCCGACATCTTCTCCATCGGTGGCGTACTTATGGGACGTGGATCTGGTCGTATCCTTGTTTTGTTGAGGATCCTGGAAGCTACATTCATTAAGGTATTTAAAGAAGATGCAACAGCTTAGTGGCCAGATTCACTCATTTGAGCAAAGCACACCACAGATCTAGAAAAGGGGAACAAAGATTTTAAGCCCCCGAGGTACCTTTCGACGACATGAGCCTTGTTCCTGGGTGCGATGGTAGCAACGACTCGCCCACGACGGCAGCGACGCGGCAATACCTCTGTGCTCCGGGTCTAACCTCACTGCATCATCTCGAGGTCGGACGAGGCTACCTGCTCTTCGACGGACTTCAGAGCTGGTGGCAGCTCCGCCCCACGACTGTGACTATGCGTCATTCACCACCGCCGCCAGCAAGGTTCGCCTCGAGGACTGGATCTAGCAAGCCCACGCCCCGAAGAAGTAAAAGCGAGAAGGCGATCGATCGAGTTACCTGCGGGGCCGATGCGGCTGAGCTCGCATAAGGTGCAACAATCGTCGGTGTGGAGCAGGACGCGGCGGGTGGTCATGGCGGCGAGGATGGGCGACATTGGTGGAGAGGAGGTGCGCAACGTAGTTGCAGCTGCGCATGGCGCTGGTCGGCCGTGGGGTGGGGGCCGCCGCGGAGACGGTGGTCGGTGGTGTGGGGTGTGGGCATACGCACGGGGGAGCCACGGGGTTCAGAGGTGGGCGGGCGTGGGTTGGGCGACGTGCTACTGCCAGGCGGGATGAGGGGTGGGTGGCAGCTACGGAGGGAGGATCTGGACGTCGGGGAGGGGCAGGGTGGATCTGGGAGACGTGACGATCGGAGGTGGTTGCCAGGGGGAACGGGAGGCGGGGCAACTGCTGTGGAGTGAGGAGGCTCTCATTGCTCGTGCGGCCATGGACGGTACAGATTGATACGGACAGTACAGATTGAAGGGAGGCAGAACAGGAGGAGACAGAATAGGGAAAGACAGCCTACCCCTTATCTTCTTTATAGTAGTAGAGATTTTTGTCTTGTACAATGCCATCTAGAAGGATCTAGGTGACGATCGTGAAATGATATATATCGCAAAGCAATTCCCTAACAAACTAAATGTTAGACAAGCAATTTTTATACACAGTCAGATTCAGTTTCTACACACAGTTGTGACCTCCTCTCGGCGATACGTGTCGCCAGCTACCAATCTTAAAATAACTATATTTTAAAGGACATCATAGTAAAATTAATATTAACTATGAAGATTTTTAAATAAGAAAGCCGTGTAAATATAGGATGGTCGAGGACGAGACACCGCACGCTATCGGTGTGGGGGGAGTGAGGGCGAGCTGGCTCCACCACCCAATGCTCTTAGATCTTTTCGTTCAGAATGGTTGAGGATGAGATATCGGCCACCGGCGTGGGGGGCCCAGCTCGCGGCCTCGCCGGACGTGCCCACGGCAGGTGCGAACAAGAACAAGCCTCATCGGGCTACTGGCCGGTGACAGAGGCCGGCTGGGGCCGGAGAAGAATGAAGACAACGGCGAAGAATACTCGATAGAGAGGGCGCGATGCTCACCGATTCCTTTTTGGCACCGTCTGCAGATATTGTACCGTCTTTGTCCCAAAATAAATATACTTTTTTAACACTAGAATTGAGCTTACGAAAACTCGCACGCTGGGCTCGTAGAAAGGCCGCACATCCGCGCGCGCGGTGTGGTCGGTCGACCCAAGCCAGGAAGGCCCAGTAGTCATTGTGGTGTGTCAGGTGACGGACTGACGGCCCGCCGTTAACGAAACCGGACACCAGCTCAGCCCAAAGCGACTGCCCACGGAATTCAAGCCCGTAGCAGCTATGTCAACATCCCGCACCGGCACTTTTCGGGCGGCGACGCTTCCGGCGGCGGAGGGTTCTCTCTGTCTCCCGAGCCGCCGGGGGCTCTACCGATCCGCTCCTGTCGGCCTCGTCGTTTGCTTTTCCTCGGCATTTTAAGAAGGTATCCTGCTACTCCGCGGCCACATTTGGGTTTGTAGGATTACACAAATTTGGGGTTTCCCATGGTTCTCCCCGTGAGAGTTACGAACTTACGATGCCCAAGCCCACTACATGCATTCTATAACGTTGCTCATCCTTGCTTTCTTTTTGGATAAACACATAGATTCGTACTTTAAGGGCACCTTTTTTTTCTTCTTCTTCTGAAGTTTCCCTTTCGCATCCTAGTCTAAGAATGCTCGAAGGTTTCAAACTGATTTTGCATGTCCAGGTAGGATGAATCATGAATGAATGGCACCGAACTTTTCAGTTTCATGAATGGTTACTAGCTGACATATGTTTCGCGTCTTTGGGAAACACTGCAGGTGTTGATCTACTGAAAAATGTCCATGTGCAAGCAATCGTCGGGCCACAGACATCAACTCAAGCTAAATTTCTTGCAGAGCTTGGGAACAAGGCATCAGTTCCAATCATTTCCTTTTCTGCAAACAGCCCATCCCGGTCACCCAGCCAGACCCCATATTTCATCAGGACGGCATGGAACGACTCCTGCCAAGCTGAAGCTATTGCTTCACTTGTCCAGAACTACAATTGGAGGGAGGTCATCCCTATCATCGAGGACGATGATTCCAACGCAAGGTTCATCCCTGACCTCGTTGATGCCCTGGGACATGTTGATACTCGTGTTCCGTACAGGTGCAAGATCCATCCTTCAGCTGGAGAGGATGAGATAAAGCGTGCTATATCAGGCCTAAAAGAAAATTGGACAAGTGTCTTTGTTGTGCGCATGTCATATCAGTTAGCCCTTAAGTTTTTCCAGCTTGCTAAGGATGAGGGAATGATGGGCCAGGGCTTTGTCTGGATTACGGCATATGGTCTGACAGATATCTTCAATGTAGTTGGTTATCCTGCACTTGAAGTGATGGAAGGTGTTGTTGGGATTGAGCCTTATGTTCCAGAAACTGTGAAACTAAACAAATTTAGACGAAGGTGGCGTGAGAAATATAGGTCGGAAAATCCTGGTACATCAATTAACGAGCCTATAACGTCTGGTCTATATGCATACGATACAGTATGGGCAATAGCATTAGCAGCAGAGAAGGCCGGATATGTTAATTCAGACTTTGTGCTGTCTGAAACAAACAACGGGTCCATTGATTTCGACAAAATAACTACTTCTAGGGCTGCTGAAAAATTTCGTGGTGCATTCTTGAAGGTTAATTTCACAGGCATTAGTGGGCAATTTGTCATTCAGGATATGCAGTTCCAGTTAGTATCAACAACTTACAAAATTATCAATATAGCTGGTCGGGAGAAGAGAGCAGTCGGTGTTTGGACTCCAGGATCGAACATATCCAAAATTCTAGAAAAGAAAGATGGTATCAGTACTATCATATGGCCAGGAGGCGGTGAAAACACACCTAGAGGATGGCTTTTGCCAGCGAATAAAGAACTCAAAGTAGGAGTACCTGTGAAACCTGGGTTTGGCAGTTTTATAAGATCTGAAGATGGTATCCCGAAGGGGTTCTGCATTGATGTATTTGAGGAAGTTATCAGTAATCTGACTTACAAAGTTCCCAAGCACTATGTGGAGTTTGGAAATGGAGAAGGAGAAAGTAATGGGACTTATGATGAACTCGTGTACAAAGTTTATCTTAAGGTATGCATGAACCTATTTTTCTTGCATTTTGTTCCTTCTTACAGTAAAACCAGAGGTGTTCAGCATTTATTACATGGTTAAAAGTGATCTGAACTTGGCAGTTTATTATCCTTGACTCCTTGTTGCTCTTATGAGTGTACAGAACTGACAGGATGTGATTTGTCTACATATTGTTAACAATGTTAATGCCTAAGGTAGCTTACGGATGTAAACCATTGCAAAAGGGTCAGATCCAGCACGTAATCATTGTTGTCGAATGACATCAATGAACCGTCGCTAATACTATTAAGCGTTTTATTTAAATAGCAGGTAGAACTTGTAGTATTTAGCTGGCTTTCCTGTTTAATATGAGCGACATCAGTTGCAACTGGCAACATCTTGTTGTCCCCAAATGATTTGCAGTTTATTTTGTGCAAAATGGTTTATATTTTTCCAAAGTCTATCAACCAGTTTTATGTTAATTGCTGGCAGGAATTTGATGCGGTAGTAGGTGACATAACAATTTTGGCCAACCGTTCTCTATATGTGGACTACACTCTTCCTTATACTGAGTCAGGGGTACGCATGCTGGTTCCAGTTCGGGACCAGAGACAGAAGACTGCATGGACATTCCTAGAACCTTTAACAGCTGATCTATGGTTTGGAACTGGATCCTTCGTTGTCTTCACAGGTTTTATAGTTTGGTTTATCGAGCACAGAACGAATCAGGAATTCAGAGGACCGCCAGCCAGTCAAATTGGATCAGTCTTCTACTTCTCCTTCTCAACACTTGTATTTGCTCATAGGGAGAGGATTGTGAACAATTTATCAAGAATTGCAGTAGTTGTTTGGCTTTTTGTGGTTCTAATATTGCAGCAGAGTTATACCGCAAGCTTAAGCTCAATTCTCACGGTAGAACAGCTCCAACCAACAGTCACCAATTTAGATGAAGTTATCAGACGAGGGGATTATGTTGGCTACCTCAATGATTCTTTCATGCCTAACCTTTTGAAAAGGTTGAAAATTAACGAAACAAAAATGAGGGCCTTCAGCTCTCCTGAGGAGTACAATGACGCCCTATCAACCGGAAAAGTTGCCGTCATTGTTGATGAAATACCATACCTCAAAGTGTTTCTTGCGAAGTATTGCCACAACTACACTATGGTTGGGCCAACTTACAAATTTGATGGATTTGGTTACGTAAGTGACTTTTTTTTTACTTCTCTGCACTTGTCTGTTTTTAGTACAGCTTAGTCATGAATCATATTGCATCTACTTTGTTGCAGAACTGTGCTATTGTACATTTGTACTAGATCATAGTTCCTAAAATCTGATGCCATGGGAGCAAGTTTTGGTATTCGAGAAAAAAAGAGAGCAATTTTTGGCAAAGATTGAAGTTTATTTGTTGTCTGGGATTCCTGAATCTTCCATATATAATTTATTGGCAAAGGATGAGATGAATAATCAGATTTGTTTTCTTCTAGAAATGAAACTCATCAAGCATAGACTTTATGGAAATGTGGTGTCGTGTTATTGGCTTCCAGATAAGGGGTGTGAGGGGTATAAAAGGCTTACATTAAATGTTTCTAGAAGTATTAAATAGCACAAATAAATTTACTTTACCAGATTATCGTGTAGTTTTATCGTAATTGTGTGGTGCTAGTTCAATATGTTTTCATTTAGATCGCTAACCACTTAATGTGAAAATTATGGTCAATGTAATTGCCCTCACCATTTTACAGGGTTTGTGCAAGTGGTTGATATAACTGTCCCAGTTTTACATTGGATCTTTATAAATGATTAATAACTTACATGACGTTTTATAGCATTTGTATATTAATTATTGGCATGTTCTACGATTCTCATCTTTGTTCTATTCTTCCAGGCGTTCCCTCGAGGCTCTCCACTTACACCTGAAATTTCAAGGGGAATACTGGAACTAGCATCAAATGGCAGAATGGATGAACTGGAGAAAAAGTTGTATGGTGATACATCGTGCCCAGACAAAGATGACTCCCAAACTTCTAGCAGCCTTACGTTGCATAGCTTTCTTGGGTTGTTTATCATCACTGGGGCATCTTCTTTACTGGCTTTAATTTTGCATGTCATTATAACCCTTTATGATCATCGGAGCAATTGGATCAATGGCAGCGGTCAGATATCATGGCGTGAATTGCTTGCTATTCTCGTCAAGATCTTTCATGAGCGTGATAGCTCCAATACTCCAGATGAAGAGGTGCCTGGAATGGAAGATATAGATCCTGCTACAGCCGAGAGTCCATGGAGCATGTCTAATCACGTCATCGAGAACGTTGATTCAGACACTGATACCGGAAGCACACCGGAAGGAGAAGGAACTCCAGGCAGGGAAGTTGCGAATCAGGGTCCTGGCCCACCATCATTTGCATACATGCATTCTGAGGGGGCAATGGAGTAACATAGCATTCTTTCATCTCGCGCTGCCAGCACCAAGATAGAACTCTATGGTCATGTCGCGTACTGTACAGTGAAATTGATTTAGATGTATCGCCTGCTTCTAGTTTCATGTTTAATACAAGTGTGTGTTAACATGTACCGCTGGCTGTTGTCATGGCTAGTTAACTAGGAAATTTAACGTAGTAATATCTTTGTTGAAAGAGGTGCCTCTGCATCTTATAGAAGTGTGGCTCTGATATAGACAGCAGATTTGTCTGTTTTTTCTTATCTCCTGATACTTCACCAGATTCCTAAAACAAGCCATTGCTAAGGCCTTGTTTGTTTCCTTCCAGAATTATATAATCCAGCTTATAGAATTATATAAGCATCTAATGATCTACTTATGGATAATCATAATCTAGGTATCTAAATTATATAATCCACCTAATAATTTGTTTTGTTTGTTTGTTTCTTTAACTTATTTAAGCTGGATTATTTAATCTGTTAGGATAAACAAACAGGACCTTAAGTACCATTGTACTATTGCTTTTTTAAATGAGCATTATTTGAACATAAAATTCGTTACCCGTAGACTGTCCAGTTTAGTAGTCACCTCTTGAGCAATTGATCAAATACTGTCACCGAGTCAAAGCTTTGTTGTCTTGTTGATGGTCACTATAAGATGCATACGATATACAAACGCCTAACCAAAGAAAAGATAGCATTTTCATACACGTGTCACCGGGCTTTACTCAGTGCAGAACTGTATAATACTAAGGCCCTGTTTGTTTATCCTCTAAATTATATAATCTAGCTTAAATAAGTTGATAGACAAACAAAGAATACAACAGCTTATTAGGTGGGTTATATAATTTAGACACTTAGATTATGATAATCTATAAGTATTGTGTGCTTATATATAATCCATAAGCTAGATTATATAATGCTATAGGCAAACAAACAGGGCCTAAGTCGATGTTCCAATCCTGAATTTCTGGAGGAGATTAGTGCATGTCGCTAGCCAGACTCAAGTAGTCTTACACGTGCTGCTAGCTAGTAGTGTATGTCTGCAAAGCTTCTAGCGCTGGTTGTACCCTTGCACGTAGTCATGGAACACCGAATCCACTCCAGGAGCTCCAAGAACCAACGCTGCCGTTCGCCGTCTCATGACGATCCACTGCTCTGAAGCAGTGGTCTATGCCGTCTACCGCCACCTCGTCGCCGATGTGGCAGCCGCTCTCCACGAAGCACTGAATCTGCCGGAGCAACATGTCGATCTCATCGTCGATACTACTCTCAAACGTCGCGGAGGCAGAGCTTGCTGTTGGCGTCGAGCTCGAGCTCTCGACGCCTACTGCCGTCATGGTGTCTCTGGTGCTAGTCGAAAGCGGCGGTGTGCAGGTGCCGTCCACGTTTTCTTGCACTCTACCTCCTGCGTAGCCGAAACTGTAACTGCCTGGCATGTGAGTCCAGAGCCCGGCGGAGTAACCAGCAGTGGGAGTAGCACCGGCCGGTGGCTGCTGCCGCGGAAGCATCTCTAAGCTCTCACTCGCCGCCGGTGAAGGAGAAGACGAGGGAGCCAGGCTCGGCCACAGCGGCGCACCGAGGCTGTCGTAGTTGTACAAGGTGAAGGCCGCCGGCGGCGGGTTGTCGTCGAGGCGAGCGCGAGCCTGGTGGCGCCGGTGCAGACGCATGCTCACATGCAGCCTCTCGAGCGCCGACGAGGCGAAGGAGTTGTGCTGCCAGGTTGGGTTGGTGAGGAGCTGGAGGCGCGCCTCTGCCCTCGGCCGCCGGCCGCCACCGAGCAGGCGGCGCTTGAGCTTGGTGTTCCAGTGGTTCTTGACGTCGTTGTCCGTCCTCCCCGGCAGCTGCGCGGCGATCGTTGCCCACCTGCCATCGAAGACGAACGTACGGCACCCAGTCAATAAGCCATATGATATGATCAATGGCCAATCCGATTCTTCGGCGAGCTGGGCTGCTGATTATTGATCTACTAACTCGTTTGAGTTGCAGTGGTTGAAAAGGGGCTTTTGCATGCGCTGAATATTAGCTCCTGAATTGTACGCGTATGCTCACCTGCTCCCGATGCTGATGTAGAGGCTGCAGATCAGCCTGTCCTCATCCTCCGTGAAGCCGCCGTGTCTGATGTTGGGACGGAGGTAGTTGAGCCACCGCAGCCGGCAGCTCTTGCCGCACCTGTTCAACCCTACAAATGAGCAAAACGCAGCGATGATCCCGTTCAGTGTTCGTGCATGAGAGTTCGCCGCAGGCTGTCAGCCAGTGCTATGCAGATGATGCCACAGCTAACTACTGCTCCTACCGATTTTGTGGGGGAGCTGTATCCAGTTGCCGCCGGCGCCGTGCTCGTCGATGTGGGCCTTGAGCACGGCGTCCTCCTCCGGGGCCCACGGCCCCTTCTTCACCGTCGCCTTGTCGCAGCACGGCGCCCTGCCCATCTCCGTCTCTATTGGCCGCTCGTGTCACGCGGCGGTGAGGTCGATCGGCAGCTCTCTCTCTCTCTCTACCGTGTGGCTTGGATGGCGTTAGGGCGGCGGCGCAGCAGGCACGCTCTCTCTAGTCTCTACGGAGAGTCTAACTCTAGGAGGCGTGTCTGACAGGCTGAGCCTTGTGGCCAGGGGGTGGCTGAATGATGTTTTATTTATATACAGGGGCGTTTGGTTCGCACAAAGAATAAGAGTATCTCTAATAGTTATAGTTATGTAAATTTATTATCTTAAATTATAGATTTAGGAAGTTACTAAATCAGAGTAAAAAATGTGTATGCTCCAACAGTTCTCTATTTATTGGTTGCTAATTTTTAAAATTGTCCATGTCAACAAAAAAAGTGAGCATGCTTTTTTATTTTTAATTGAGCTACCACATCAACAACCTTCCATAACGTCTTGGAAGGTCGAAGTTATCGATGAAAGATTAGAAGGTCGTGGCAACGGCACGAATACAACACATGGCACTGGAGATAGATTTGTGGTCAACGGGATGGTGGGACGACGTAAAACGGTGGTCGGAATATGGTTTCCGCGATGGATTTAGAACCAACATTGATTTAGGTAGTCCAAATAAGATTGGTAAATGTAGGAATGAAATTGAGTTTTGTAGGGAGTTTGTAAATTTAAGGACCTATTTTATATAACTGTTGAAGAAGAGTTTTCCCTAAAAATTTCTTAAATTCATATTTAGCGAGTTGTTTACATAACTATTAGAGATGCTCTAAGAATTCGGCTTATAGAATGTAATTGTGAACCAAACGTCACAAAATTTTCATCTCGCATAACACGCCATAGAGAGAGTATTCCACTAGTAGAAAAAGGCTCAAAGCCTGCAGGACGATATATTTTTACAGACGGATTTGGTTATCAACCGACTGTGCTATTTTTAGTGGCGATTTCTTAAGAAAACCGCCACTAGAAATCGTATTTTTACAGGCGGTTCCTTAAGAAAACCGCCTGTAAAAATCCATGATTTTTAGTGGTGGTTTTCTTAAGGATCCGCCTGTAGAAATCGAATTCTAGTGATGGTTTTCTTAAGGAACCGCCACTAGAAATCATTTTTATCCTTAATTTTTCGAGTTTTTCAAACGACCTCGTATGATAAAACCACCAAAATAAAAGTTGTAGATCTCTAAAAGTTATGAAACTTTGTAGTTGACAACTTTTTTATTTTAACTCATTTCGGTTCTCAAAAATTGAATCTAAGTATGTCAAATTTAAAATTTAAATTTTGCAAACTATCTCGGATGAAAAAAGTGTCAAAATAAAAGTTATAGAACTTCAAAAGTTATTTAACTTTGTAGTTGATAGTTTTTTATTTGAATTCGTTTAGTGTCTCAAATAAGTAATTTACACTCAAATGGTTGTAATATGTAGACAAAACAATTACAAACTAGACACAAAGTCTGCCATAAACGGAGTGGTAGTGGAGGGTATGCGCGAGGGTGAGGTCGACGGTTCGATTATTAACAACCGCGTAGCGCGCGAATTTTGCCCGAAAAATGCCGCGACTTGCGACTGAGTGGGGTGGGCTGAGTACTCTCTTTAAATATTTTTTTTGTTGTTTTAAAAACTCATTTAATATTTCTAAAAATAATTTTTACTAGCGGATTTATTACGTCGACCGTCAGTGGAAATCGATTTCCACTGGCGGTTTTCTTAACTCAACCGCCAGTGAAAATCGATTTTCACTGGCGGTCCTCAGTTACCCGCCTGTAAAAATGATGATTTTTACTGGCCCCTAGTACCGACGGTTCTAAGAAACGCCAGTAAAAATATGTTTACAACCGTCACTATAGAGCTCCTTTGTACTAGTGTTCACAGTTAGGGCAACCAATTTAATATGGGTTTTTAGAGTCTCTAAGGAGCTAAGTAAAAATACAAGAAATGAGCTTTTTGCGAAGAGTCCGTACCTTCTATACATATTGTCTCTAGCAGCATTGATAATCCAGAGTCTCATGGATATACCATATAATCTTTTAGTCGTCTCTTATACTTAGAAAATCGAATGGATGTCTCGGTTGTTTCAACCACATTTTCTTGGGTTATGTGCGCGGGTGAGATTCTTAAAATGCACGGAAACCAAAAGGGAGCCTTTGGTACATATGATTCTTAAATGTAGTATCATAATTCACTTGATTGATTGGTTTAAAGAGGCACTCCAAAATTTTGGTTTAAAGAGAATGGACTATTCATCTAATGTCGTATTGACTTTTTCATCTCTGCTAAATGTGGTAACCAATGTGAGGTTGTACAAATCTTGAAAACAGAAAACAGGGCACCCTACAAGATTTTTTGCAAAAGAATATGTTGTGATAGTAACATTGGTTGTTTATTTCTTTTTTTATTGTCATTTATTGATTATTATATACCTTTTCTTTGCATTAAGTGTAACATTGGCGCGAAATATTGCATGCCTAGCTAGAAAAAAGAGAGAAGACAACGTATGGAGAATGAGCCGAGGATGAGGGCCGGCTCGCTTGCCCGAGCAGCACAGGATGATAAAGATTCTTCCGTACATGCAGACTTTTGGCACCACAACGGGTGTAGCTCCGCCACCTACGCTATTCTTCACATGTGAGTATGAAATTTTTAGTTATGTATGATATATATTTATCTTGTCTCACACATACAATCTATTCTCTATGCAGAATCAATCGATGGCAACAAATGATCATCATGCTTCACCAAATCGGTCAAATTGTCCAAGTTACTGATGGTAGTTGTGACTTATGTGTTGTTTCAGAACTTCGGTGAACTTATTTGTGAGACATGTGAATTTACTTGTGAGTTCTATGAACTAATTTGTGAGATATCGGACTTTTGTGATGTTTGTGAAATATATGTGGTGTTGGTGACATATATGTGATGGTTGTGATGTATATGTGATGGTGGTGATATATATCTTTTGTTCGTTTGGATAGAATGCAAAAAAAAACAAATTAAAAATGTTGTATCTAGTCAATTTGCTGAGTATAGTGGCCATAACACTCGGCAAAGGACCCATAACTGACCCTCCAATCCTCCCGTGATCCCGGGTCACCAAATCAGCCCTGAGGGGGAAATTAGTTCATTTCCCTCTTAATCCCCTCGTGATCCCCTTGTCACCAAATCAGCCAAAGTCCCAATTGGTGTCACTAACTGAGACTAAAATTCTCCTTTAGCCTAGTTGCTTGACCTGACATTAGGAAAGGTTTTTAGTTCTGAATTAATAGTTACAACAAAAAAACTAACAATAAGGACTGAATTGATGATCAGAGAATTGGATTGGATCCATGAGGGAGAAATCTCCTATTGCTATTCAATTTTAAATAATAGATTCTTTTCATTGGTCTCCTCAATTTTTTAGTCATCAAACCAGCCCTAAAGAGGTTTTTCAACTGAGACTATAATCTACCGAAATTATAGCAATTTTTCAACTGAGACTATGTAGTCTATCGAAACTATATAGTAGACTATAACGATGCCTAGCACATGTCCACGGAAAAAATTGCCATTAATAAAGTATATCGGGATCTCTCCATTTTCTCTTTCCAAAACACACATGGACCTGTTTGTTTTCATATGCTAAAGTTTAGCAAATATTAAATTTTTGCTGAACTTTAGCATTTGAGGGTGGGACTGTTTAAATACAAGTGCTATACTTTAGCACATGAATACAATTTAGGGTATGTTTGGATCCAAGTGCTGAAGTTTAGTACTATACTTTTAAGAAACTTCACTTAGAGATCCAAACATAAATATTAAAAACGTTAAAAGTTAAAGTGCTAAAGTTAAACTCTAGCACTCATTAGCATAAAGGACACTAAAGTTTAGCAAGCACTACAGGAATTCACTTAATTCCCGTCGGCCAGAAACCGATGGGAATAAGCCTAAACCGACGGGAATTACTTATTCTCGTCGGTTTAGGGCTTATTCCCGTCGGTTTTCAGCCGCCAGGCATCCCTTGTCGGGGATAAGTTTATCCCCGTCAGCGGCTGACGGGAATTATTAATTCCCGTTGGCTAGTTAGTGGCCGACGGGAATTAAGGCTAACTCCCGTCGGTTCCACAGACCGACGGGAGTTATTAATTAATTCCCGTCGGTTCCCCAGGCCGACGGGAGTTATTAATTAATTCCCGTCGGTTCCCCAGGCCGACGGGAATTATTAATTAATTCCCGTCGGCCCTACGTGGCCGACGGAAATTAACTGGGCCGACGTGCGTTATTAGTTAATTCCCGTCGGTTCGACCATAGCCGACAGGAATTAACTGGGCCGACGAGAATTACCCTATACTACTACAAAAACAACACTAAATTAGGTGACTATTTCTGCACACATAACATATATCACACATAACATAAATCACAGATAACAGCCACATTACAAACACATGCATTCATAATAAAATCACGCATTACAAACATAACATCCACCAACATTTCAAATATAAGTTCAACCACCACATCGAGTCAATGAGTACGACATAGTATTGAAATATAAGTACGACATATGTTCAAGTACGACCAAGAGTCAACGAGTTAAGAAACATGTTCAAATGTTTAGAGATAACCACCACTTGGGTGGTTAGAGCTTTGACCACTACCGCCACCACCACCAGGAGGAGGGAACGCGAAGAGCGAGTCAACAAATTCAGTCCCTGCTGCGGGATCAGACCCACTACCACCCGCTTCGGGCGTAACCTATGCAAGTTAGCAAATATCATCACGTTAAATGCAAATATCAAAAAAGTATACAAGTATATAAATTAATGGAGAGTTATCAAACGTACCCTATCTCCAGGTGCAGGTATATGTGTCGGAGGGGTGGTGAACTGTGGTGGTGGAACTGGTGTGTTTGCAAATTGGCTCCATTGTGGTGGCGGATGTCATGCCCTGTTGCTGCATTAACTGTTAAACACATATGTGTTACTACCGAAGATGTTGTATTGAAATATAATAATTTAGAGTTCGGATTATGTGTACTCACTTGATACATCGCTTGGTTATGTGCATTGCAAGCCTCCATAAATTCGCGTTGTTGTCTCATCTCTTCACGCATCCTCATAATCTCCAACTCCTGCTCGTTCAGTCGACGAGAGCATGAGCTACGGGAAGATGAACCCGTCCTCTGAGATCTCACCGACGACGAGTCAATGAATCCGTCGAAGAGTGCGTATCTATAAGTTATTCAAAAAATGTGATTACTGTATAATCAATTTAGTGTCAACCATATAATTTCATAAGTTAGATCTTACCGTCCATGCGCTTTGCCACCACCACTTGCGTACACCACCGAGGGATCCACCGGTTCATGGCACCAGTCGAAGTCAGGGCCATGGCGACGAACCATCTCCTCCCCATATGCCGCCTATACATCATTCACAACCTTACAAATGCAGGAATTTATATACTTTGAACATTTGAACTTTTGAGCCAAAACTCACCAAGCGATCCGTGGCTGTCTGGCTGCAGAGCTGGTCAGGGTTGTTCGGGTCTGGTCCTTTGTGGCCCTCCTAGTAGGCCTCAATGTCACTAGGCTTTTGGCCACTCGTAGCTTCCTGTATAAACAAAAAACATTCATAAGCAATCGTATTATTTGCTGATCGACATAGAAAGATCAAACTTACCATTCTTTTAGCTTTTCGTATCATGTCGTCACCGCCAAACTTGTGGTTAGGATTGGTTCCTCGACATTGTCTGTGATGCGCTTACGCTTTCTGGAAGCCTTCAGAAGCCCAATATCGACACCAAGCATAGTACGCATCAGGCACGGGCGCCATCCATGGAACCATCACCTGCACACACACAATGTTACATATTATATCAATCACAACAATAAATATAAAGGGTAAAACAAATTGAATACTAACCTCACGATATTGATCCTCAGTCAAATATATCTTTGAGGACCCTTCCTTTTTATTCAACGGGCCTGCTTCTTCCGGATGCTTTTGAAAATACAGGTTTGTAGCCTGAATTCTCGCATAGTATATGGCATCCTTCACCAGCTTATTTGCATTGTTTTGGAAGACACGTTCAGCGTGCCCCATGTAATCCTCTCCATCAGGCAACCCATATCGAAGCTACAACATAAAGAATACAAATACAATGGTATAAGTCATAGATTTACAATATTAAGAAACATAACAAAAATAATAAAGAATTCATACCCAAAAGTCATTACGCACAAGTCCCTGTTTATCGGTGTGGTTTCGTTCCTTTTTAAACTTGTACTCGTCCCAGGTACTGACGAGCACCTCATCCTCGGTATCACCGTTTGACACCTTCACTATACCAGGGTAGTGAAGGCGGTAAAGAGAACCCAACGTAAGGTTAACCTGAGTGTGGTGTCCCTTGCCGTCAAAGGACAGGTCCTCCCAATTCCTGCATTACACAAAAACATTAACAATACACATAATAGTTATATTAGATAAGTTAATATATTACACTCACCGATCTCCATGTGGCATGATTAAAGTCCTATCAGCCTCTTGCTCTATCGCGTGACGAGGCTTTACTGAGTGGCTTTGAAAGGGAATTAGGCTTACACCTATTTCCTAAACTAATTTTGGTGGTTGAATTGCCCAACACAAATAATTGGACTAACTAGTTTGCTCTAGTCTATGAGTTATACAGGTGCCAAAGGATCACACTTAGTCAATAAAAAGACCAAGAAAGGGTTCAATAAGAAAGGAGCAAAGGAAACCGAAGTGCTCCCTGGTCTGGCGCACCGGACTGTCCGGTGCACCAGGGAAGCTTGACTTCAAACTCTTCACCTTCGGGTTCTCCAGGCGCATCTCCGCTATAATTCACCGGACTGTCCGGTGTGCCACCGGACTGTCCGGTGCACCAGCAGAGCAACGGCTACCTGCGCGCAACGGTCGACTCTGCAAAGTGAACAGTGGATTTCAGATGTCAGAGCAGCAGTCAGAGGGGCACCGGACTGTCCGGTGTGGCACCCGACTGTCCGGTGCCACATGAGGATAAAGGCTCCAACGGTCGACCAGCTCCAACCCTGACGAACAGGCTGACGTGGCGGCTCACCGGACACTGTCCGGTGGCACACCGGACTGTCCGGTGCGCCCATCGCCAGCAGACTTCTCCAACGGCCATATTTTGTTTGGTGGCTATAAATACCACCCCAACCGGCCACTTCAAAGTGTGGGAGCCCAAGCAACATTCCAAGTCATCTAGTTGACATACTCAAGCCCTCCCAACCACATATATTCATTGATCCATCCTATACACAAGATTTAGTCCACTACAACCAACACAAGTGCCATAAAAGAGAGAGCAAGCAATTGAGAGCTACACAATTGAGTTTAGCCCTAGCGCCTTGTGAGATTCATTGAGAAATAGTGTGTGCTACATCCTTGTGTTCATTTGTGCGTGGAGTATTGACTCCCATCGAACTTCCTCCAAAGTGTTGGAGGCTTGTAAAAGCTAGCAAGAGACACCAAAGAGTGTGGTGGTCCTTGTGGGATTGAGAGTGATCCTTGAGAAGAAGAAGAGCTCACCGATCCTTGTGTGATCGGGGGAGAGAGGGAAAGGGTTGAAAAAGACCCGTCCTTAAGTGGACTCCTCAATGGGGACTAGGCCTTCAAGGGCCGAACCTCGGTAAAACAAATCACCCATGTCCATTGTGTTTATTGCTTGTGATTTGTTTGTTTTCCCTTGCTCTAAGCTTTCTTGCACCATTATTTGCTAATATCATTTGGTGTTGTTTCAAGTTAAAGTTCCCATTTAGTGAAGCAACACGTTGCAAGAAAGAACTTGACCTAGTGCTCTTCTCATCTAAGGCCCCTTGCTTTGTTATTCTATAACTTATTAATTGTATTGATTTATCACTCCCGCATTATTTAGCAATACTCTTTTCAAGCAAGAACTTAGTTTGTATACTCCTATCTTTGTATATCTTGTTCTAATCACTAATCAAGGGATCTAGTTGGTGGATAAAGTTTTAATTTTCAGGTTTCGCCTATCCACCCCCTCTAGGCGACTTTCAATTGGTATCAGAGCTAGGCACTTCATCTTGAGTCTAACAACTCGAAGTGATGGCTCGTAGAAGATCTCAAAAGAACAAGAAGACCTAGGAGAACAAGGAGGTAACTCTTGAGATATTGCTTTCCGATTGTTCTAATTATAATTCATGGTCTACTAGAGTGATAAATGCTTTTAGAGCGGTAGACCCACAATTAGAACAAATTTTAGACAAGAGTATTATTCCTCCTAGTTATGATAGGAAAAATGCTTCCGAGGAAGATCAAAGATGTATACGCTTAAACTATCTAGCTTATGACATATTAAGCAATTCTCTTAGCAAAGAAGATTATCATGCCTTTATAATGAATTATAGTGAATCTATTCGTGATGCGCATGATATTTGGACTAGAATTAAAAGCAAATTTAATAAGTCCAAACATGATAGTTCATTTTGTGCTTCTACTTCCTTTGGTATTTGTGATACTAACCTTTGCAAGAAAGAAGAAGAAAATGAACGGTGGAGACCAAACGATGAATCCACCTCTCCTAAAGGTGTGTCTTCCCATTTCGATTCCCACATGTGTTGTGTGGCTAATGCAAATGATAGCGGAAGCACAAATGAGGATGAGGAGGAAGAAAGAAGCTTTGTGCAACTCTACGCTCGCCTAAGCCAAGAAGATAAGGCAGTCATGCTCAAACTTCTAGAAAGAGCGAGAGAGCAAGGCGAAGCTCGTCAAAGGCTAGAAAGTATTCTCTCCATGAAGATGCAATACTTTGACGAGTTGACTAAAGAACATGAGGAGCTAAAGTGCTCTCATGTTGATTTGGTCCAAAGGTATGAAACTATTTCAATTGAGCAAGATAACGCTTTACATTGTATCGCTCAATTAGTAAATAGAAATGTCTTGCTTAAGGACCAAGTAGAAAAGCTAAAAATTGAAAATCTAGCTTTTCAAGAAAAATATGATATGCTCTTATGCTCTCATGAGAATCTTAGAGATGATCATATCATATTAAACATTGATCATGAGGTTGTGATAGAAAACTTAAAATCCCAGCAACCTCACACATGCACATGTATTCAAGTTGAGACTATATTACCATGTGCTAATGCTTGTTGTCCGTCGACAAGCAAACCTTCCTTTGAGCTAGAATTTGCAGGAACTAAAAATGATACATATCAAAAGCTCAAAGAAGAAAATGAGAGGCTAAAGATGAGCTTGACACAACTAAAAGGGAAATGCATTGCCCAACCTTCTCAAGATAACCGTGATCACATGGTGAAGAAGCTTGAGACGGGAACAACCGTGGCATGCACTACATCCCTTGAAGAAAATGTCAAGGATTTGAGGATTGCCAAGAGGAAGAAACAAAAGATGAAATTCAACACCTCCTCCAAAAGCCTCAACCATGCCTCCACAAAAGGTAACATCCAAGGTAATGATCAAGCCATACTTCACATTAAGAGGTGTAGTGAATGCTTTGAAAAGGGGCACTTGATTAGGTCATGTCCCTACATTAAAAATGGCTTGATTATTAACAAGGATGATAGACTTTGTTTTAAATGCTCCAAGAAGGGACACTTACTTAGATCTTGTCCCCATTTAAAACAAAATGGCATAGGGTTAGAAAAGAAAACATTCACTAACCATGTAGCAAGCAAGAAACAAGGAAGGAAGAAATCTTCAAGGCTTGAAGATCGCCTATGCTACATATGCCGAAAGAAGGGACATCAATGCAAAGACTGTCCCATTGGTAACAACCCCACTCCTAGCTTGTCAATTAATTTTCATGTAACTGGGCAACCCAAAATTGCAACTTGTGCTAGAAAGGTAATGAGTTTACCTAGTGCTAACACAAAGGACTTTTGGGTTCCTAGATCTTTGTTGACTAACCGTGATGGACCCATCAAGCGATGGGTACCAAAATATGCTTGACAAGCTTTGTAGGAGAAGGAGATGATATGAAGCCTTGGGGTGCTTGAGAGAGTCCATTCAATTCTTATCAACTCAAGCTATCAATCTTCAATGATCTATATACATGATTGACCCAAGGTTATTTTTCAAATTGCTATGTCTTAAACTCATATCATCTCGAGGAAGATATTATATGTTGTAGGAAGTGAAGAGATATCATGTGCGAAAAATCAAGGCCTACAACATGGAGGAAAGCCAAAGGATGGTAACACTTATCTTTTAAGTGCAAGTATTTTAGAATATCATTTCTTATGTGTCTTGGGTAGTCACATAGAAAAATTGAAGCACTTCAAATGTCTTTAAATTGATATTACCATTCTTTGAAGAAATTCCTCTCATATGGTAGATTGCATATTCATCATTTCTATACCATAGCAATCTACATGCTTTAATTTGTTGCAAGTATATCATGGCATGTTTTTCGCTAAGTTATTCTATTATTGCCATGACTCTAGATATAGAGAGATATTTCAAGTTCTTAAAAGAATAAGGTGTCATGTAAGGAATTCAAATCCTTAGGACACTTATAAAAGGAAAAACTCTCTCTATAACTAGGATAGTGAGACTAATGATTTTATCTAAGTAACCCAAGTAGTCTCACTTGTAATGAATAAGTTTCTCTTTGGAAGCGTGTAATCTAACTTAAAAGGAAAAATCAATCCAATGACTTATGTTGTTTTGCTTCTTGCCTATATTGGATATGATTCTTCTTCATTCATCGCTCTCCATGTTGTGAATTAGATTTATTTCCATAATCCTAAAGAACTTACTATGCTTGTTCCATAAGTTAAAACTAAGCATACTTCAAGGAATGATCTAGTTCATATTATAAAGTTTCCATGCTTTAGTAATCCACTTTTCATTCCTCATCAAAAATGATTACAAAAGAGGGAAACTAGTGCTTGTGTTGCTACTAACATTTCTCTTGAGTTCAATTATGAAAATCTACAAGAGAGAAAGTGCACAAGCCTCATGGGTTGATCTTCACCCAAAGGAAGAAAGGTAAAAGCAAAGGTATGGGAACTCATCTTCTTAATTAAGTTTGGTTCCCATCTCAATGGGTATTTAATCTAAATTATCATATTCTACCCTTGTGAGGAATAGATTCTTTATTGGACCTAAAATAACTAAGTGTGCATTCAATATCATATTCATAAATGCGTTTGTCCATTAGAATCTAATTCATGCCTTTGCTATATCCATTCTCATATTGATGCGCTTCTAAGTCATGATAATAAAGTTCAATATGAAGAAGTAAATTCCTATGAGTAATCAAATTGTTAAATAGTGCATGTCCCTCTTTTCAAGTATAAGTGCACTAATGTTAAGGATTTTACTTCATGTCTGTGTGACTTATGGATGATGAATTATGCTTATTTCCTATCTAAAAGAAATCATCCTTCATTATATACTCTCTTGTGTTACTAACATCCTTCTTGAGTACTTTCAATTAGTTTGAAAGGAAAAAGAAACAACTACAAAGGGAGGATTCTCAAATGAAAGAGGAGGACATCAAGAACAACACCACCTACTTGGATAGTAAGGTCTACAAAACAATCAATGGTGTGGTTGTGAGTATTCTAAATTCTTTCATAATGAGAATGCTAGGCTTAAGTTGTTTATAGCAAAATTTTATGAGCCTTAATTAAGATGTATAATGCTTCTCCATATTTGTTTTTAAAGTAAATGCATCCATTCAACTCAAATACTTGATGCATATCTCTAGGGGGAGTCTCTATCTACATCTTGATTGCGTTGAGACTATTGCTTTATCTCAGTAATTTCATATAGTCTCTTGCATGAGAATGAGTTTCTCATGAAGTATGCTACTACTCTTAAATTTTTGTCTTTCACTCTAAAGTAGCATATTTGCTGGATTCTCCTACTCTAAGCTTAATTGATAATTTATTGTGTATGGTGTTCTTTTGATCACATCTGTTATTTGTTTGATCATAAAATGACTTCTACAATCATGCGTCTTAGTGTCGCATATACTATCAATCAATATCTCTTGACATGCACTAAGTTAAAAGGAGAATTCATGATACATTTATGCAATTTGTGATCCATTTTCCATATGCTAACAATAACTTAGAAAAGGATCACTTGTTGTAGAACTCTCTTTTGTGCAAAATATTTCCATATATTGTCTTAAGAATAGGTCTTAAGCAACTAAGACAAAGGACAAAGCACACTGAAGAGAGCGTCTCTATGTGAAGGTACAAAACCATAAAACTACTTCCATTCATTTACATATGTACCTAAATCTTCCTTTTGTATGCATTCCTTGCATATCTTGTATAGAAGGAAGTGAAAGCATGTCCATGCATTTTCCCTGCTTCATATCTAGTTTAACCTCTTAAATATTATTTATGCATCTTTGTTAAAACTAGATGAAGTGGTTTTATTGTCAAAGAGCTTAAAGCTTAACCTTGTAACGAGGATAAGCTACCTTTGTTCCAAAGGTGGATGGTCCTTAAGTCTCTTTGAAATCTTCTAGGGTAAATGCTTAAAATGTTTGCAACATGCTTCGAGAAGTGCATAAACTGTCATGTGCATCACACTTATACTATGACACAATGCACTTCACATTTTGTGTAATATAGATATGTTCTCATTAAACTATTTATGTGCGATTGGCACTTAAGGCCAAAAATACATGTTCCTCTCCATGCACACATTTAGGGGAAGCAATCTATGTTATATAGAACTATGATCATGCTTGATATGATATATCCTTTGATCATATTCCTTTTATGTATATGACTAATGTGTTTTCTAGTGTATTCTCATGCTTAGTCATAGAATTGAAAGGGAAATGGAATATTCGGCAAAGACGATGCTTACACTCAACTCCATCGGTATTATCCACTCTTTGTCGGTATTCCGCATTGTTCTCCACTTTGGTATAATCTTCACTCCTATCTCTATTTCAATTGGTATTTCAATTGTTTGCCAAAGGGGGAGAGAAAGAAAAGGGCCTATATTTCATTCCAAGTATCTGTTTTTGGCGATTCATGCCAAAGGGGGAGAAAGTATTGGCCCAAAGCAAAAGGACCGCTTCACCACCCTAATTTTAAAAATTAATGATTTTCAATTGGCAAATTTCAAATTGGTATCTCTTTGTGTTCTAAAGGGGGAGAAAGTAGTATTTTCAAAATTGATATCTTAAAACCCTCTTGAACACTAAGAGGAGATTTCATTCAGGGGGAGTTTTGTTTGGTCAAAGGAAAAGCATTTTGAAACAAGGGGAGAAATTTTCAAATCTTATAAATGCTTCTAAAAAATCTTATTCATTTACCTTTGACTAGTTGCAAAATATCTTTAAAAAGATTTTACAAAAGAATTTGCAAAAATAAAACATGTGGTGCAAGCGTGGTCCAAAATATTAAGAAATAAAAGGAACAATTTGCTTTGGTTTGTGTTGGCATCAATCACCAAAAAGGGGGAGATTGAAAGGGAATTAGGCTTACACCTATTTCCTAAACTAATTTTGGTGGTTGAATTGCCCAACACAAATAATTGGACTAACTAGTTTGCTCTAGTCTATGAGTTATACAGGTGCCTAAGGATCACACTTAGTCAATAAAAAGACCAAGAAAGGGTTCAATAAGAAAGGAGCAAAGAAAACTGAAGTGCTCCTTGGTCTGGCGCACCGGACTGTCCGGTGTGCCACCGGACAGTGTCCGGTGCACCAGGGAAGCTTGACTTCAAACTCTTCACCTTCGGATTCTCCAGGCGCATCTCCGCTATAATTCACCGGACTGTCCGGTGTGCCACCGGACTGTCCGGTGCACCAGCAGAGCAACGGCTACCTGCGCGCAATGGTCGACTCTGCAAAGTGAACAGTGGATTTCAGATGTCAGAGCAGCAGTCAGAGGGGCACCGGACTGTCCGGTGTGGCACCGGACTGTCCGGTGCCACATGAGGACAAAGGCTCCAACGGTCGACCAGCTCCAACCCTGACGAACAGGCTGACGTGGCGGCTCACCAGACACTATCCGGTGGTGCACTAGACACTATCCGGTGGCGCACCGGACTGTCCGGTGCGCCCATCGCCAGCAGACTTCTGCAACGGCCATATTTTGTTTGGTGGCTATAAATACCACCCCAACCGGCCACTTCAAAGTGTGGGAGCCCAAGCAACATTCCAAGTCATCTAGTTGACATACTCAAGCCCTCCCAACCACATATATTCATTGATCCATCCTATACACAAGATTTAGTCCACTACAACCAACACAAGTGCCACAAAAGAGAGAGCAAGCAATTGAGAGCTACACAATTGAGTTTAGCCCTAGCGCCTTGTGAGATTCATTGAGAAATAGTGTGTGCTACATCCTTGTGTTCATTTGTGCGTGGAGTATTGACTCCCATCGAACTTCCTCCAAAGTATTGGAGGCTTGTAAAAGCTAGCAAGAGACACCAAAGAGTGTGGTGGTCCTTGTGGGATCGAGAGTGATCCTTGAGAAGAAGAAGAGCTCACCGATCCTTGTGTGATCGGGGGAGAGAGGGAAAGGGTTGAAAAAGACCCGTCCTTAAGTGGACTCCTCAACGGGGACTAGGCCTTCGAGGGCCGAACCTCGGTAAAACAAATCACCCGTGTCCATTGTGTTTATTGCTTGTGATTTGTTTGTTTTCCCTTGCTCTAAGCTTTCTTGCACCATTATTTGCTAATATCATTTGGTGTTGTTTCAAGTTAAAGTTCCCATTTAGTGAAGCAACACGTTGCAAGAAAGAACTTGACCTAGTGCTCTTCTCATCTAAGGCCCCTTGCTTTGTTATTCTATAACTTATTAATTGTATTGATTTATCACTCCCGCATTATTTAGCAATACTCTTTTCAAGCAAGAACTTAGTTTGTATACTCCTATCTTTGTATATCTTGTTTTAATCACTAATCAAGGGATCTAGTTGGTGGATAAAGTTTTAATTTCCAGGTTTCGCCTATCCACCCCCCCTCTAGGCGACTTTGAGGCTTTTTCTTGAGCGACGTGTGCGTGTCGCTGAAGAGCCTCCCGAGCCATCATCCATTGGGTTGTCAGCCGGTTTGCCCTGTTGGCCCCACTGGTCCCACGCCTGTTGCTGCTCTCTCTGGCAGTCCCACTGGTCCCATGGCTGGTGATGCTGTGCGGCCTGGTCCCATGTCACGTGCTCCACCTCCTCATTGTGCTCCACCTCCTCATTGTGCTGCTCAGCCTCATTGTGCTGCTCCTCAATGTGCTGCTCCTCAGTGTGCTGCTCATCCTGGTACATACAACTCAAGATTTATTTGTAAATATGTAAACAAATTTATTTGTACAAGATATGTTACCTCATCTCCATGTACCGCGCTCAACAGCTCTCAACGTCTGCTGCTGCTCGAAGAACTGCCCTGAAAAAGGCCCAGGCCCTTGAACAGCCCCTTCACTGACTTCTTTGATTTTGGCGGCATCCTGCATAAAAAATAAGAAATTATTCATTAGTGCATCAAAAATGGCATAATACTTAAAATATAAACAAATGAAATAACAAAACAACTTTACTTGTTAAATATCATCAAAATCAGGATCTATTTGTTCTCTTCTATGCAGAGGTCGCCATGTAACTTTTCTGCTAACAGGTTGTCTTCTCCATCTCTCGGAAAAAGTTAAGTCGTTAACGTCTGCAACTAGTGAATCTAATGCCGGTGCAGGATCAATATGAAAACTAGTTGGCAACTCTTCTTCTTGAAACACCTCATCAACCTGCTCAAGGTGACCAATTTGATATTCGTCCTCACCAGGAGTGTATAGGCGTTCGTGGGGATTTACATTGTACACAACCCTCCATTTAGACAACTTTTTGCATGGATATGTCGAGAAATAAACTTGGTCTGCTTGATGGGCAAGGATATACGTGTCATGTCCTTGAAGCAATTTTTCAGGTTGGATCTGTGTCATCCCAAATTTGGTCCTATAATACTTCGGGTCATACCATTTACACTCAAAGAAAACTAGCGCTAAAGGCTTATTTCCAGCAAATGTAATCTCGATTATATTTTTGATTTTCCCGTAATAGCAGGCTTCGTGTCCTTCCATGTCGGTTGCCCTAGTAACGACTCCACTATTTTGAGTGGCGGCCATAGGATGACTTGATTCGAAAATGCTTGAACGAAAGCGATATCCATTGACGTCGTAACCTCCATAGCTTTTGGCAGTTACGCTTCCAATAGATAACTAACGTAAGTCATCATTCAAATTCATTTCCTCCCCAAACTGTCAATCATGCCACAAAGCATTAGCAAATTCTGTAATATTAGTTAAATGAAATTAGCTCTCGGAGCCACATAATTATGACTTACACGGTCCCGAAGCCACATAATGAAATTAGGTCGCCCATGCATACCATCACGTCGCAATTTGTCTATGTCTCTCGCTGTTGGCCTACCGAGACACCTCATGTTTTGTTCATCAAACTCGCTATCAAATATTATTGTATGACATGAGATATTTGATAACATAAACTAATTCACATATGAACAGTTTAAGAAAATAAGTCTTACACAAAGTATTTCTCCACCTCAGGCATATTCGTGAACATGTACAGTAAAGCAGACTTCCGTTCTTCCATACTGAGGTGATATGCCTTGGGTGGACCAACGGCTTTGCCGTTTGTCTGAAAAATCGAAAGATCACTACACGGAGGCATCTCTCGTTCATCATCATGGTACCTTTTCTTTCGAGCAAATACATTATGTTCTTCTGCAAAGTAACAACTTGTGAAGTGTGCTACCTCCTTTAGTTTAAATTGTTCCGCAATACATCCTTCAACTCTTGCCTTATTGCCCACCATTGCTCTAAGCTTCTTTAATGCTCTTTCTATATGAAACATCCACCTATACTGAACAGGACCACCGACCTTAGCCTCATATGGAAGATGTATAAAGAGATGCTGCATAGGATTGAAGAAACCCGGTGGAAATATTTTTTCCAATTTGCACAAAAGCACCGGTGCCTCTTTCTCCAGCTGTTCCATCACATCTCTTTTGATTTCTTTAGCACACAACTGTCTGTAGAAATAGCTAACTTCAGCTAACGTTTTCCACACAGCTTCGGAAATGTACCCACAAAACATTACAGGCATGAGCCTCTCCATAATTATGTGGAAGTCATGGCTCTTCAGTCCATTCATCTTCATTGTCTTCAAGTTCACAGATCTTCTAAAACCAGCGGCATAACCATCGGGGAATTTAATATCCTTCATCCACTTCATCACTTCTTTCCGTTGCTTAGATTTCAGACAATAGTCAGCTTTTGGTTTGCCTCCGTTTTCTCTAAGCACTTGGGTTGGACGATCACATATCACTGCTAAGTCCATGCGTGCCTTGTCATTGTCTTTCGTTTTATCAGGGAAATCCATGCATGTATTTATGAGGGCTTGGCAAAAGTTACTCTCTTGATGCATGACGTCGATTTTGTGCATCAAAATCAATGACTTAGCATAAGGAAGCTCCCACAAGCCACATATGTGAGACCAGTTATGCTCCTCACCAAAACCTTGATACCTTTTCCCACTCTCGTCTAGGACAAGTTTCATATGCTCTTCTGTAATTTCTGTCCCACTACGTCGCTTGGGCGGTCCCTTCGTGACAATGGTGCCCTTCCTAAATTCCTTTCTCTGCCTTCTGAAGGGGTGATTGAAGGGTAGAAAACATCTATGGCAATCAAAGTAACATATCTTGCCACCAGCACTAAGACGAAAACAATCTGTATCTTTAGCACAATAAGGACACGTCAATCTACCATGCACGCTCCATCCAGAGAAAATACCATACGCCATAAAATCATGAACCGAGAACAGATATGCAACGCGAAGATTGAATTTCTGCTTCTTGAAGCAGTCATAGGCTTCCACACCTTGCCATAGCTTCTTTAACTCTTCAATCAGTGGTTGAAGCATAACATTGAGGCATACGCCAGGATGCTCAGGCCCAGGTATAACAAGACATAGGAACATAAACTCAATTTTCATGCAAAGAGCAGGTGGAAGGTTGTACGGTATGGCAATGACAGGCCAACATGAATATGACACAGCGGTCATATTGAACGGCGTGAAACCATCAGTTGCCAAGCCGATACGAACGTTTCTTGCATCGCTGGCAAAATCTGGATCAAATTTCTCAAGAGCCTTCCATGCATCACCATCTGATGGGTGCACCATTAACCCATCTTGTCTGTCCGTACAATATTTATGCCACCTCATGTGCATAGCGGTCTTCCTCGAGAGAAACAAATGTTTCACTCTAGGAGTGAGAGACATGTACCGAAGCTGTTTATGTGCAACCTTTGTCACCACCTTCTCCCCATCTTCATTTACAAGCTCCACGTACCTCGACTTCCCACATTTTAAGCATTTCTGTTCTCTGCCATGTTCCTTCCAAAAAAGCATACAGTTGTCTTGGCAAACATCAATCTTCTCATACTCCATACCAAGCCCTTCAAGCAATTTCTTGGACTGGTACATGTCTTTGGGCATCTTGTGACCCGTAGGAAGAACCTCGCTAATCAAATCCACAAACTCCTTGTAACAATTAATTGAGAATGCAAACTTGGACTTGATTGACATCAGCCGGGTCACGAATTCCAGTACGGTCACGTCAGTGTGCCCGTGAAGAGGCTCTTCTGACGCTTTGAGTAGGTCGAAGAACTTATGAACCTCCGGTGTAGGTGAATTATGATGATCTGGTGCCAGTTCAGGCTACAGATCTTCAAGCATCTGGTCCATCCTATCAACATCATCTTCACCGTCATCAACTTCTACTTCTGCTGCTCGTTCAACATCTTCACCATGGAGATACCAGACCTTATAGCCTGGCACGAAACCATGCAAACACAGGTGTAGTGTGACCTGCCTCTTGGTGTGGCTCGTCATATTTCTACATTTATTGCATGAACACCTAATATTATCTATTTGTGACAAAGCAGCTGCATGATCCAGAAACATCTGCGTCTTGGCAAACCATTCATTTGTGACACCCACCCTTCTTGAAACCTTCATACATCCAATCACGTCTATCACCCATTATTGCGGCTGTGTGTACGAGTAAAGAGTGCGTGTGAGACATTCATGTTTCTACACGTCACACATATATCTATAGGTAAGTAGTAAAACTATATATATATATATATATATATATATATATATATATATATATATATACATACATACATACATACATACATAACATCACATTCATCACATTAACATGATAATAATTAATTAACAATATTGCAACATCCAATTTTAAGTCAAATCATACTAACAAATAACATGTGATATTAAAACCGACGAAAATTAACATGTGATATTAAACTAACAAATTGTAATCGTATTACAGTTAACTCCCGTCGGCCATAAAAACCGACGAAAATAAACAATAATCACACTCTAATCAAGCCACATAAACTAACTCTAATCACACTCTAATCACATGTTATATTAAACTAACTCTAATCACATTAAAGCTAACTCCCGTCGGCCATAAAAAACCGACGAAAATAATCACATGTATTTACATATAGGTAGGATTATACCTCGACGGGGGCTAGAGGCGGTGTTCGGGCGGACGGCGGCGCTCCGGGACGAGCAGAGGGCGTTGGCGGCCTCGGGGCGGCGTCCCGGCCTTGGGTGGCGGGCCTCGGATGGTGGCAGCGCGGAGGAGCGGTGGCGCAGAGGCGCGGCGGTGCTGCGGCGCGGTGGCACGGCTGCGCAGTGGCGCTGGGGCGCGGTGGCGTGGCGGCGCGGTGGCGTGGGGGCTCGGCGGCCCGGCGGCGCGGGAGCTCGGCCGCGCGGCTGCTCGGGCGGGCGGCGGCTCGGGCGGGCGGCGGCGTTGGGGGCGGCTCGGGCGGGCGGCGGCGTTGGCGGCTCAGGCGGGCGGCGGCTCGGGCGGGCGACGGCGGCGGCTCGTCGGTTTCAGACGAGAGAGAGAGGAGGAAGAATGAGTCCGCGCGTGGCCGGACATGGCTTTAAAACCATTAATCCCCGTCGGCCTATGACGTGGCCGACGGGAATTAAATAACCCCCGTCGGCTTAGGGACAAAGCCGACGGGAATTACTTAACCCCGTCGGCTAGGTGACGTGGCCGACGGGAATTAAATTCAGCTAGTTGACGGCCGACGGGAGTTATTTAATTCGCGTCGGCTTTTACACTGGCCGACGGGAATTAATCTGGCCGACGGGAGTCAACGGAATTCCTGTTGTAAAGTGGGATCTAAACAGGTCCTTAATTCCTGTTTTAGCTGGCCGAGGTGTATGGCCGAAGGTGGCTGGCGATCGTGGGGGAGAGACATGGTAACAGTCGTGGGTGGGGTAGGGGAGGGAGGGTTTGGAACCATTTTTATCTTATTTTTACAATATTTAGATGAGTTAATATGTTAATGGATACTAAAGTTTAGCATAACATTTTTAATCACTTTATTTGTCTTTTTAGTAACTAAACTTTAACAAAATACGTCGTGCTAAACTTTAGCAAGAAAAAACAAATAGACCCCAAAAATCGCGCTCTAGTTGTCAAACATTATTATGTTCAATGACGGCCTACATATTACAATGCAAGCAGAAGTCAGCGTGTCTGCACACCAATAACGCATCGACAACAGCAGTTTATTAAGTTACACTGTCAATTCACATGCATAAAATCGGATCCCTATCATTGGGAAACATGGTGTGATCCCTATACATGTACATCGACTGACGGCTACAGCAAAGTTAACAATCTAGGAGTATATGTTTTGATTCACGCTGTGATTTGCATGTAGGCAACAGTACATGAAGCTAAGTACGCAGTGATTATTTAGACTAACGTATATACAGGCACGCAATGGCTATGATTCTTCAGCAAAAAAAAAAAAAAGCCGGGCACTACTGGAAAAGGGAATTTCTTTTGAGGAAAAAAGGCGACGATTTTTCAGGATGAAGAGCGCCATATTCTTCATTTTTCATTAATTAATATTAGCATTTTTATTAGCAATCAAGTATATTTCCACCAGTTTTAGTTAATATATAGATAAAAATGTTAATATTTATGGTAATTGTTGTATAAAATATATCTCATAGCAAATCTAATGATACTTATTTCATATTATAAATATCGCTTTTTTAATTTATAGTTAGCCAAATCTGCTATGATAGAATTATATTGTAATGTTGTCTTGTAGCGGATCGGAGGGAGTAAAATTACTGGATCTTGATATTTTCTTCAAATGCATGGACTTCAATATATTATCATTGATGTCACTAGCCACCAAAGACAAACACATCTTTCCTTATAGAACTTCTTGTGTGTGTGTGTTGGTGGGGGGGGGGGGGGGGGGTGTAATGGCGATTGTTTATACGGATTAGTGAAGATTAGAGCATTTCCATATTTCAAAAGGTTAATTAGAAATATGCTACTTCGACTTTTAAAAGTTAGAAACTAGCTTACCTTTCATGTCATCCCATGACATAAAAAAACTAGCTATTTAATTTTACAAAAGTGCAGTGGCATATATATACAATTAATCCTATTTCAAATAACAACAGGAGCTATGAACTTTGAGCTCCAAACATAGCTACTTGGCGGCAGCAAGTGGGATTGACCAGTCTCCCACCAACCACCTATATATCTCTATCTCTACTATATTAAAGCATCAGTTTTAATAGTCATTCTACATCATCTTTTTATAAATAACCCTCACATCTTTTTCTATTTTAAATTAACCCGCTGCAAGCCTGTCCCCTTCATGCAACCAACCTCCACGTCCCAAACCACACCTCCACATATATATGGCCAAACGGATGGTCCGGCACTGGCCCGCTAGGCCCGACGCCCGCGGGCCATAGCTCCGACCTGCTGACCGTGTTGGGCCAGCCGTTAGCCTGTTGGGAGTTAAATCAGCGTAAAATATTAAAAACGGTGCAAGATGTGGGGTTCAAACCCACACCCTGATGGAAGAAAGGCGGGAGACATTAGATGGACCGTCTAACCAGTAGAACATCATATTCAGGTGTTTTTAATATTGAATATAAATTGTACATATGTATATACGATTTTTTGTAAAATAAAAATATATAATCGTGCCAGGTTGGGCCAGCACTACGGACCGAGGATACGGGCTACGGCACAAGCACAGCGCTCGTGTCGGGCTGACCCAGACACTATTAAATGGGTCGTGCCTCAGGCCAGCCCGCTAGACACTACCTATTTGGCCATCTATACATCCGCATGATAATGATGGTCCTTGTCTCAGTTGCCGTCACCTCGTTCGCCATCATGCTTCTTTTCTCTCTCCCCTCATGCCTCCGCCTCCGCGCCACCCCATTCTTGGTAGAGGGCGTGGGAGCAGGCGCCTCCTCCTCGTGTTCGTCCGACACCAGCCTTGACACCAACCCGCGTAATGGCTATTGCACGTCCACGAGGTTTCACAACATGCTTGGACCATCGTTTTCACCGTCGTCGGACGTCCCGTTCGACTTCTCGGCCTTCGCACTGTTCTTCCTCCCCACCCTACTGCCCTCGCCCACAGTCGCAGCCGTGAGCCGATCGATGCTCATTGATGCGGGTATGGGCGAGTCGGTCTTGCTCCTGGCCTTTCTCTGTGCGTGCCGCCGAGGAGGACACTTTCACACCCGGTTTTGGAAGGCAAACCGAATGCGAACCATGTACGTGCTAGGATCAGAAACTCACGTATACAGCGATTACATAATGGACATCATCACACATTGCTCAAAGTAAATAGCAGAAATGTACTTTATTACATCAAGATATCCAAGACATCCACAGAGTCTATAACATAATCATTAACATTATTAAAGTGCAGAATACGAAACGTAACAGATAAGGCCTTCACAGGCAACTGACTAGGGGTTTGCCAGTAACATAACTAAAACTCGTCGTAGTCCTGGAACTCCTCAAAGTCCTCCATGTTTCCTGCATCTCCTCCTGAGCACTGAATACAGTGGGAACAACCTGGGGTGGGGTTGTTTTTAAAGCAAGGGTGAGTACACATCAACATACTTAACAAATGTCTCGTTTGGCTAAAGTGGACTAGCTGTATGTGGAGTTAAGGCTAAGCAGTTGCTTTTAGTTGGTCAAGTATTTATTACTAATAGCAGAGCCAAATTTTAGTAATAAATCCAGTTATTACCCAAATGTACTCCCTCCAAGAGGAAATACTAGAGATCCTAATTATAACCATAATCATTAAACATCATCATAAGAGTTCTTCTAATCAAAAAGGATCCCAAGGCCACTCTTAGCCGTGAGCATGGCTGATATACCAGTTTCTAACACTCTGCAGAGGTCACACACTTTACCCACAAGTCGTGATTCTCGTTCTGCACGGAGATCATGACTCCCCATTGATCACTACCAAGGTGACCTGGCAGGGTCTCACTACGTAGCCTTTACAAAGATTCCCCAGAGGTTATAGTTTTCCGTTAGGTTTCTCCAGTTTGATAAACACAGTACTTCTCCCCACAGAAAGGGTGACTAACAAAATTGAATCGAAAGAACCTCGGCAACCAACCTCGGCAGAGCAAGTACTGTGCCAGGACCCCATTGACGGCCCTACGATGAAGCCAACTACACCTCAAGTTACTCTAATTAATCAGCTAAGGGCGTCCTATTCCACCCTCATGGTTGTACTGTTATCCCGGGTGGTCACTCAACGAACAGGTCCTTACGGAGAGGTACTCAGGAAACATCCTGAGTCCCCTAAAATATCACAAGATCATCATCGGGATAACATCATCGTATCATAAATATTCACATCATGTTTGTTGATTAAGTTAAAGAAATAGCATAAGCTAACCATGATAACCCAAAAGGTAAACAAGGATAAGGTAAATATAGACTAGTCAATCCTTAGGTTTCCATAAAGTAATGCGGGACTATGAATTATAAAGTAAGTAGGACATAATAGGTCAGAGGACACTTGCCTTCACCAGGTTGTTGCTCAGGAAGATCTTCGGCAACACACTCAGGAACCACGAGCTGCTCGTTGTCTAAACAAAGCGATCATGCATTCAATACATTTGGATAAATACAAAAGAACAATACGCCAAACAAATGCAATCAAGTGAACACAAGTTGGATAGAGCAGTATAAACACAAAAGGTAAACCTAGGTGCTAGGTTGAACTGGCACACCTAGAGGTTTGTGATTCCTTAAATATTATCTATCTCCATAGATTACACAATTTAATTCTACTTATTTTAATGGGACACAAAGATTATACCAGGGATAAATTCATACATGACATATTATTAATCTCACAAAGTTAAATACCTAAGTACCATTAGGGTTTTCCTTTTTTATTTTCTTATTTCACAAACAAATTATTACATACACTAACCTATAGCTTAGGCATAAAATTAAAATGTACATGCAGTGAATGATCATAATTTATTTGGGTAGAGAATAATCCTATGAACATTTTAGAATTTGAATCACTCAATTTGGAGTTCATATAAAATGATATGAAATAAACAAGTTTTTGAAGTTTAAAATACAAAATTAGGTCCAAATCTGTGATTAATTAAAAGGTCAGGGGTCTGTTTACAAGAATATAGGGACCTGCGCACGAAAACCAGGGACAGGGGGTTGATTCTCAGGAAACCGAGGGTTTCTTTAGCAAAAAGGCCGCGCGAAGGGGTACCAGATCTGCTCAGCCGTCGGATCTTAAATCAATGGTTGACATTAGATCCGAGAGCGAGCGCGCGCGTGGACGCGCGGCAGGCGCTGACAGGTGGGCTTGGGGGGGTTGAGACGCTGACACGCGGGGGCCACAGGTCAGTAGAATGCCGAGGGCGTAGGGCGCACTGGCCACTGGATCACAGATCGATGGCTCTGGTTCCACGAACCGCGTGAACCGTTATCCGCAAATCTGGGACGTCAGATCAGAACTAGATGGTTAGGATGGGCGACAGGGGCTTTGCCTTCTCCGGTCAGCCAGGGGCGACGCGCTCCACGGACACGGCGATGGCGTCGCCAGAGACGAGGCAGACCGGGGCACTACCATCGGGTGCTCGTCGCTTGTGTTCTTGGCTCTTGTATGCATTAGGTCGTTTTTGAGACCACATTGGTGCAATGGATTCCATTGTGTTTGAGGTTGCGGAATTGGATGAAACAACAATGATTTATCACGCTAACAGTAAAAGTATAGGTTATTTGTTGATTTTAAACGTTAGTAATTGCTATAAAGTACCATAATTTGTATGGAGCGCATCCAGTTTTTATTGGTGCCTGACTTTAGCAAGCGCTCCATATTTTGATCTATATATTTTTTATAAGTTTAAGTTCATGTCACTTATTTTAGAAATTTGAGCTCACAAACTTTCTCTTATTTAGTCTCTGTATGGTAGAATTATATCGTTCTATAATTTTTGTTCGTTCAGTCAGTCGTCGTGAACTCTCTTCTAATCGCTCCTTCATTGGTCGTGTTGTACCAAGACATATTGGATGGAATAAACAACAACATCAGTGAGTCAAATAAAAAATATTATATAAAGAGCAAAGACAATCAATAAAAAATCTTGAGATCTTTTTGGTAGATAATTTACGTAGGTATTGTTATGAGCCGTCGCAATGCTCAGGCAACTGACTAGTATATGTATATTCATATCAGCGACTCATCCGTCTGCTCGTTAGCGCTTGTAACTTGAAAAAAATCTCCGAGAGACCATTTGGATGTATTCATTTCGAAGAAATTGAAATTTACTTCATAAAGTAATCTATTTGTCTTGTTTAATAAAGTAATTTATTTGACTTGAAATTTAATATTCCACCACTTTCCAAAGTTCAGATATAAGTATATCTTAAATTTATGGAGTGAAGAATGAGAAATAATTTTATGTATCAGTAGAATATGTTTCTACTCTGCAACTTATAGGACATTCTTTGATTCACTCCTCTATAGTAAAAATATAGGACATATATCTCCAACATCTTGCTAATAATAGTATACAAATATATTTTGCATAAGACCATAGTTTAATTAATAGGTGCCTAAATTACTATTTATTAGAATGAAATTCAATTCCAAAGATCTGCGTGAAAGTATATGTGAATATTGTCACGACAACTTGTAGTAATGTCGGCGTTTCGACCCCGGGGGGTCCCTGGACCGATGAGTAAATTGTCGCTGCGTGTTCCAGCCCAGATGGGTCGGCGCGAGACGGGACACAAAGGGGGGAGAACAGTAAGGGGAAACCGCGGCCTTCGTGTTGTCCTGCGCCCAGGGCGGATGGATGCGCTTGCAGTAGGGGGTTACAAGCGTTCGCGTGGGAGAGAGAGTGAGAGCGAGGGCCTTATGCGTCGGCCCGTTCTCCCGCACGGCCAACCTCCTCGTACGAGAGCCCTGGACCTTCCTTTTATAGGCGTAAGGAGAGGGTCCAGGTGTACAATGGGGGTGTAGCAGTGTGCTAACGTGTCTAGCAGAGAGGAGCTAGAGCCCTAAGTAAATGCCGTCGTGGCAGTCAGAGAGGTTTTGGTACCCTGTTCATGTGATGTCGTGGCCGTCGGAGGAGAGCTGGAGCCCTGTGGAAGTACAGCTGTCGGGGCTGTCGGATCCTTGCTGACGTCTCCTTGCTGACGTAAGGGGCTGGGAGCTGCCATCGTCGTGGAGTGTGCGGGGTGTCATCATTACTTGTTTACTGAGGCGAGCCAGATGGGACGCCGGTCTTGTTCCCCGTAGCCTGAGCTAGTTAGGGGCAGGGTAATGATGGCCCCCTGGCGACGTGGCTGGTCCAGACCCGAGTTTGGGCGAGGTGGCGATTCCTCCGAGGTTGAGGTTGAGTCCGAGCCCTGGGGTCGGGCGAGGCAGAGTTCATCGTCTTCTGGAGCCGAGGCTGAGTCCGAGCCCTGGGGTCAGGCGAGGCGGAGTTCATCGTCTTCCGGAGCCGAGGCTGAGTCCGAGCCCTGCGGTCGGGCGAGGCGGAGTTCGTCGTCTTCTAAGTCGTGGTTGAGTCCGAGCCCTGGGGTCGGGCGAGGCGAAGTCCATCTTCCGAGGCCGAGACGGGGGCCGAACCCTGGGGTCGGGCGAGGCGGAGCTTCCTATGTCGCCCGAGGCTGGACTTAGCCACTGTCGACCTCACTCTAGCGAGTGGCACGGCAATCGGAGCAGGGCAGGCAGCGCTGTTTTCTTGTCAGGTCGGTTAGTGGAGCGGTGAAGTGAATGCGATCACTTCGGCTCTATCGACTGAAGCGCGTGTCAGGATAAGATGTCAGGCGATCCTTGCATTAAATGCTCCTGCGATATGGTCGGTTGGTGTGGTGATTTGGCCAAGGTTGCTTCTCCGCGAAGCCTACCCGAGCTGAGCCTCGGGTGAGTCGATGGTGCGTCCGTTGCTTAAGGGGACCCTCGGGCGAGGCGTGAATCTTCCGGGGTCGGCTATCTTTGCCCGAGGTCAGGCTCGGGCGAGGCGGGATCGTGTCCCTTGAGCGGAGCCTTGGCCTGAATCGCGCCCATCAGGCCTTCGCAGCTTTATGCTGATGGGGTTTACCAGCTGAGATTAGGAGTCTTGGGGGTACCCCTAATTATGGTCCCCGACAGTAGCCCCCGAGCCTCAAAGGAGTGTTGGCACTCGCTTGGAGGCTTTTGTCGCACTTTTTTGCAAGGGGACCGGCCTTTCTCGGTTGCGTTTCGTTCTAGTGGGTGCGCGCGAGCGCACCCGCCGGGTGTAGCCCCCGAGGCCTCGGAGGAGTGGTTTGACTCCTTCGAGGTCTTAGCGCGTTTCATGATGCTTCGGCCGGTCTGGTGGTTCCCTCATGCGAACTGGCCGTAGCCCGGGTGCATAGTCGAGTCCCAAGTTCTCGGGCTGGTATGTTGACGCTGTCAACGGTTTGGCCGGAGCTGGGTTTGCGAGAGCAGCCCCCGAGCCTCCACACAGAGCGAGAGGACGGTCAAGGACAGACTCGGTTTTTTCCATACGCCCCTACGTCGCCTTTCCGCAAGGAGGATGTAACACTCGGTTTTAAAGGACAAAGCCGGGTGCATCTCATACATGCGCCAAGAAGACAACACATATAATAACAGAGTGTATAGAGATAAATGTCAATAACATCAGAGTATTTATTACATAGCGGAAGACTTATTACAAAATAAAAGAATAAACATAAAACGAACTAAGGATCGTCGGCGCCAATGTCGACTGAGAAACGCCACCTAGATTAAGTCGAATGCCTCAGTGTTAGGCGGCTCCTCTTCGACCACCTGTTCTTCTCCTGTGGGGGGTGTGAGACAGCAAGAGTGAGCTCACATACGTTCATAGCTCAACAAGTCGTGGGGAATAATGTGGCATGAACTCACCAAAGGTGGGAGTTCATGTAGTGTAAGGCTGATCAATGAAATAAAGGCTGAAGCTGAGCATTGCTTTTATAAGTTGGTCAAAATTTTATTAGCAATTACTAAGTGTAAGTAAATACCAAACCTTAATAATAATAAAGAAAAGTAATAGTAAAATAATCCCAAATGCGATGCAAATGTCAAATTAAATTTAGGTTCCATAATTAGTCATGTGAGGGTCCGAGCCGCTCATGACCGTGAGCACGGCTAGTATACTAGTTTTACACTCTGCAGAGGTTGCGCATCTTTACCTACAAGTCGTGTATCCCATGTCGCCTGGGTTTGCAAGGCCCTTAGACACTACCGAGGTGAATGGCTAGGGATCCACTACGAGGCCTTTACAAAGTTCCACTAGCTTCCGAAAACCCGCTACAGTTTATAGGAAGATCCAGTACAGGGTTCCTGGCTGACCGCCATCGCAGCAAAATCAACCAGGGACCTCCCCGCACTGACCTCTCCCCTACTGCCCTTGCCCCTTTCGGGTAAGGTAGTCTTCCACTAGCTTTCCTAATTAGTCAGCCAAGGGCGTCCCATTAAACCCTCGTGGTAGCACTGTTTTCCCGGGTGGTCGCTCCATGTTCCCATTAATTTAATGATCTTAACATGAACAACAATAATAACAAGATAATAACAGAATAATCATGAATAATGAATCTCCATACCCAATCCACATAAAGCAATAGCAAATACTACCCAAAAATATTCCAGGGGTGAACAAGGTATAGAGGTAATCAAAACTGGGGTAACATAAAGGCTCCCATCAAAATTAACCTATGCAGATCATTAAAATTAATAAGAACATGGCTGGGAAAAGTAAGTGATCAAGGGCACAACTTGCCTGTAATGAGCTCCTGCTCAGCTATCTCTACTTGTTGAACCTCAGTTTCCACAGTGGCTTGCTCGTCTACTCGCATCAACACAATACATACATAGTATAGCCAAAATCAACATCACACCAAACAGATGAATGAAATATACAGTAAAAATCTACACATTAAAATGAAACCATAGGAACTGGAATCACTGAATTTGGAGTTATAGAATTTAAGTTATGAATTTCCTAAGATTTAAGGTGATTATAATAGGATTAGATGATAAATTAATTTTCTAACAGAGTTCATGTCAAAACAGTGATTCTAAGTGATGGAGAATAATATTACAAAATTTTAGAAATTGGAATGACTCAATTTGGAATTAAAATGAATTTTCTATGCATTTTACAAGTTTCTAGATTTGTTTTTGTATTAAAAATGAATTTCTAATATTAATTTCTCTGTTTTTAATACTCTCGGGACTGGGCGTCAAATTCCAGAAAGCTCAGGGGTCTCTACGCAAGATATCCTAGACACAGAGAATAGTAACACATGGACGGCGGGTTTATTTCCCGGAAACCCGAGGACTCTTTAACAAAATGACCCGCGAAGGGGTACGGTGCGATCTCGGCCGTTGGATCAACAGCCGAGGGCTCAGATCAGATCTGGAGGGCGCCGAAACGGTACGCTCGGCAAGCGTTGGATGGGAGATCTACGGCCTAGATTTTAAACAACCAGAACAATCCGAGCGCGCAGGATCGAGATCGGACGGACCAGGATCACCCGATTGAATCGGTACGCACGCGTCTAATCAGAGCCGTCCCTAACCCGATCGACGACCACAACCTCCCCTGGTCAATCCCGCTTCCACAACAGTGTCAACGCCGGCGACGCACAGCCAAGCACGGCGGCACAACCATTGAACCCCGCCGGAGTTGGCCGATATCGCGATTCCCGCCCCCATTCTCAAATTGGACCCGAGCTACATCTCGATTAGGCACTGGCGAGGCTAGAGAAGGTGTTCTCACCAGCAATGGTCCAGGCGGAGGGTCGGTTCGCGGTGCTTGGTGACGCCGCGACGACGGAGCGCGTGGATGCAGGATTCCCCGGCCCCCCCGCTTCTCGGCGAGGCACGAACGGCTTTCCGCGCTCCGGTACACCCTGGTTGGCGGCGAGACGGCGCGAGACAGTGGGCGGTGAGGAGTCTGCCGAAGCGAATCACCGCGGCAATGGCGTACAGCGGCGGCGCACTCTTCCACCCCTCTTCTCTCGGCTTCGGGTGGAACAGACCTAGCGCGCAAGTACCCCCAAGCTACCGGACCGGGGAGGGACGACCAGACGAGCCTTATATTCGCGGTGCTCGTGGCTTCGGTTGAGCGCCCGCAGGCGGCAAAATCGCGGCGGCTGTTACGCGATGTGGAAGACGGCCATGGTCAAGCTGACAGTGTGGGACCCGCAAGTAAGCCTCATGGGGAAAAGGAAGAGCGAGGCACCAGAGTTAACGCGCGGACGCGAGGGAGGCTGACCGCGCGGGCCCGGCAGTCGGTCTGTGCGCGCGGAGGGAGAATAAAAAAAATTGGGCTGTCGCGTGGTGCTAGCAGTAGTGGGCCGAAAATGGGGCAGTCGGCCCATGTAACTCTTTTATTCTTTTATTCTTTTTATCTTTTCTTCTTACTTTCTTCATTTCTAAATTTGGTTTGAATTCGAATTTTAAATTCGAACATTGTGCAAATTTTTATTCTCCAATCATATTGTGAAATGAAAATACAAATTTTGGAAATAATAGTATATTATTTATATTTTTATACCCTTTCTCTTCTCCCATTTTCGAAAACCCTAGTTTTAATTTAGGGTTTGATTTAACTTCTAGTATTTATTCTCTTATTATCCTTATTATTATTATTATTATTATTATTATTATTATTATTATATTTAATGCACAAACATAAAAACTCCACATGATGCATTTTTTTATCATTTGTTTGAATTAAACTCTAAATTTTGTGTATGCTCTTTTTATGATGCAAATGAGGCACATAAAATTGAGGAGCTCTCTCGATTATTCTTGGTATACAATTTTGAGTATTACAAATCCTACCCCCCTTAAAAATAATCTCGTCCTCGAGATTTAAGAAGATCTAGGGAAAAGGTGGGGAAAATCTATACGAAGCTCTTCTTCTCTTTCCCAAGTTGCTTCATCTTCACCGTGGTGACTCCATTGAACTTTACACATCTTTATAACCTTATTCCTCGTAACTCGAGTCAAAGTATCCAAAATCTTGATAGGGTACTCAGCATAAGTCAAGTCCTCTTGAACACTAAGGTCCTCCATTGGTAGCTGTTCCTCAGGCACCCTGAGGCATTTCTTCAGCTGAGATACATGAAAGACATCATGAACATCAGCAAGATGATCCGGTAACTCCAATTGGTATGCAACTTCTCCCACTCGCTTTAAGATTAAGAAGGGTCCAATAAAGCGAGGGGACAACTTTCCTTTGACTTTGAACCTTCTCATGCCCCGGAGTGGTGACACCTTCAAATAGACATAATCACCCTCCTTAAACTCAAGTAGTCTTCTCCGGGTGTCAGCATAGCTTTTCTGCCTGGATTGTGCAGTTCTCAAATTCTCCCTGATCTGTTGGACTTGTTCCTCTGCTTCTTGTATAATCTCAGGTCCAAACAACTGTCTTTCACCAGTTTGATTCCAATACAAGGGAGTCCTGCACTTTCTACCATACAAAGCCTCAAACGGTGACATCTTCAAGCTGGCCTGATAGCTATTATTATATGAGAACTCCGCATACGGTAGACTCTTATCCCAACTTCCACCATATTTAAGAGCACAAGCCCTTAACATATCTTCCAGTACTTGGTTAGTCCTCTCAGTCTGCCCATCAGTCTGGGGATGGTAAGCCGAACTAAAATTCAATCTCGTATCCAATGACTCGTGCAACTTCTTCCAATATCGAGAGGTAAACTGTGATCCTCGGTCTGACACAATCTTCTTTGGTACACCATGCAGGCATACAATCCGTGCCATGTACAACTCTGCCAACTTAGCTCCTGAATAAGTGGTCTTCACTGGAATAAAGTGGGCTACCTTGGTTAGCCTGTCCACAATCACCCATATAGAATCATATCCAGCAGACGTGCGGGGTAATCCAACAATGAAGTCCATGCCGATCTCTTCCCATTTCCACTCAGGTATCTTCAGTGGATGCAATAGTCCGGCTGGCCTTTGGTGTTCAGCTTTAACTCTTTGGCATACATCGCACATAGCCACATGTGCAGCCACATCTCTCTTCAATCCATACCACCAATACTTTTGCTTCAAATCTTGATACATCTTAGTACTTCCAGGGTGGATAGAATAAACTGAATCATGTGCCTCCTTCAATATGGTTTCCCGAAGACTATCAATATCGGGAACACAGATCCGATTCTTGAACCATATCGTGCCCTGTTCATCTTCTGTAAACTCTGGGGCTCTACCCTCCGTTATCAGATCCTTGATCTCTTGGATTTTAGCATCACCAACCTGACCTTTACGAATTTCTTGCTCCAAGGTAGGTTCCAATTCAATAGTAACTCCTTCCGTATGTGTAACGATTCCCAGGTTGAGCCTCTCAAAATCTTTTGCTAATTCATCAGGTAGCTGGACAACGAAAGCGGAGTGAACATGCTCCTTCCGACTCAAGGCATCTGCAACCAAATTTGCCTTGCCTGGGTGATAGTGAATCTCCAAATCATAATCCTTAATGAGCTCCAACCAACGGCGTTGCCTAAGGTTGAGATCCTTCTGAGTGAATATGTACTTCAAACTCTTATGATCCGTGTATACTTGGCATTAGTTCCCATAATGTAGTGTCTCCATATATTAAGTGCATGCACAACGGCAGCCAATTCCAAGTCATGAGTGGGGTAGTTCAATTCATGCTTCCGCAACTGACGAGATGCATAGGCAATCACATGTCCTTCTTGCATGAGCACACATCCAAGTCCTTGGCCACATGCATCACAGTAAATGTCAAATCCCTTCTGTAGATCTGGCATAATCAATACTGGAGGTGACATCAATCTCTCCTTCAATTGATCAAAGCTTTCTTGGCACTTCTCATCCCACTTGAATTCTCTCCCTTTCTCCAAAAGCGAGGTCATAGGCTTGGCAATCTTAGAGAACCCTTCAATAAATCTCCGATAATATCCTGCGAGTCCCAAGAAACTCCGAATCTCAGTAACTGTAGTGGGCACTCTCCACTCCATTATTTCCTTCACTTTAGCAGGATCCACTGCTATTCCTCCATTAGAAATAATATGACCAAGGAATGGCACCTTGTCAATCCAAAACTCGCACTTGCTGAACTTAGCGTAGAGTTGATTATCTTGCAGCTTTTGTAGCACCAACCTTAGATGTTGTTCATGATCACTTTCATTCCTAGAATAGATCAGAATATCGTCGATAAACACCACGACGAATCTGTCCAAATACTCCATAAACACTTTGTTCATCAAATTCATGAAATAAGCCGGTGCATTGGTTAATCCAAATGACATAACAGTAAACTCATATAATCCATATCGGGTTGAGAAAGCCGTCTTAGGAATATCCGAGGGTCTAATCTTCATCTGATGGTATCCCGATCGGAGATCAATCTTCGAGAATACCCTGGCTCCTCTCATCTGATCAAACAAATCCTCAATACGGGGTAATGGATACTTGTTCTTCACCGTGACATCATTGAGTGATCTATAGTCCACACACATCCGTTGCGATCCATCCTTCTTCTGCACAAATAACACCGGTGCTCCCCAAGGTGGGGAACTTGGACGAATGTACCCCGCCTCCTGTAACTCAGTTAACTGCTTCTTAAGCTCCTTCAGTTCTTCTACAGCCATCCTGTATGGTCGCTTAGAAATAGGGGAAGTTCCAGGTAAAAGATCAATAACAAACTCAACTTCTCTATCAGGTGGCATCCCTGGTAACTCCTCTGGAAAGACATCCGGAAAATCTCTAACCACCTGGATGTTGTCACCAACAAACTCCTCAGGCATAAAGAACATTGCACGCATGGATGAGGAGGTTACTGCAATATTAACTTGAAATCTTTCTCCTTTAGTGGTAGTGAGCTCTACGGTACCCCTACCACATGCTATTATGACCTTTGCCTTTCTTAGCCATGACATACCAAGGATCAGATCTATACTGCTTGACTCTAATATTATAGCAGTAGCTCCAAATTCTCTACCCATAATGGTCAATGTCAATCTACGTGTCATTTGATTCGCCTCAACAGGCCCTTTAGGTGTAATTACTATCATGGGTTTTCTCATATTTAGCAGTGGTATTTCATTCGTGTTGGCATATCTAGCAGACATGAATGAATGTGTAGCACCAGAATCAAATAATATGGTTGCAGGAATTGCATTAACATAAAACATACCAAGTACGATGTCACCACCATCAGGAGTATCATCAACGCTGACTTGATTCACCCTGGCTATCGAATATCCCTTGCCAGGGGTCTGTTGCTTGTTCTGAACTGGAGTAGCAGCAATCCTCTGTGGGCAGACATTTGCATAATGACCAGTCTTCCCACACTTGAAACAAGTAGTGCCTGAACTCTGTCCTGAAAACTTCGTCGGGGTGCCAGTGGGGGTAGCCTGTCGAGGAGGTGGAGTCCTCAGTGGTGATTGCTGAACTGGGCGTGGTCCTCCTGGTCGTGTCGGTGTACCCTGTGGTGAACTGTAGCGAGGACGAACACTGCTGCTACCCTGTCCTTGTGAGATAGCCTTCCTCTTCAAATCTCCCAACTGAACACGCTTGTGTTCAATAGCCAGGGCCTTATCCAACAGTCTCTGAAATGATGGAAATGTGTGTGCCACTAGTGCATACTGCAGCGGTCCATTAAGTCCTTCAATAAAATGCTCCTGCTTCCTCTCGTCTTCAGCAACTTCTTCAGGGGCATATCTGGATAGCTGAATAAACTTGTCGCGGTACTCGCTGACTGACATACTTCCTTGCTTCAGCGACAGAAACTCCTTCTTCTTGATCTTTATCATCCCAGCTGGAATATGGTAGTTCCTGAACTGCGTACTGAACTCCTCCCAGGTAATAGTATCCGCAGCATCATGGACAGCAGTATAAGAATCCCACCAGTCAGCAGCAGGACCAATCAGACGTCCAGAAGCATATAAAACCTTCTCCCGGTCGGTGCATTGTGCAATATTCAGCATCTTCTCAATTGACTTCAGCCAATCATCTGCGTCCAGTGGATCAGGTGAGCTAGCGAATGTAGGTGGCTTGTGACTCATAAACTCCCGGTGCTTATCACGAGGTGGAACTGGTGGTGGTGGTGGAGGCAGTGGCACTTGTTGCTGTTGCTGCTGTTGTTGAAGTTGTTGTTGCAGCTGCTGTTGTTGCGCCCTCCTTTCTTGGCGTATCTCATCTCTCTCCTGGCGCAGCTCCTGGCGTATGTCTTCTCTTTCCTGACGCATCTCTTGGCGTTCTTGCTGCATCTGGGCACGCATATCAGCCATAGTGTCAGCCATTTGCTGCATCACCGCCATCTGAGCAGCAACCAGTGGGTCAACTCCGCCTGGTGGAGGATTAGGAGGATTCATCCCTGCAGGCTGTGGCTGAGGTTGTCTTCGAGTGTGTTGGTTAGGAGGCAAGTCAATTCCACCACCCCTCCTGGTATTGACCATCTGAGTTAGATACATATGGTAAGAAAGAGCAGTAGACAAGGCAGTAATTACAATCATGTTACTTTGGAGAATTTATTAGCTAAGCAGATTAATATTTCACCTACTATAGCTCATTCAATACCTTATGTTGGTACATGCTAAGATGTCCATCTATACTATTCCAATCAATCAAAGAAGCAAATCAGGCATTGATCATCAGAACAATCAACCAATATTTTTAATAGAGAAAATAATTTTAAATTTTGTCTTAGGCTTCCTATCTCTTAAAATGTCATAGGGGTAGGGATTCCAAGGTGTGAAATCCATCTTGTCTCAGAGTAGAAAAGGTAAGAATGATCAGAGTAGAACAGTAGAAGGTGAGACAGGATCAAGATAAGTGTAGAAAGAATCAGAGTAAGGTAAGTGTAGAATGAATCAGAATGAGATAAGTAGGTAATGGTCTGTCCATTTCTATCTAGGTTCCGTCCTACAGTCAACATTTCCTCTGATACCACTTCTGTAACACTCGGTTTTAAAGGACAAAGCCGGGTGCATCTCATACATGCGCCAAGAAGACAACACATATAATAACAGAGTGTATAGAGATAAATGTCAATAACATCAGAGTATTTATTACATAGCGGAAGACTTATTACAAAATAAAAGAATAAACATAAAACGAACTAAGGATCGTCGGCGCCAATGTCGACTGAGAAACGCCACCTAGATTAAGTCGAATGCCTCAGTGTTAGGCGGCTCCTCTTCGACCACCTGTTCTTCTCCTGTGGGGGGTGTGAGACAGCAAGAGTGAGCTCACATACGTTCATAGCTCAACAAGTCGTGGGGAATAATGTGGCATGAACTCACCAAAGGTGGGAGTTCATGTAGTGTAAGGCTGATCAATGAAATAAAGGCTGAAGCTGAGCATTGCTTTTATAAGTTGGTCAAAATTTTATTAGCAATTACTAAGTGTAAGTAAATACCAAACCTTAATAATAATAAAGAAAAGTAATAGTAAAATAATCCCAAATGCGATGCAAATGTCAAATTAAATTTAGGTTCCATAATTAGTCATGTGAGGGTCCGAGCCGCTCATGACCGTGAGCACGGCTACTATACTAGTTTTACACTCTGCAGAGGTTGCGCATCTTTACCCACAAGTCGTGTATCCCATGTCGCCTGGGTTTGCAAGGCCCTTAGACACTACCGAGGTGAATGGCTAGGGATCCACTACGAGGCCTTTACAAAGTTCCACTAGCTTCCGAAAACCCGCTACAGTTTATAGGAAGATCCAGTACAGGGTTCCTGGCTGACCGCCATCGCAGCAAAATCAACCAGGGACCTCCCCGCACTGACCTCTCCCCTACTGCCCTTGCCCCTTTCGGGTAAGGTAGTCTTCCACTAGCTTTCCTAATTAGTCAGCCAAGGGCGTCCCATTAAACCCTCGTGGTAGCACTGTTTTCCCGGGTGGTCGCTCCATGTTCCCATTAATTTAATGATCTTAACATGAACAACAATAATAACAAGATAATAACAGAATAATCATGAATAATGAATCTCCATACCCAATCCACATAAAGCAATAGCAAATACTACCCAAAAATAGTCCAGGGGTGAACAAGGTATAGAGGTAATCAAAACTGGGGTAACATAAAGGCTCCCATCAAAATTAACCTATGCAGATCATTAAAATTAATAAGAACATGGCTGGGAAAAGTAAGTGATCAAGGGCACAACTTGCCTGTAATGAGCTCCTGCTCAGCTATCTCTACTTGTTGAACCTCAGTTTCCACAGTGGCTTGCTCGTCTACTCGCATCAACACAATACATACATAGTATAGCCAAAATCAACATCACACCAAACAGATGAATGAAATATACAGTAAAAATCTACACATTAAAATGAAACCATAGGAACTGGAATCACTGAATTTGGAGTTATAGAATTTAAGTTATGAATTTCCTAAGATTTAAGGTGATTATAATAGGATTAGATGATAAATTAATTTTCTAACAGAGTTCATGTCAAAACAGTGATTCTAAGTGATGGAGAATAATATTACAAAATTTTAGAAATTGGAATGACTCAATTTGGAATTAAAATGAAATTTCTATGCATTTTACAAGTTTCTAGATTTGTTTTTGTATTAAAAATGAATTTCTAATATTAATTTCTCTGTTTTTAATACTCTCGGGACTGGGCGTCAAATTCCAGAAAGCTCAGGGGTCTCTGCGCAAGATATCCTAGACACAGAGAATAGTAACACATGGACGGCGGGTTTATTTCCCGGAAACCCGAGGACTCTTTAACAAAATGACCCGCGAAGGGGTACGGTGCGATCTCGGCCGTTGGATCAACAGCCGAGGGCTCAGATCAGATCTGGAGGGCGCCGAAACGGTACGCTCGGCAAGCGTTGGATGGGAGATCTACGGCCTAGATTTTAAACAACCAGAACAATCCGAGCGCGCAGGATCGAGATCGGACGGACCAGGATCACCCGATTGAATCGGTACGCACGCGTCTAATCAGAGCCGTCCCTAACCCGATCGACGGCCACAACCTCCCCTGGTCAATCCCGCTTCCACAACAGTGTCAACGCCGGCGACGCACAGCCAAGCACGGCGGCACAACCATTGAACCCCGCCGGAGTTGGCCGATATCGCGATTCCCGCCCCCATTCTCAAATTGGACCCGAGCTACATCTCGATTAGGCACTGGCGAGGCTAGAGAAGGTGTTCTCACCAGCAATGGTCCAGGCGGAGGGTCGGTTCGCGGTGCTTGGTGACGCCGCGACGACGGAGCGCGTGGATGCAGGATTCCCCGGCCCCCCGCTTCTCGGCGAGGCACGAACGGCTTTCCGCGCTCCGGTACTCCCTGGTTGGCGGCGAGACGGCGCGAGACAGTGGGCGGTGAGGAGTCTGCCGAAGCGAATCACCGCGGCAATGGCGTACAGCGGCGGCGCACTCTTCCACCCCTCTTCTCTCGGCTTCGGGTGGAACAGACCTAGCGCGCAAGTACCCCCAAGCTACCGGACCGGGGAGGGATGACCAGACGAGCCTTATATTCGCGGTGCTCGTGGCTTCGGTTGAGCGCCCGCAGGCGGCAAAATCGCGGCGGCTGTTACGCGATGTGGAAGACGGCCATGGTCAAGCTGACAGTGTGGGACCCGCAAGTAAGCCTCACGGGGAAAAGGAAGAGCGAGGCACCAGAGTTAACGCGCGGACGCGAGGGAGGCTGACCGCGCGGGCCCGGCAGTCGGTCTATGCGCGCGGAGGGAGAATAAAAAAAATTGGGCTGTCGCGTGGTGCTAGCAGTAGTGGGCCGAAAATGGGGCAGTCGGCCCATGTAACTCTTTTATTCTTTTATTCTTTTTATCTTTTCTTCTTACTTTCTTCATTTCTAAATTTGGTTTGAATTCGAATTTTAAATTCGAACATTGTGCAAATTTTTATTCTCCAATCATATTGTGAAATGAAAATACAAATTTTGGAAATAATAGTATATTATTTATATTTTTATACCCTTTCTCTTCTCCCATTTTCGAAAACCCTAGTTTTAATTTAGGGTTTGATTTAACTTCTAGTATTTATTCTCTTATTATCCTTATTATTATTATTATTATTATTATTATTATTATTATTATTATTATATTTAATGCACAAACATAAAAACTCCACATGATGCATTTTTTTATCATTTGTTTGAATTAAACTCTAAATTTTGTGTATGCTCTTTTTATGATGCAAATGAGGCACATAAAATTGAGGAGCTCTCTCGATTATTCTTGGTATACAATTTTGAGTATTACAGAGGAGGGGGGGAAGCGCCATGTTGCCCTCGGAGGGCGCCGAACATGGTGTCTCCAGTGAGTTGCTAACGGGTAATCCGAGTGGACGCCCGTGTCCCATTCGTTAGGGGTCGGCTAGTGGCCCGGAGGCGCGCTCCAAAAGAACCTGCGGGTGATTCGCCGGACCCGGTCCCCTTTTGACGGGGTCCGAGGGCTCGATGCCTCCCTCTGATGGGATTTCGTTACGAAATCGCTCCCGCTGGTCTCGGAAATGTCCTAGGGTACCTCGGGAGCGTAGCCTGAGCCTTGGTTGTGTATCGAACGTACCTAGAGTCATCCCTCGCTCTGCATGCTCTGAGGAGGCTGTCGAACCCTTCGGGGGCCAGCCTACGAACCCCTGATCAGTAGTGGGCGCGGAGCCCGAGTGGCCTGAGGCGGCCGTTGAACCCTTCCGAGGGGCCAGCCTTCGAACCTCTAACCAGTAGTGGGCGCGGAGCCCGAGTGCTCTGAGGCGGCTGTTGAACCCTTCTGAGGGGCCAGCCTTCGAACCTCTGATCAGTAGGGGGGCTCGGGGCCCGCTTCCTTCACGGAGAAGGATCCCTTTCGGAGTATCCCCTTTCCCAGTCCCTATGGCAAGAGAGATAAAGGGGAAGAGGAAAAGGATACAAAATTGAGCGACGTGGCACACCTTTTTTGACGCGGTCATTATGGCGGAGGTGAAGCGTCGCTTGCTTCGCCTGCCAAAGGTGCCGCCTGCCCTGCCGCAGAGTTAATGCGACGGGTCGAGTGGTTGGCGGGGCAGTCGTTGTGCGTGCGCGAGCCGTTCGAGGAACGGAACGTGGGCGCGTCGTCTTCACGCCGTGGGAGAGGGCTCTCTCGCTGTCCTTGGAGGGGCCATGAGCCTGCAGACGACTTGACCGCTGCTTCTGCCCACCTGCTGCCGCCATTACTGTCGGCCCATTTCTGGTCGTATCGACCGTCGCGCCTTCTCCCGCGGCTGATTGACCCATGACCGATGTGCTCGGTTGGCACTGTTGGGTCATGCACGGGGTTGCCTCGAGCCGCGGCACCGGCCCCGTAGTTGAGAAGGCGCGGTACCGGCGCGAGTGGCGGTGCAGTTCCTCGCACATAGTAACCGGCGCGCCGGTTACATGACGTGTGGGCCTGGACCTCCATGCTGGACGCGTCGAAGTCGAAAGGGGTGCGCCCCCTTGGTGCGGTTGCATGCCGCCTGCATGGCGGTCCGCCCTTTCACCCGCTGGCCCGGGCGATAGTGGAGGAATGCTTGTAACCGCTGGGCTGTTGTGCGCTCCGCGCGCGGCGGTTTTGCTTCTTCTGTCCTGGGCCATCTTGCATGACGCGTGGGATCCAGCCCCCGTGTCGTAGGGGGAGGACCTTAGAGCGTGTTGGAGAAGACTCAGCCCACGACAGTTGAGGACACGAGTGGGAAGAGTCGCCTTTAAAAGGAGGGTGACCCCCTTGGATGGCAACCATGTCTTCGCACTCTCCTCATGCATCGCGCCCTTCCTCCTTCTGAGCCCCCGGATGGGGAGCGCTCGCGTTGCTTATGTCTCGTCGTCGTTGGAGGAACGCAACTTCGCGGAAGTTGGTACCTTTCAGCCATCGTTCGGCTTCAAGGATTTTCATCAGGCAGCCCGACTGCATCCCCTCGCCGGTGGTCACCCAAGACGGTGACCACCAGTTCGATGGTGGGGAGAAGCGAGCCGGGCTGCGGCCTCTGCCCCGCCCTCAGCTTCAAGGATTTTCGTCATCCGGGCTGAGGTGGAGGAGCGAACCGAGTGAGGGGTTGCCTCCGCGTGGATCGTTAACCCTTTTCTTCCCCCGGCGTTTGGGGGAGAAAGTCATCCTCCAGCCCCGCGGAGGCTTCCTTCAGCCATGCCGGGGAAGTCGAACTGCTGCTGCCCAGCCAGGGTGCGGCATTCCGTCCTCCGTCCGGCCAATGGTCGCACCGCGTACGGGCCGACCATGTCCAGGTCTTCCTCGCGCCGACAGCCGCGCCAGAGGGTCGCTCAGCACATCGTGCGCCGCGAGGGCGGTGCTCATGTTCTGGGGCGGCCCTGGCGAGGGCGGGAGCGAGGACCTGCCGGTGCGCTTTGGGGCGGCCGACGCCCGCTGGTGCGGTGTTGGTGGACAGGTGGACGCCGGCGTCGGTGCTGAGGTGGTGGCAGCCGAAGAAGGTTTCTCTGCCGACGAGATCGCCAACTCCGCGTGCACCCCTGGACCTCCGTCCCCTGGCTTGAATGGCTGGTTCTCGTCCTTCGTGGGTGAGATCCTTTCCGCTGCAGCTGTCGGAGCGGGCGTCGGCATGCCACCTGGGGTCTTGTCGCCCCACAGGCCCTCCAGCGTGGGGGGTTGTTCGTACCTGCGGGGGTGGAACCAGAGTTCCATTTGTAATGGCACCTTGAGTGCCGGTGTATGTTCATTGTGGCTGTCGGGGCCTGAACATTTAAGTATTTTGGCGTGAAGCCGTGTTTCTTCCTCATTTCGAGCACTAGGACTCGCCTGTCAGCTAGCTGAACTGCTTAACCAAATGTGAGTTGCTCTGTGCAGAAGGTGACGAGTGAGGTATCCGTATCCCGGAGGCGTAGGAGTCCCTCGGCTCGGTCGGCCTTGCCGCCCGAGGCTTCACTTGCTTAGTCAAAGAGACCCTTGACCGCTCTGCGGTGAGCCGGGGCCGAGGGCAGCGGTGTCAGCGTGGACAGAGGCAGAGTTGGCTGAAAAAAGGAAGCTTCGTCAGCCGGGGCCTGGCCGGGTCGTCCACTGGTGGGACCAGTGCCGGAGTCGAGTTGTCGAGGCCACGAGCCGGGCTGGTGTCCTCGGGGGACAGCTGGCTGAGGCTTCGTGGCGGCCGGCCGAGCCATCTGCTCGGGCCGGGTTCCTGGAGGAGACCCTGGCGGTGATGGCCCGGGCGTGGTGCTGATGTCGTCCTTCGGAGCGGAGATCCTCCGACCGTGTTGCCGTTCGAGGCTCGGTCAGACTTCGCCGAAGGTGGAGTTGACGCCGAGGGTGTTGCTGCTCCCCCTCCATCGACGTCTGAGCCTGCAGGATCAGTTCGCCTGTAGTATGCATATGTTTTTTGCGGCCGCCGAGGCCCAAACATACTGTCGTCGCGTTGTAAAGCTGCGTTTCTTTTCCTCTTGTTTCGAGTATCAGGGCTTGCTCGTCGGTAGCAGAATCGTTCATCCGAGCTAGAGTTACTTCTCACGGAAGGTGATGAGTGAGGTATCCGTATCCCGGAGGCGTAGGAATCCCTTGGCTCGGTCGGCCTTGCCGCTTACGTGTACTCTTTCTCGTCCGTGGGATTCTATTATCGACGTAGCCGAGAAACCCAAAAAACCGTTTCGGCAGAAAGTCCTTTGAGCGTTAAGGCTTGTTCGGTCAGCAGGATCGCTCGTCCGAACGCGAGTTACTTCTCGCAGAAGGTGACGAGTGATGTATCCGTATCCCGGAGGCGTAGGAGTCCCTCGGCTCGGTCGGCCTTGCCTGCTTACGTGTACTTCGTCGTTTTCATGATCCCACTGCCGAAGTAGTCGAAAAGCACGAAAGATATTCTGGCAGAAAGACTTTTTCCGAGGAAAATTTTGACACGGAGGGGGTTCCCCCCTTCTAGCCCCCAAGGGAGGGTCGGGCTTTGCTGAGGCAAGGCTGACCCTTCCTTGATGGTTAGACTTTGTTGGCATATGTAAACGAGGTGTATGAACGACTTGAAAACATTTCAAGGGTAGAAACGACGTAGCTGTCGGATGTTCCAAGCATTGCTGTAGACCTTGCCTTGACTGTTGGCCAGCTTGTATGTTCCGGGCTTCAAAATCTTGGCGATGATGAACGGCCCTTCCCAGGGAGGCATGAGCTTGTGCCGCCCTTGGGCATCTTGTCGTAGTCGAAGCACCAAGTCACCCACCTAGAGGTCTCAGGACCGAACCCCTCGGGCGTGGTAGCGTCGCAGGGACTGCTGATACCGCGCCGAGTGTAGTAGGGCCACGTCCCGAGCCTCTTCCAGCTGGTCCAGTGAGTCTTCTCGGTTAGTCTGGTTGCGTCGGTCGTCGTAGGCCCTCGTCCTTGGGGAACCGTATTCTAAGTCTGTGGGCAAGATGGCCTCAGCCCCATAGACTAGAAAGAACGGTGTGAAGCCCATGGCTCAGCTCGGCATTGTCCTCAGGCTCCAGACCACCAAGGGGAGTTCCTTCATCCATCGCCTGCCGAACTTGTGGAGGTCATTGTAGATCCTCGGCTTGAGTCCTTGCAGAATCATGCCGTTGGCACGTTCTACCTGCCCATTCGTCATGGGGTGTGCCACGGCGGCCCAGTCCACCCGGATGTGGTGATCCTCGCAGAAGTCCAGGAACTTTCTGCTGGTGAACTGGGTGCCGTTATCGGTGATGATGGAGTTCAGGACCCCGAAGCGATGGATGATGTTGGTGAAGAATGCCACCGCCTGTTCGGACCTGATGCTGTTTAGGGGTCAGACCTCGATCCACTTGGAGAATTTGTCGATGGCGACCAGCAGGTGCGTGTAGCCCCCGGGTACCTTCTGCAAGGGACCGACGAGGTCCAGACCCCACACAGCAAACGGCCAGGTGATGGGTATTGTTTGTAGAGCCTGAGCGGGTAGGTGCGTCTGCCTTGCGTAGAATTGACACCCTTGGCAGGTGCGGACAATTCTAGTGGCATCAGCCACCGTGGTCGGCCAGTAGAAACCTTGTCGGAAAGCATTTCCAACAAGGGCTCAAGGTGCTGCGTGGTGACCGCAAGCTCCCGAGTGTATTTCTTGTAAAAGCTCCTAGCCTTCGGCGATGGATATGCATCACTGGAGGATGCCGAAGGGGCTGTGGTGGTAGAGCTCCTTCCCGTCACCCAGCAAGACAAATGACTTGGCACGCCGCGCCAGTCGCCGAGCTTCGGCTCAGTCGAGGGGCAGCTCTCCTCGGTGGAGATATTGCAGGTACGGGGTCTGCCAGTCTCGATCAGGTGGGACCCCATTCCGCTCTCCCTCAACGCGCAGTGCCTCACCCTCAGGGGCTGAGGTGCCTCAGGCTGAGCCGAGGGTGCCTCGGGCTGAGCCAAGGGCGCCTTGGGCTGAGCCGAGACCTTCTCGGTCTCGGGCGTATCGTTGGTCTTGACTGAGGGTTGATGTAGGTCCTGGGAGAAGATGTTCGGGGGAACCGTTGTTCGCGCCGAAGCTATCTTCGCCAGCTCGTCCGCAATCTCATTGTACCGCGCGGGCGACGTGGTTGACCTCGAGCCCGTAGAACTTGTCCTCCAGGCGTCGGACTTCATCGCAGTAGGCTTCCATCTTCGGGTCGCGGAAATGGGAGTTCTTCATGACTTGGTCGATGAGAAGCTGCGAGTCACCACGAGCGTCGAGGCGTTGGACCCCTAGCTCGATGGCGATGCGCAACCCGTTAACCAGAGCCTCATACTCGGCCACATTGTTGGACGCCGGGAAATGGAGGCGCAACACGTAGCGGAGGTGCTTCCCGAGGGGTGAGATGAAGAGCAGGTCCGCGCCTGCCCCTGTTTTCATCAGCTACCCGTCGAAAAACATGGTCCAGAGTTCCGATTGGATCGGAGCTGCCGGGAGTTGGGTGTCGACCCATTCAGCCACAAAGTCCGCCAAGACTTGGGAGTTGATGGCCTTCCGAGGGGCGAACGAGATTGTCTCATCCATGATTTCCACCGCCCACTTTGCAATCCTACCCGAGGCCTCTCGGCACTGGATGATCTCCCCTAGGTGAGACTCGAAGTAGTGTCGCAACTTCCGCCGCTTCAGAATCACTGCGTATAGCAGCTTCTGAATTTGTGGGTAGCGGATCTTGGTTTCGGACAGTACCTCACTGATGAAGTAGACCAGCCTCTGGACGGGCAATGCATGCCCTTCTTCTCGTCTTTCGACCACGATCGCGGCGCTGACCACCTGAGTGGTAGCGGCGACGTAGATCAAGAGGGCTTCTCCGGCAGCGGGAGGCACCAGGATGGGTGCGTTCGTAAGGAGCGCCTTCAGGTTCCCGAGGGCTTCCTCGGCCTCGGGGGTCCAAGTGAAGCACTCGGTCTTTCTTAAGAGGCAGTACAGAGGTAGGCCTCTTTCACCGAGGCGCGAGATGAAGCAGCTCAGAGCCGCAAGGCATCCCATGACCCTCTGTACGCCTTTCAAGTCCTTGATGGGCCCCATGTTGGTGATGGCCGTGATTTTCTCCGGGTTGGCCTCGATTCCCTGCTCGGAAACGATGTACCCCAGGACCATGCCTCGGGGGACCCCGAAGACACACTTCTCAGGATTGAGTTTTACGCCCTTCGCCTTGAGACACTTGAATGTCGTTTCAAGGTCGGAGAGGCGGTTGGAGGCTTTCCTCGTCTTGACTGTGATGTCATCGACGTAAGCCTCGACGGTCCGACCAATGTGCTCTCCGAACACGTGGTTCATGCACCTTTGGTACGTCACACCCGCATTCCTCAAACCAAATGGCATAGTAACATAGCAGTACATGCCAAAAGGTGTGATGAAAGAAGTCGCGAGCTGGTCGGACTCTTTCATCCTGATTTGGTGATACCCTGAGTAGGCATCGAGGAAAGACAGGGTTTCGCATCCAGAAGTGGAATCCACGATTTGATCAATGCGAGGCAGAGGGTAGGGAACCTTCGGACATGCTTTGTTTAGACCAGTGTAGTCTACACACATCCGCCATTTCCCTCCTTTCTTTCTCACGAGCACAGGGTTGGCAAGCCATTCGGGATGGAATACCTCTTTGATGAACCCTGCGACCATCAGCTTGTGGATCTCCTCGCCTATGGCTCTGCGCTTTTCTTCATCGAATCGGCATAGAGGCTGCTTCACAGGTTGGGCTCCAGCTCGGATATCCAGCGAGTGCTCGACGACATCCCTCGGTATGCCAGGCATGTCCGAGGGACTCCATGCAAAGACTTCAGCGTTCACGCGGAGAAAGTCGACAAGCACTGCTTCCTATTTGGGGTCGAGTTCGGAGTCGATCCGGATCTGCTTGGAGGCATCGTTGCTGGGGTCGAGAAGGACGGACTTAACTGTCTCTGCTGGCTCGAAGTTGCCGGCGTGGCGCTTCACATCTAGCGCCTCCTTGGAGAGGCTCTCCAGGTCGGCGATGAGGGCCTCGGATTCGGTGAGGGCCTCGGCGTACTCCACACACTCCACGTCGTATTCGTACGCGTGTCGATACATGGGGCCAATGGTGATGACCCCGTTGGGGCCCGACATCTTGAGCTTGAGGTAGGTGTAGTTGGGGACGGCCATGAACTTGGCATAGCATGGCCTCCCCAGTACTGCGTGGTAGGTTCCTCGGAACCCGACCACCTCGAACGTGAGGGTTTCCCTTCGGAAGTTGGAGGGAGTCCCGAAGCAGACGGGCAGATCGAGTTGTCCGAGGGGTTGGATGCGTTTCCCGGGGATGATCCCGTGAAAAGGCGCCGCGCCTGTCCGGATCGAGGACAGATCGATTTGCAGGAGCCTGAGGATCTCGGCATAGATGATGTTGAGGCTGCTGCCTCCGTCCATGAGGACCTTGGTGAGCCTGACGTTGCCGATGACGGGGTCGACAATGAGCGGATATTTCCCTGGGCTCGGCACGCGGTCGGGGTGGTCGCCCTGGTCGAAGGTGATGGGCTTGTCGGACCAGTCTAGGCAGACTGGCACCGCCACCTTTACCGAGCAGACCTCCCGACGCTCTCGCTTGCGGTGCCGAGCCGAGGCGTTCGCCACTTGCCCATCGTAGATCATGAAGCAGTCGTGGACCTCGAGAAATTCCTCTGCCTTGTGATCCTCCTTCTTGTCGTTGTTGTGGGCCCTGCCACCTTCCGCAGGTGGCCCGGCCTTGTGAAAATGGCGTCGAAGCATGACGCACTTCTCAAGGGTGTGCTTGACGGGCCCCTGATGATAGGGGCACGACTCCTTGAGCATCTTATCGAAGAGATTGGCACCTCCAGGAGGTTTTCGAGGGTTCTTGTACTCAGCGGCGGCGACAAGGTCCGCGTTGGTGGCGTCGCGCTTCGCTTGCGCCTTCTTCTTGTTCTTCTTCTTGGTGCCGCGCTGAGCGGACGCCTCGGGGACGTCTTCCGGCTGGTGGCCCTGGGGCTGCTTGTCCTTCCGGAAGATGGCCTCAACCGCCTCCTGGCCAGAGGCGAACTTGGTGGCGATGTCCATCAGCTCGCTCGCCCTGGTGAGGGTCTTGCGACCCAGCTTGCTCACCAGGTCGCGACAGGTGGTGCCGGTGAGGAACGCGCCGATGATGTCCGAGTCGGTGACGTTGGGCAACTCGGTACGCTGCTTCGAGAATCGCCGGATGTAGTCCCGGAGAGACTCTCCCGGCTACTGGCGGCAGCTTCGGAGATCCCAGGAGTTCCCAGGGCGCACGTACGTGCCCTGGAAGTTGTCGACAAAGGCTTGGACCAGGTCGTCCCAGTTGGAGATCTACCCCGGAGGCAGATGCTCCAGCCAGGCTCGAGCGGTGTCGGAGAGGAACAGGGGGAGGTTGCGGATGATGAGGTTGTCATCGTCCGTTCCACCCAGCTGGCAGGCCAGTCGGAAGCGCTTTATGAAGCTTCTCGTAATTTGATTGATTTATTTCTTCCTTTTCTACACACAGAGGAAGAGGGCACTAGTTTCGAAGAAAATAAAAACAGGTTAACTCCACCCCTTTTAACCTTTCAAAAAAGATTCACTAATCTAAAGAAAAACAAAAAAGGAATTCCATTGAATTGTATTTTTATTGATCAATTAGAATTGCCTTCTAGTCCACGAGCCACAGTTCCGGCCTCGTCTCCCTCGAGTACTTTGTGATGGTAGTCGAGGTTCGAAACCGGGTCGGGAACAACGCCCGTCGTATGGCCCGGCTGAAAGCCCGCAGACCGTGTGGTTCAGGCGAGGGGCTCCGATCCTCCCCGCTGTCGTAGCGTCCCCCACGCCTGGGGTGGTAGCCTCGACGCACCCTCTCGTCGAGGTGGGCTCGACGGTCGCGGTGGTGGTGCTCATTGCCGAGGCGACCCGGGGCCGCAGGCGCCGTGTTGCGTGTGCGCCCGGTGTGGACCGAGGCTTCCCGCACGAATCGGGAAGTCGCGGCACGATGCTCCGAGGGGTACCCCTGCCTTCGGGAGGCAGAGCTTTCGGCCCGTCAGACCGCGGCATCCTCCAGGAGATTCTTGAGCTCTCCCTGGATACGCCGCCCTTCGGTGGTCGATGGTTCCGGCATCGCGCGGAGTAGTATTGCTGCTGCAGCCAGGTTTGGGCCGACCCAACTGGAAGCCGGTGGCGGCCTTGCCCTAACGTCGTCGGCAACGCGGTGCTGGATACCCTGGGGTAGATGACGCGCTTCTCCGGCCGGAGCTTGGTCTGCCCATTCCTGCCCGATGTTCCGCTGAAACTGCTCAAGCGTTCCTGCTCCCTCGTCGAGCCTGGCCTGCATCTCGTGGATTTGCTCGAGCTGTGCGTCCTGACCCCCCGCAGGGACTGGGACCACAGCTAGCTCCCGAAGGATGTCAACACGAGGCGCAGGCCTAGAGGGATCGCCGCTCTCCGACATACCAAGAGGGTTGCCTTCGCTGGGACCCCCTAGATCGACGTGGAAACATTCACGACTCGGGCCGTAGTCCTCGTCGCCGAAGCTGTGGCTACCATCGGAACAATCGGAGAGGCAGTAGTCGCATGCGGTCATGAAGTCCTGCATGGCACTGGGGTTACCGAGCCCGAAGAAATCCCAACAAAAGTCGAGCTCGTCATCTTCCTCGGAACTCGAGGGTCCGTAGGTCGAGACGCCCGTTAGTCTGTCCCAGGGCGACCACATATGGTACCCCGGAGGGTTGGTACATGCCTCCATGGAGGCTTCCACCGAAGCGAAGTCGCTTGGTGGGTCGAAGCTGAATCCAAAAGGCACGAGATGGGAATCGGTCGGTACCTCTTGGTTGACGGGCGGTGACGAAGTCGCGTCAGGGGCGGACTGCACCGTTGTCTTAGGTACGAGGGCGACGTCCAACAAGTCCTTCGTGAGCGTGCTGGCGTCGTCCGTCTGCTTGGGGTTGGCGTGTTGTGGGGAAACGGCGCTCGTCTTCGTCTCAGACGCAAGGTCGAAGCCCGACGTGTCCCCCGCTAGGGCGCCGGCGTCGTCGACTTGCTCGACAGCCGACGAGGTGCCGCCTCCTTCTTGGCCATGGTTGCCCCGCCTCCTCCTCCGTCGATGGGGGAGGTGACAGGACAAACTCGGATGTTGTTCTTCCGCCATGCGGGGAAGACGTCGTTGATTTCGCCGCCGGCGGGCGGGCTGACGGCCGCCATTATCGCTGTCGCGCGGCGGAGGAAGGAGTATCATGTCGTAGCTGCCGTCGAGGGACATGAACTCAAGATTCCCGAAACGGATCATCGTCCCGGGTTGGAAAGGTTGCTGGAGGCTACCCATGTGGAGCTTGACGGGAAGCTGTTCGTCAACACGCAGCAGGCCCCTACCTGGCGCGCCAACTGTTGGCGTTTCGACCTCGGGGGGTCCCTGGACCGACGAGTAAATTGTCGCTGCGTGTCCCAGCCCAGATGGGTCGGCGCGAGACAGGACACAAAGGGGGAGAACAGTAAGGGGAAACCGCGGCCTTCGTGTTGTCCTGCGCCCAGGGCGGATGGATGCGCTTGCAGTAGGGGGTTACAAGCGTTCGCGTGGGAGAGAGTGTGAGAGCGAGGGCCTTATGCGTCAGCCCGTTCTCCCGCGTGGCCAACCTCCTCGTACGAGAGCCCTGGACCTTCCTTTTATAGGCGTAAGGAGAGGGTCCAGGTGTACAATGGGGGGTGTAGCAGTGTGCTAACGTGTCTAGCAGAGAGGAGCTAGAGCCCTAAGTACATGCCGTCGTGGCAGTCGGAGAGGTTTTGGTACCCTGTTCATGTGATGTCGTGGCCGTCGGAGGAGCGCTGGAGCCCTGCGGAAGTACAGCTGTCGGGGATGTCGGATCCTTGCTGACGTCTCCTTGCTGACGTAAGGGGCTGGGAGCTACCGTCGTCGTGGAGCGTGCGGGATGTCATCATTACTTGTTTACTGAGGCGAGCCAGATGGGACGCCGGTCTTGTTCCCCGTAGCCTGAGCTAGCTAGGGGCAGGGTAATGATGGTCCCCTGGCGATGTGGCTGGTCCGGACCTGAGTTTGGGCGAGGTGGCGATTCCTCAGAGGTCGAGGTTGAGTCCGAGCCCTGGGGTCAGGCGAGGCAGAGTTCATCGTCTTCCAGAGTCGAGGCTGAGTCCGAGCCCTGGGTCGGGCGAGGCGGAGTTCATCGTCTTCCGGAGCCGAGGCTGAGTCCGAGCCCTGGGGTCGGGCGAGGCGGAGTTCGTCGTCTTCTAAGTCGTGGTTGAGTCCGAGCCCTGGGGTCGGGCGAGGTGAAGTCCATCTTCCGAGGCTGAGATGGGGGCCGAACCCTGGGGTCGGGCGAGGCGGAGCTTCCTATGTCGCCCGAGGCTGGACTTAGCCGCTGTCGACCTCACTCTGGCGAGTGGCACGACAGTCGGAGCGAGGCAGACAACGCTGTTTTCTTGTCAGGTCGGTCAGTGGAGCGGCGAAGTGACTGCGGTCACTTCGGCTCTATCGACTGAAGCACGCGTCAGGATAAGATGTCAGGCGATCCTTGCATTAAATGCTCCTGCGATATGGTCGGTTGGTGTGACGATTTGGCCAAGGTTGCTTCTCCGCGAAGCCTACCCGAGCTAAGCCTCGGGCGAGTCGATGGTGCGTCCGTTGCTTGAGGGGACTCTCGGGCGAGGCGTGAATCTTCCGGGGTCGGCTGTCTTTGCCCGAGGTCGGGCTCGGGCGAGGCGGGATCGTGTCCCTTGAGCGGAGCCTTGGCCTGAATCGCGCCCATCAGGCCTAAGCAGCTTCGTACTGATGGGGTTTACCAGCTGAGATTAGGAGTATTGGGGGTACCCCTAATTATGATCCCGACAAGTAATAAACTCTATTATTAACCCAAATTGTAGCAGTAATCTCACAAGCATATTGACAAACGACATATTTAATTGCCTATTATATTAATTAACGATATTCAAATACTTGATCGCCATCACCCTGTTAATGACCTGCATAGTTGCGTTGCAGTTGGTCCACTCGAAGTTGCTTTCAACAGTACACAAGCGCCCGTCATTTGTGAAAGCGGAAACATTCTTTACCAATAGTCGCTGCAGAACGAAGTCACGGTCTTGTTTAGAAGCAACTTAGCATTTAAGAATTCAGTTTTTATTTTTTAGCTTGGAAAGGATGGCTTCTTGATTTCTAAAAACTATGAATTCAATTTCTATAAACCGAGACATAAACTGGTATAACTAGGTGGTTCAAAACAGACCCTTAATTTCCACGAAGGTTCCGCGCATAAAGCAGTTCCTGCACCGTCCATTGTGTCGTGTTCTCACTTTTGACGATTTCTGTTGGAGCAAATTTGCTAAGGAAAGTTTGCTGGTTGCTAGGAAATTTGTGAGAATCTATACGGCCATCTCAATCAAATTCTCTCGCACAAGCTCTTTAGTTTGAGTTTCGATTCAACATAATTCTTGTGGCCAAATTCACGGATTTGGAGGTAAAATTTTGCTTTTTTTTGGATAAGGTCTTTTGAGCAAACATCACCACATGTTGGAGAAGATATACCCACAATGTCGTTATGCTTGAACAGCATTTTATTGGATTTCAATATTTTGGGATTAAGGTCTTGATATTTGTTACTAGATGAAAAGACCGAAGGGCAAAGGGTCCAAGACAGGAATGGATTAGGCTCTAAAAACTTTGGTAGTATTTGGTTTAAGAGCAAGGTGAAACAGAGCCACTCCATTATACCTTTAGGGGCTGTTCGTGGGAATGCACTACAAATTATTCCAGCTAATCAAAATTTATATAAATTAGAGAAACACTTCAGATAGAAATTGTTCTAGGGCTCCGTTCCGTAGTAACTGAACAGTCCCTTAATAGTATTTGGTTGAAGGAAGCCTAGAACTGAGCGGCTCCAAAAAAGAGAATATTTCTCTAATATGTTGAATCTCATCGCTGCCTAAAAACCATTGAACATTTTCGTTCGCTAAACATCATGACTACATTTTGTCATCTAAATATAGAACAGAGCGCCGGAGCCATTCCATGTTAGAAACTGAAACGGAGTCATTCCATGTTGCATCGAACTAAGCTCCAAAACCAAACACTATCTTAATGCAACAACCTTAGTCTATGCAAATCTACAATCCTTGCACAGTTAAGGCTTAGGACTAAAAAGATCACACTAAATCAAAGCTCAACATGTGCTTAGTCATGATCATAATAAATCAAGTCCTAAGGCCCGACTACTAATAGAAACAAAACTATGCATGTGCAAGGATCAAAGAAGGCTGAGCTAAGAAGGTCCAAGACAATTCAGTTTATGTATAAGTAACCAAACTCGTAAGTTGTTTGAGCACGGTCTTTCTGTTGAGCCCACTTTTGGACAGGCAGACGGTCCGGTCCTGTAGGCCGGACGGTTTGGACGGTCCGGGGTGGTGGCGCAAACGGTCCGCGTGTATGTAGAATTAGTTAGAGTTCTAAATTTTTTGCGGGATTTGTTAGTTAAATCTAGAGGATTAACTCGGGAACTGACTTGTAACGGGTCCAGACCTCCCCTTTATATAGATGAAGGGCTATGACCGATTCAACCCCTGCAATCGATCAAATCAAATCTACTTATCGTTTTTACCTTATACATTAGAAGTAGTTCTAATTTAGCCCAAGTTTAGCCTCCCTCTACCTCAAATCTTCACCTCTCTTTAGCTCTACGTCGACTAGAGACATCTTGGGTGGTCTGTCGATGCCAAGACACGCTCTAGGATCTCTCCTCCCCGATGGGGTCCCTCGCGGAAGGCAAGATTTAGGTCTGCTATGAAGAAGAAGACCCTATGCGCTAATATCGTGGACCGTCCGGACATACGCAGAGAAGGAGCCGCTCCTGCACTAGGTCGTGGACCGTCCAGCCCAGGACCGCTGATCGTCCATGTCTCTATAGAGAGCATCGTCAGGCGATTCATCTCTAGTGTTCGGCACCCAAATCGGCGCGAACACCTTCCTTGGCTGCCCAAGTAGCACATTTTGCCCTCTTATAAGTGACGTGAGAGCCTCCTGCTGACTATCAGCATGTGCATGGTACTGCAGAGCTTCAAACCTCTATGACTGTTCCCTCTGCATCTAGACAAGTCTGCATGGCTGGTGACCATCAGCATTGCAAAATACTATAGGTCTGTTTGGTTTGCTAGCTAACTTGCCACACTTTGCCTAATTTTTTCTGTCTAAGATTAGTTCTTCAATTCGAACGATTAACTTTAGACAAAGTGTAACATAGTTAGCCGCGAACCAAACATGCCCTATATAACAGAAGGCGAAGAAGTCGTTTGTCTAGTGCTGATCGGTAAAGGATTACCAAGTAGAGCTGTACCAGCGTCTCGCTGTCATTAGTGTTGTAATATAATATAAGTAAATTGCACGTCTTTTCCTAACACCTTAAGCTTTTGTGTTGGACTGATGGGTGTATGTAACTTAATATGATATCAGAACCAGAGGTTATAGATTAGCGCAGTTAAATAAAATAATTGTTGCTCGCTCATATTCCACGTCTGAGACCCAAAAAAGCTCGACGTGGGAGGTGATGCAGGAACTGTGTAGTCCTTATCGTCGTGAGTTCGTGACTCACATGGCGATGTCAAATAGTTTAGCCAGCCTAGCTCCAGGCTCTGTCACCTCTCAATGTACCAAGACATTAGGGATCCTCCTCAGGTTGTATGCAGGGCGACCTATAGGTGGGTCTAGGTAGACCACGACACACCCTAAGCTCGACCCACCAAGACCCCACCCGGCCCCGTTAGTCAGTTCTTACTTGTAGGCTTCCAATACTTCCAATGTTTGGACTGTTGACCTCCACGTCGATGCTGATGTCGCCTCGAGCGATCAGAACCTGGCCATAGCTTCCACCAGACGCCGTCGCAAACCTGCCCGACGCCCGCCCTAGGGCCAGCTCCACCAGCCGATGTTAAACTTTATATCTATGTATCGAATTGTTTACCAAATTACTATAAAATTATATATATATATATATTAGCTATAATTGTACATAAAAAATTTGTTTTGGCACATTCTATATAAAAATCTTAGGTCTGCCACTGGTTGTATGTCATGAAAACTGACCGAGAAACCTCCAAAGTCACCATATGTGGATGCAGCGAGTTAACAAGTAGCAAACACTACGAGCATATGGCATCCTTTAGAGTAATAGAGGCATAATAATTTAGATGTGAATTTAGGATGTTATTTTATTAAAAAAATTATGAGAGAGAGAGAGAGAGGAAAAGATATCAGATAGGCCACACCGGAAAGGCAGGATCGTTGCCACCTTTTTGGAGAAAAAACGTGACACCGGAATGATACGTCGCGTTTAAGTTTTACTCAAAAGCGATCATCAAAGCGTTGGACGACATGGTTAAGGGATGCTGGTGCTTCTGAGCCTTTTCTCCTTGTCTTCTCCTGCCCTAGCGTTCGGATTCAGGAATCCTATTCCCATGGCGCTCTGAAACTGCGATTGGCAATCACTCCATCAGCTGATCAGCATGCGTTAATCTTGTCAATAATGGCGGCAGCTAGCAGGAAAGCGTTGGCATTGCATGTGCTGTTAGGATAGGCTCGAGTCGTTAATCTATCTTTTTACTCTCTTTCTGGTCGCCGTGGACTCTGAAAGCTGAAGGTACACTAGCTGCCTGCCTTAAGGCCCTGAACAATGCATGCAGAGACTAAATTATAGCTACCTGAGGGTGAGTACGTAGTAATGTCCTTGCAAAAGCTTAATTGTTGCCTATACACAGGGGGGGTGAAATCGACTGTCTTGATCTCTCTGTATAAATTATAAACATCCCTTCAATTCTAAATTATAAGTGGGTGGCCATAGTTGTAGCAGCTCGCTGTTACACTTTTCATTATACATGTAGAATCAAGATAGATGAAACGAAAGCGACCAAGTGAACACTTTTCATTACACATGTAAAAATCGTATTTAATGTCTTGTTTTCTCCGTAAATATAGTATCGCTCCAACAGCCAGCCATGTAGCTAGGCTCGTCAGGATCAGTTTATGATATATACTTGTAGGAAACGGATGACGCCTAAGAGGGGGGGTGAATTAGGACTTGTAAAACTTTCACTAAACTAGGCTACAATTAAATCCCTAGAGCAAAACCTATGCAAGTAATCAAACTAGAAGGTACAAACTAGGTTTTGTCTAAGTGTTGTTATCTCTACCGCAAAGGCTAAGTTTCAATCTACACTAAATAAGTATGAATACAAGATTGAAACTTAAATGCTTAATATAAATGCGGAAACTTAAAGAGCAAAGTAGAGAAGCAAACTCTCGTGGATGACGTCGGTATTTTTACCGAGATATCTGGAACCGCGCAAGGTCCCGATTAATCCTCGTTGGTGCCTCTACGCAAAGGGAAGCCCACGCGAGGGCCAAGCACCACGGTCGAGTAACTCCGTAGAGAGCCGCGGGCCTTCTCCACGCGCAAGTGGTGCTCCGCTTCCGGCTCCTCTCGGACGCTCCCCGCCGTCTCCACTATCGAGCTTCCGGCCGAAACGCCGCGGGCCTCGTTCCCTCCGGTACACGGTGGCGGCCGTGACACAAACGCGGTTGTCACGGTCTCGCAAGACTCTCGCCCCACTCGGTACAATTACAACGACTCACGCAAGAGCCGAGGGAATGTGTGGTTTTACAAAACTCACTCAACTAACTAGGGTTCACCTAGAGCAAGCGCTAAAGCGGTCTAACTAACCTAAGCACTTCGCAAAGCACCTACGCTAATCACCGAGTGATTCTATTAAGCACTTGGGTGTTTGAGCTCTTGGAAATATGCACTATGTGCCTTGGTATGTTGCTTGGGCTCTCACACTTGAGAATGGCCGGTTGGGGTGGTATTTATAGCCTCCAAACTCCAAACTAGCCGTTGGACAGAAAGCTGCAACTTTCTGTCGTCGGGTGCACCGGACAGTCCGGTGCACCACCGAACAGCCACTGTGCAGTGTCCGGTGCACACCGGACAGTCCGGTGCCGACTGTCCGGTGCCCCATCGGACAGATCGGTGCTACAGCCAGAGAGCGCCTGTCTGTGGGCCTCTCTGCGCAGATTGTCCGGTGCCACACCGGACAGTCCGGTGCACACCGGACAGCACTGTCCGGTGCGCCACCAGGCGCTGGCTGATAGCTCGTTTCTTGGGTTTCTTCGCTGATTTCTTTGGGCTTCTTTTGCTCTTGACTCTTGGACTTCTATGCATCTTTTTATGTCTTCTTTTGAGGTGTTGCATCCTCATCGCCTAGGTCCAATCCTCATCACATCCTATGAACTACAATTATAAACACTCGCAAACATATTAGTCCACAGGTTGTGTTAATCATCAAACACCAAAACTCAATTAGCCAAATGGCCGGGGTCCATTTTCCTTACAATCTCCCCCTTTTTGGTGATTGATGACAACACAACCAAAGCAAGCAAATAATACAAGTATTTGAATGAAAATATGCAATCTACTTGCTAGGATGTATGATTGTCCCCACAATGTGATATTATGGACTTAAGCCTCCCCCTAACTCCATAATTCACTTACTTCCTATTTTTGGACCAAATAACCAAAACCACTTGAAAAACTGTTTGTAGATATAAAATTTTAAATTGGTGGTGATTGGTGTTTGATATAGTTTTTATTGCTTTTGTCCCTAAACTTCTCCCCTTTGGCATCAACCACCGAAAAGGAAGACATTAAAAGCATGTAGGAAGTAAATTAAAGCTTGCCCTCGATAAGAATTCTATCAAATGATACCACTAGAAGGATATTAGAATAAAACCACTTGTAGGATTTTTAAATTAAACCACATGAATGATACCAGTTGAAAAGATTACTCCCCCTAAATGAGTGTTCTCTTTAGAAAGAAGTTTCTCCCCCTTTTTAGAGATGAAGAAATACTCCCCCTGACAGAGATTCTCTACTTAGGAAAAAGCATGTGAAAATTAGAGGTGCAAGACATGATTTGAAAAGACTAACTTCCCTGATGCATAGGTAACAGAATATGAGTTAACTACTTATGCATTTTTAGCAACATGGAAGCATATGATATGAAATATAGTCTAATCAAATTTTGGAGAAAACATGTAAATGATACTTGATGTAGTCTCAAAAGATACCGATTGAAAGTCAATGGCGAGTTTGAGAGACATGAGAGTTCTTGGAGATTTTTGCAGTGGAAGATTGTTGTCTTTCTCCGGGGACATTATTTTCCTTACAATGAGACTATCACATGAAATAGACTTGAAAAGATGTTAGTCTCAAAGTATTGGATTATAGATTAACCTCCCCCTAAAGGTGTGCATACAAGTTTTGAATACTTGTAGAAGACTTGCACTTTGATTTGATATCAAGAGGGGCAAATTATCTACAATCCTAACTTTGGCACATATAAGTTAAATGATACAATTTGTAGAAATCAAAAAATTTCAATTGATGCATCATTTACTATGGAGTGATATAGAAGCTATGTGCCATGCTTAAGTAAACATTTTAAGCCATGTAGGTTTGCTTAAATATATGAATTTTAAAGCAAGCAATCCTACCATGTGATTTACCTAGTATGCATGATTTAAAAGTAAATAACAAATGTAATACTAGGCAAGAAAGGTAAACTAGATACAAGATAAATAGATACGCATATCTAAAAACAAGAGATACAATAAATCTAGTTACCTTAGTCATGGGTGGGAAATTTGGGTCTAAATTATACACTAACTAACTTGGCAATGAGCTTGATCCAATATGATGTATCCCATGATATACATCCTAACTTTGCCAAGTCTCCAAATTTCTCGTTGACCTTTGGTCCACTCACTTCCCTTTCGGGATCCAAACCTTCTTGGTGCTTTTCATGGTTGAAATTATTTCTTTTGGCACCCAGATGCATTTGGCTCCTTTTCCTTTGTTGGCTTGCTTGTTGGCCTTGATTGCTATCACCTTTCCATTCTTTTTCTTCTTGATCAAATATGGTGTAGCATCCTTTTTGTTCACCTTTTTGATGTAGGTGTTGGAGATTTTGCTTGATGGCTTTTGCTTGAGCTTTTGCCTTTGTTTATCCCTGGTCATCGCCTTGCATTGGAAAGACTTGTGGCCTTCCATGTGGCATAGCCTACAAATCACAGTTTCTCCCTCCATAGGCTTGTTCACTCCCGCAGTGGTGTTATCCTGTGGAGGTCGGATTTGTTTGGCTTTGCCTTTCTTGTCATACAAAGCCTTGCCAAGGCGAGCCACTTCTTGCTTTAATTGTTCATTTTCCTTTGCAACCTCATCCGAACATGTCTCTACAACAATATTCTCAACAACGACTTGGTTGCAGGGGTTAGAATCATCAATTAAATCAAAGCAGGAAGTAGAAGCATCTTTCTTAATTATTTCAGGTATTTCAACTAAAGATGCTGCTGGGAATTTCTATTTTCTCTAGCAAATTTTCAATAGCTTCTTTGGAGCTAGCTAACTTAGCCTTAAGTTTTTCATTCTTTTTAATAAGGCTATCATCGGTAGCAGTGGATGGAGCACTAGATTCTAATAGCTCAATTTTAGTTGATAGCTCACTATTTAGGTTTGCAAAAGTTTAAAATTTTTCTAGCAAACCTTTGTAATCATTTTGAGAGCTAACCAACTTATTTTTGAAAGTTTTAAGTTGAGCTTTTTGCTTAGTGCAAACATCCTGTAAAAATTCTACGGCTTCCGCAAGCTCATCTAGAGAGGGCTTTCCCTCACCTTCATCATCACTACTACTTTCATCACTAGAGGATGGAATGCTTTTGTTACCTCTTGCCATAAGGCATTTGTGTGATGACTGTGATGAGCGTGACAAGGACCGGTGGCTGCGCGTCCTTGGAGGTTCAGCTTCGCTTGAAGAATCATCCCAAGTTCTAACACTTGTTAGCGCCTTGCCTTTGCTCCTCTCCTTTTTGGGTTTGGCCATATTTGGACAGTTGTCCCTGAAGTGGCCCTTCTCCCCACATGCGAAGCATCCTCTCTTCCTTTGCTTTTTCCTGTCAATGTTAAAGAGAAGATCCTCGACCTGTAGGGGCACACCCATTAGATTAATCTTGCGGATCATCCTCATTACCTTTCCGACGCGTCGGATTGTTTCTTCATCCTCGGAGGATGATGTGCATGGTTGATTATCTTCATCATCATCACTTTCTTCTTCCTCCTCTTCTTCACTTGAGGAACTTGGAGTGGGAGCCTTCTTTTTGCCCTTCCTTTCATCACATGCAAAAGCATATGGTCTTGAGGAAGTTGGCTCCTCTCCCCGACTCATTTTTCGCGACATCTCAAAGGCCGCGATTTTCCCAATCACAATGGTCGGGGTCATGTTGCTCAAGTCCTCCATATTGTGAAGGATAGTGATGATGCTCCCATATCTTTGTTGTGGTAGCAAGAAGATAATCTTCCTCACAATGTCCGCATCACCTAGCTTATTAATGCCAATAGAATTGAGCTCATTGATAATTAGATTCAAACGAGAACACATGTCTCTAACAAGCTCATCATCTTTCATGGCAAAAGAATTATACTCATTTAAGACTAGGCAATATTTTTGCTCACGGACATTGGATGTGCCGTCATGGAGCTCATGCAATTTTAGCAAAATCTCATTAGCAGTTTTCAAGGTAAATACTTGATTGAAAATATCCATGCTAAGAGATTCATACAAGCAATTTTTGGCTCAAGCATTTAAATGAATTTCTTTTTCCTCACTCGTGGTGGGTTTCTCGGGATTCTTGAGGGGTTTCATCCCGTCATGAGTGACTCTCCAAACACCTAGATCAACGGCCTCTAGGTAACAAGCCATTCTAGCACTATAATATGGGAAGTTAGTGCCGTCGAAATGTGGTGGCCTATGGATATCCATCCCTTCCTCTAAAAAGCGTCGGCTCTTTTAGCGGTGAAGCTAAAAACGTTTCAAATGAGCCAAACCGGGCTCTGATACCACTTGTAGGAAACGGGTGACGCCTAAGAGGGGGGGGAGTGAATTAGGACTTCTAAAACTTTCACTAAACTAGGCCACAATTAAATCCCTAGAGCAAAACCTATGCAAGTAATCAAACTAGAATGTGCAAACTAGGTTTTGTCTAAGTGTTGCTATCTCTACCGCAAAGGCTAAGTTTCAATCTACACTAAATAAGTATGAATACAAGATTGAAACTTAAATGCTTAATATAAATGCGGAAACTTAAAGAGCAAAGTAGAGAAGCAAACTCTCGTGGATGACGCCGGTATTTTTACCGAGGTATCCGGAACCGCGCAAGGTCCCGACTAATCCTCGTTGGTGCCCCTACGCAAAGGGAAGCCCACGCGAGGGCCAAGCACCACGGTCGAGTAACTCCGTAGAGAGCCGCGGGCCTTCTCCACGCGCAAGTGGTGCTCCGCTTCCGGCTCCTCTCGGACGCTCCCCACCATCTCCACTATCGAGCTTCTGGCCGAAACGCCGCGGGCCTCATTCCCTCCGGTACACGGTGGCGGCCGTGACACAAACGCGGTTGTCACGGTCTCGCAAGACTCTCGCCCCACTCGGTACAATTACAACGACTCACACAAGAGCCGAGGGGATGTGTGGTTTTACAAAACTCACTCAACTAACTAGGGTTCTCCTAGAGCAAGCGCTAAAGCGGTCTAACTAACCTAAACACTTCGCAAAGCACCTACGCTAATCACCGAGTGATTCTATTAAGCACTTAGGTGTTTGAGCTCTTGGAAATATGCACTATGTGCCTTGGTATGTTGCTTGGGCTCTCATACTTGAGAATGGCCGGTTGGGGTGGTATTTATAGCCTCCAAACCCCAAACTAGCCGTTGGACAGAAAGCTGCAACTTTCTGTCATCGGGTGCACCGGATAGTCCGGTGCACCACCGGACAGCCACTGTGCAGTGTCCGGTGCACGCCACGTCAGCCGACCGTTGGCGCCTGTAGCAGTCGACCGTTGGATCCGACCGTTGCCATCTGTCCGGTGCACACCGGACAGTCCGGTGCCGACTGTCCGGTGCCCCATCGGACAGACCGGTGCTACAGCCAGAGAGAGCCTGTCTGTGGACCTCTCTGCGCAGACTGTCCGGTGCCACACCGGACAGTCCGGTGCACACCGGACAGCACTGTCCGGTGCACCACCAGGCGCTGGCTGACAACCCGTTTCTTAGGTTTCTTCGCTGATTTCTTTGGGCTTCTTTTGCTCTTGAGTCTTGGACTTCTATGCATCTTTTTATGTCTTCTTTTGAGGTGTTGCATCCTCATCGCCTAGGTCCAATCCTCATCACATCCTGTGAACTACAATTATAAACACTCGCAAACATATTAGTCCACAGGTTGTGTTAATCATAAAACACCAAAACTCAATTAGCCAAATGGCCGAGGTCCATTTTCCTTACAATACTGATACTACTTGTCGGCGTTTCGAGACCGGGGGGTCCCTAAGCCGATGAGTGAGTGTGCCGCGTGCCCCAGCCTAGATGGGTCGAGCGCGTGGGCGAGCGCGAAGGGGGGAGAAGCGAGGTGGCCGGAGCCGAGTCGTGAGGGAGGTGGAGATCCCGCGGCCTTCGTGTTCGCCCCGCGCCTAGGTCGGGTGCGCTTGCAGTAGGGGGTTACAAGCGTCCACGCGGGTGAGGGGAGCGAGCGGCCCCAAGAGAGCGCCTGCCCCAGCCCTCGTTCCCGCGGGGCCAACCTCCTCTAAGAAGGCCCTGGTCCTTCCTTTTATAGGCGTAAGGAGAGGATCCAGGTGTACAAATGGGGGTGTAGCAAGGTGCTACGTGTCTAGCGGGGGAGAGCTAGTGCCCTAAGTACATGCCAAGGTGGCAGCCGGAGAGATCTTGGCACCCAGCTGGTGTGGTGTCGTGGCTGTCGGAGGAGTAATAGAGCCTGATGGAGGGACAGCTGTCGGAGAGGTTGGGCCCTTGCTGACGTCCCCCTGCTTCCGTAAGGGAGCTGAGAGCCCCCGTCGTCTTGGGTCTAGCGGGGCGCCATCATTGCCTGTCTGGCGGAGCTAGCCAGATGGGACGTCGGTCCTGTTCTCTGCGGCCCGAGTCGGCTCGGGGTAGGGTGATGATGGCGCTTCCTGTTGACGTGGCGGACTTGTGCCCTAGGTCGGGCGACGTGGAGGCTCCTCCGAAGCCGAGGTCGAGTCTGTCCTGTATGGCCGAGGCCGAGCCCGAGCTCCTGGGTCGGGCGAGGCGGAGGTCGTTTGGCAGAGGCCAGGGCGGAGTCCGACCCCTGGGGTCGGGCGAGGCGGAGTTCGTCGTCTTCCGGGGCCTTAGCCCGAGTCCGAGCCCTGGGTCAGGCGGAGTTCGCCGTGTTCCGGGGCCTTAGCCCGAGTCCGAGCCCTGGGTCGGGCGGAGCGGAGTTCGCCGTCTTCCGGGGCCTTAGCCCGAGTCCGAGCCCTGGGTCAGGCGGAGCGGAGTTCGCCGTCTTCCGGGGCCTTAGCCCGAGTCCGAGCCCTGGGTCGGGCGGAGCGGAGTTCGCCGTCTTCCGGGGCCTTAGCCCGAGTCCGAGCCCTGGGTCGGGCGGAGCTTCCTATGGCGCCTTTGGCAAGGCCTGGCTGCCTGTCAGTCTCACTCTGTCAAGTGGCACTGCAGTCGGGATGGCGCAGGCGGCGCTGTCCTTCTGTCAGACCGGTCAGTGGAGCGGCGAAGTGACGGCGGTCACTTCGGCTCTGCCAGGGGGCGAGCGTTAGGATAAAGGTGCCAGACTACCTTTGCGTTAAATGCCCCTGTGACTCGGTCGGTCGGCGCGACGATTTAGTCAGGGTTGCTTCTTAACGAAGGCAAGGCCTCGGGCAAGCCGGAGATGCGTCTGCCATAAAAAGGGGGCCTCGGGCGAGACGGAAACACCTCAGGGTCGGCTGCCCTTGCCCGAGGCTAGGCTCGGGCGAGGCGTGATCGAGTCACTCGTATGGACTGATCCCTGACTTAATCGCACCCATCAGGCCTCTGCAGCTTTATGCTGATGGGGGTTACCAGCTGAGAATTAGGCGTCTTGAGGGTACCCCTAATTATGGTCCCCGACAGTAGCCCCCGAGCCTCGAAGGGAGTGTTAGCACTCGCTTGGAGGCTTTCGTCGCACTTTTTTGCAAGGGGACCAACCTTTCTCGGTTGCATTTTGTTCCGGTGGGTGCGCGCGAGCGCACCCGCCGGGTGTAGCCCCCGAGGCCTCGGAGGAGTGGTTTCACTCCTTCGAGGTCTTAATGCCTTGCGTAACGCTTCGGCTGGTCTGGTGGTTCCCTCATGCGAACAGGCCGTAGCCCGGGTGCACTGTCGGGGCCCAAGTTCTCGGGCTGGTATGTTGACGCTGTCAACGGTTTGGCCGGAGCCGGGTTTGCGAGAGCAGCCCCCGAGCCTCCGCACAGGGCGAGAGGGCGATCAGGGACAGACTCGGCTTTTTTACATACGCCCCTACGCCGCCTTTCCGCAAGGAGGAGGGGGGGAGAGCGCCATGTTACCCTCGATGGGCACCGAACATGGTGTCTCCGGTGAGCTGCAAGCGGGTAATCCGAGTGGACGTCCGTGCCCCGTTCGTTGGGGGTCGGCTAGGGGCCCGGAGGCACGCCCAAAAGTACCTGCGGGTGATCTGCCGGACCCGGTCCCCTGGCGACGGGGTCCGAGGGCTCGATGCCTCCCTCCGATGGGATTCCGTTACAGGATCGTTCCCGCTGGTCTCGGAAATGTCCTAGGGTACCTCGGGAGCGCAGCCCGAGCCTTGGTTATGTATCGAACGTACCCCTGGTCATCCCTCGCTCGGTGTCTGAGGCGACTGTGAACCCTTCGGGGGGCCAGCCTTCGAACCCCTGATCAGTAATGGGCGCGGAGCCCGAGTAGCCTGAGGCGGCCGTGGAACCCTTCGGGGGGCCGACCTTCGAACCCCTGACCAGTAGTGGGTGTCGGGCCCACGCGATCTGAGGCGGCTGTTGAACCCTTCGGGGGGCCAGCCTTCGAACCCCTGATCAGTAAGGAGGCTCGGAGCCTAGTTCCTTCACGGGGAAGGATCCCTTTAGGGGTATCCCCTTTCCCGGTCCCTGTTGCAAGAGATAGAGAAAGAGGGAAAAGGAAAAAGGATACGAAATTGAACGACGCGGCGTACCTTTTTTTGGTGTGGTCGTTTTGGCGAAGGCGAAGCGTCGCCAGCTGCTCCTGCCAGAAGCGCCGCCTGTCCAGCCGTGGAGTTAATGCGACGGGGCGAGTAGTTGGCGGGGCTGCCGTTGCGCGTGCGCGAGCCGTTCGAGGGACGGGTCACGGGCGCGTCGTCTTCACGCCGTGAGAGGGGGTTCTCTCGCTGCCTCCGGATGGGACGTGAGCTTGGCTGACGGCGTGACCGCTGCTCCCGCGCGCCTGCCACTGTCATTACTGCCGGCCCACTTTTGACCGCGTTTGACCGCTGCGTCAGGCTGGCGCTGCTGGGTCGCACGCTGGGTCGCCTCGGGTCGCGGTATCGGTTCTGCAATCGAGGAGGTGCGGTGGTGGCGCAAGTGGTACAGTTGCTTGCATGCAGCATCCGGCGCGCCGGTCGCGCGACGCGTGGGCTTGGGCCTCCGTGCTGGCATGTCAGGAGTCGGAGAGGCGCGTCCACTTGGCGCGGTTGCATGCCGCCTGCACGGCTGCCTGCCCCTTTCGCCTGTTGGTCTGGGCAAAAGTGGAGGGTCACTTGTAACCGCTGGGTGGTTGCGTGCGCCGTGCGCGGCGGTTTGGCTTCTTCTGCTCGGAGCCGGTCTGCATGACATGCGGGACCCAGCCCCCGCGCCGCAGGAGAGGGCTTTGGAGGCGTGTTGGAGAAGACTCGGCCCGTGACGGTCGGGGGCGCAAGCAGGGAGAGTCGCCTTTAAAAGGAGGGCGACCCCTTTCGTAAGGCGACCACGTCTTCTTTCTCCCTTATGCACTGTGTTCTTCCACCTTCCAAGCCCCCGGATGGGGGAAACCACCGTCTTTTCGCCTCATCATTGGAGGAACACAACTCCGTGGGAGTTGGTACCTTTCAGCCATCGTTCGGCTTCAAGGATTTTCATCATGCAGCCCGGCCGCTTCCCTTCGCTGGTGGTCACCCAAGGTGGTGACCTCCAGCTCCTAGATGGGGAGAGGCGAACCGGGCTGCGGTCTCGGCCCCACCCTCAGTGTTGAGGGTGTTCGTCATCCTCGCCGGGGCGGGGAGTGAGGCGAGCCGGGGCTCTGCCTCCTGCGCAGGTCGGCGGGCCACCTCTTCTTCCAGCTTCTGGTGGTGGCAATCGCCCCTTGGCCCTACGGCGGAGACGTCCTCCAGCCATGTCGGGGAAGGCGAACTGTTGCTGCCCAGCTAGGATGCAACATTCCGTCCCCTTCCTCGCACTCGCGGCGAGGACGGCTGCGAGGATCTGCCGGGACGCTTGAGGCGACCTGCATTTTGCTGGTGATTCGCCCAGAGCTTGTCGCTCCACGGGCTTCCCTGGCGGGGAGGTTGTCCATACCCGTGGAGATGGAACCGGAGTTCCGTTTGTAATGGCACTTCGAATGCCAGGGTTTTTTGTTCATTTCGGCTTTCGGGGCCTGAACATGTATGTAACTTCGGCACGGAGCCGTGTTTTTTCCTCATTTCTGAGCACTAAGACTCGCCTGTTGACTATCTGAACCGCTTCACCAAGCATGAGTCGCCCCGTGTCAAGGTGACAAGTGAGGTATCCGTATCCCGGAGGCGTAGGAGTCCTCGGCTCGGTCGGCCTTGCTGTCCGAGGTTCCTCTAGCTTAGTTAAAGAGACCCCTCGGCCGCTCTTCGACAAGCCGAGGCCAGGGGTAGCGATATCAGTATGAACAGAGGCGGAGTTGGCTCGGAAATGAAACCTGGTTGGCCGGAGCCTAGCCGGGTTGTCCGTTGGCAGGATCGACGCCGGAGTTGATCTGCCGAGGCTTCGGACCGGGCCGGCGCCCTCGGAAGGCGGCTGGCCGAGGCCCCGGAGGTGGCTGGCCGAGCCGCCTGCTCGGACCGGATTCCCGGAGAAGTCCCTGACAGCGATTTGCCCGGGTGTGGTGATGACGTCGTCCTTCGGAGCGGAGACCCTCGGGCCGCGTCGCCGTCCGAGGCTAGGTCGGGCCTCGCCGAAGGTGCCGTCGATGCTGAGGGTGTTGCTGCCCCCTTCCAGCGTCAAGACCCGAGCCTGCAGGATTAGATTGTTTTGTAGCGTGTGCCTTGTGCGGCCGCCGAGGCCAGAACACGCACCCTCGCTGCGTTGTAAAGCTGCGTCTCTTTTCCTCTTGTTTCGAGTATCTGGACTTTTTGTCGGTAACAGGGATGTTTGTGCGAGCGAGAGCTGCTTCTCGCGGAAGGTGATGAGTGAGGTATCCGTATCCCGGAGGCGTGGGAGTCCCTCGGCTCGGTCGGCCTTGCCGCTTACGCGTACTTTCACCCGTCCATGAGGCCCTGTCGCCGACTCGGTCGAGAAGGCTCGAAGGATCGCTTCGGCAGAAGGGCTTCCGAACGTAAAGACTTGTTCGATCCGCGGAGCCACTTTATCCGAACGCGAGTTACTTATCGCAGAAGGTGATGAGTGAGGTATCCGTATCCCGGAGGCGTAGGAGTCCCTCGGCTCGGTCAGCCTTGGCTGCTTACGTGTACTCCGTCGTTTCCAGGACCCACTTTTCGAAGTAGCCAAAAAGCACGAAAGATATTCTGGTAGAAGAGATTTTTTTCGAGGAAAATTTTGACGCAGAGGGGGTTTCCCCCCTTTTAGCCCCCGAGGGAGGGTCGGGCTTTGCCGAGGCGAGGCCGACCCTTCCTTGTTGACTAAACTTTGCGTGGGTGCGAGGTATATGAACAACTTGGAAACATCTTAAGGGTAGAAGCGACGTAGCTGTTGGATGTTCCAAGCGTTGCCGTAGACCTCGCCTTGACTGTTGGCCAGCTTGTACGTTCCGGGCTTCAGAACTTTGGCGATGACGAATGGCCCCTCCCAGGGGGGCGTGAGCTTGTGCCTCCCTCGGGTGTCTTGCCGCAGCCGAAGCACTAGGTCGCCCACCTGGAGGTCTCGGGGTCGGACCCCTCGGGCGTGGTAGCGTCGCAGGGACTGCTGATACCGCGCCGAGTGTAGTAAGGCCCTGTCCCGAGCCTCTTCCAGCTGGTCCAGCGAGTCTTCTCGGCTAGCTTGGTTGCTTTGATCATCGTAGGCTCTCGTCCTCGGGGAGCCGTATTCCAGGTCCGTGGGCAAGACGGCCTCGGCCCCGTAGACCAGGAAGAACGGCGTGAAACCCGTGGCTCGGCTCGGCGTCGTCCTCAGGCTCCAGACCACCGAGGGGAGTTCCTTCATCCATCGCTTGCCGAACTTGTTGAGGTCGTTGTAAATCCGAGGCTTGAGCCCTTGTAGAATCATGCCATTGGCACGCTCTACTTGCCCATTCGACATGGGATGAGCTACGGCAGCCCAGCCCACCCGGATGTTGTGATCCTCGCAAAAATCCAAGAATTTTTTGCCGGTGAACTGGGTGCCGTTGTCGGTGATGATGGAGTTTGGGACCTCGAAGCGATGGATGATGTTGGTGAAGAACGCCACCGCCTGCTCGGACCTGATGCTGTTCAGGGGTCGGACCTCGATCCACTTGGAGAATTTGTCGACGGCGACCAGCAGGTGCGTGTAGCCCCCGGGCGCCTTCTGTAGAGGGCCGACGAGGTCCAGACCCCACACAGCGAAGGGCCAGGTGATGGGTATCGTCTGCAGAGCCTGAGCGGGCAGGTGGGTCTGCTTCGCAAAGAATTGACACCCTTCGCAGGTGCGGACAATTCTAGTGGCGTCAGCCACCGCCGTCGGCCAGTAGAAGCCTTGCCGGAAAGCGTTCCCGACGAGGGCTCGAGGCGCTGCATGATGGCCGCAAGCCCCCGAGTGTATCTCTTGCAGGAGTTCCTGACCTTCGGCGATGGAGATGCACCGCTGGAGGATGCCCGAGGGGCTGCGGTGGTAGAGCTCCTTCTCATCGCCCAGCAAGACGAACGACTTGGCGCGTCGCGCTACCCGCCGTGCCTCGGCCTGGTCGAGGGGTAGCTCTCCTTGGCGGAGATACTGCAGGTATGGGGCCTGCCAATCTTGGTCAGGCGTGACCCCACTCCGCTCCTCCTCGATGCGCAGCGCCTCGCCCTCGGGAGCCGAGGGTACCTCGGGCTGAACCGAGGACGGCTCGGGCTGGGCCGAGGTTACCTCGGACTCGGGCGTGTCGCTGATCTTGACGGAGGGTTGGTGCAGATCCCGGGAGAAGACATCCGGGGGAACCGTCGTTCGTCCCGAGGCTATCTTTGCCAGCTCGTCCGCAGTCTCGTTGTAGCGCCGGGCGATGTAGTTAAGCTCGAGCCCGTAGAACTTGTCTTCCAGGCGTCGAACCTCATCACAGTAGGCCTCCATCTTCGGGTCGCGGCAGTGGGAGTTCTTCATGACCTGGTCGATGACGAGCTGCGAGTCGCCGCGAGCGTCGAGGCGTCGGACCCCTAGCTCGATGGCGATTCGCAGTCCGTTGATCAGAGCTTCGTACTCAGCCACATTGTTGGACGCCGGGAAATGGAGGCGCAGTACGTAGCGCAGGTGTTTCCCGAGGGGCGAGACAAAGAGCAGGCCCGCGCCGGCTCCCGTCTTCATCAGCGACCCGTCGAAAAACATGGTCCAGAGCTCCGGTTGGATCGGAGCCGTCGGCAACTGTGTGTCGACCCATTCGGCTACGAAGTCCGCCAGTACCTGGGACTTGATGGCCTTCTGAGGGGCGAACGAGATTGTCTCGCCCATGATTTCCACCGCCCACTTTGCGATCCGTCCCGAAGCCTCTCGGCACTGGATGATCTCCCCCAGGGGGAAGGATGACACCACAGTTACCGGATGAGACTCGAAGTAATGTCGCAACTTTCGCCTCGTCAGGATCACTGCATACAGCAGCTTCTGAACTTGTGGGTAGCGGATCTTGGTTTCGGACAGCACCTCGCTGACGAAGTAAACTAGCCTCTGAATGGGCAATGCATGCCCCTCTTCTTGCCTTTCGACCACGATCGCGGCGCTAACCACCTGAGTGGTAGCGGCGACGTAGACCAAGAGGGCTTCTCCATCAGCCGGGGGTACCAAGACGGGCGCCTGGGTGAGGAGCGCCTTCAGGTTCTCGACAGCTTCCTCGGCCTCGGGGGTCCAAGTGAAGCACTCGGCCTTCCTTAAGAGATGGTACAGGGGCAGGCCTCTTTCGCCGAGGCGCGAGATGAAACGGCTCAAAGCCGCGAGACATCCCATGACCCTCTGTACGCCTTTTAAGTCCTTGATGGGCCCCATGCTGGTGATGGCTGCGATCTTCTCCGGGTTGGCTTCGATGCCCCGCTCGGAGACGATGAATCCCAGGAGCATGCCTCGGGGCACCCCGAAGACACACTTCTTGGGATTGAGCTTGACGTCCTTTGCCTTGAGACACCGGAATGTCACTTCAAGGTCGGAGAGGAGGTCGGAGGCTTTCCTTGTCTTGACTACGATGTCATCGACGTAGGCCTCGACCGTGCGACCGATGTGTTCGCCGAACACATGGTTCATGCACCGCTGGTACGTTGCACCCGCGTTCCTCAAACCGAACGGCATGGTGACATAGCAGTACATGCCGAAGGGCGTGATGAAAGAGGTCGCGAGCTGGTCGGACTCTTTCATCTTGATTTGATGATACCCCGAGTAGGCATCGAGGAAAGACAGGGTTTCGCACCCAGCAGTGGAATCCACGATTTGATCGATGCGAGGTAGAGGGTAGGGAACCTTCGGGCATGCTTTGTTGAGACCAGTGTAGTCTACACACATCCGCCATTTCCCTCCTTTCTTCCTCACAAGCACAGGGTTGGCAAGCCATTCGGGATGGAATACCTCTTTGATGAACCCTGCTGCCATCAGCTTGTGGATCTCCTCGCCTATCACCCTGCGCCTTTCCTCGTCGAATCGGCGCAGAGGTTGCCTGACCGGCCGGGCTCCGGCCCGAATATCCAGCGAGTGCTCGGCGACATCCCTCGGTATGCCGGGCATGTCCGAGGGACTCCACGTAAAGACGTCGGCGTTTGCACGGAGAAAGTCGACGAGCACTGCTTCCTATTTGGGGTCGAGCCCGGAACCGATCCGGATCTGCTTGGAGGTGTCGCCACTGGGGTCGAGAGGGACGGCCTTAACCGTCTCCGCTGGCTCGAAGTTGCCGGCGTGTCGCTTCACGTCCGGCACCTCTCGGGAGAGGTTTTCCAGGTCGACGATGAGGACCTCGGACTCGGCGAGGGCCTCGGCGTACTCCACGCACTCCACATCGCATTCGAACGCGTGTTTGTACGTGGGGCCGACGGTGATGACCCCGTTGGGGCCCGACATCTTGAGCTTCAGGTAGGTGTAGTTGGGGATGGCCATGAACTTCGCGTAGCATGGCCTCCCCAATACTGCGTGGTAGGTTCCTCGGAACCCTACCACCTCGAACGTCAAAGTCTCCCTTCGGAAGTTGGAGGGTGTTCCAAAGCAGACAGGAAGGTCGAGCCGTCCGAGGGGCTGGACGCGCTTCCCAGGAATGATCCCGTGGAAGGGCGCAGCGCCTGCTCGGACGGAGGACGGATCGACGCGCAGGAGCCTGAGGGTCTCGGTGTAGATGATATTGAGGCAGCTGCCCCATCCATCAGGACCTTGGTGAGCCTAACATCGCCGATGATGGGGTCGACGACGAGCGGGTACTTCCCCGGGCTCGGCACGTGGTCGGGGTGGTCATCTTGGTCGAAGGTGATGGGCTTGTCGGACTAGTCTAGGTAGACTGGCGCCGCCACCTTCACCGAGCAGACCTCCCGACGCTCTTGCTTGCGATGCCGAGCCGAGGCATTCGCCGCATGCCCTCCGTAGATCATGAAGCAGTCGCGGACCTCGGGGAACTCTCCTGCTTGGTGATCTTCCTTTTTGTCGTCGTCGCGGGCCCTGCCACCCTCAGCGGGTGGCCTGGCCTTGTGGAAGTGGCGCCGAAGCATGACGCACTCCTCGAGGGTGTGTTTGATGGGCCCCTGATGGTAAGGGCACGTCTCCTTGAGCATCTTGTCGAAGAGGTTGGCACCTCCGGGGGGCTTCCGAGGGTTCTTGTACTCGGTGGCGGCGACAAGGTCTGCGTCGGCAGCGTCGCGTTTCGCTTGCGACTTCTTCCTGCCTTTCTTCTTGGCGCTGCTCGGAGTAGACGCCTCGGGAGCATCTTCCGACGGGCGGCCCTGGGGCTGCTTGTCCTTTCGGAAGATGGCCTCGACCGCCTCCTGGCCAGAGGCGAACTTGGTGGCGATGTCCATCAGCTCGCTCGCCCTGGTGGGGGTCTTGCGACCCAACTTGCTTACCAGGTCTCGGCAGGTGGTGCCGGCAAGGAACGCGCTGATGACATCGGAGTCGGTGATGTTGGGCAGCTCGGTGCGCTGCTTCGAGAATCGCCGGATGTAGTCCCGAAGAGACTCTCCCGGCTGCTGCCGGCAACTTCGGAGGTCCCAGGAATTCCCGGGGCGCACGTACGTGCCCTGGAAGTTGCCGGCGAAAGCTTGGACCAAATCCTCCCAGTTGGAAATCTGCCCCGGAGGCAGGTGCTCCAACCAAGCGCGAGCAGTGTCGGAGAGGAACAGGGGGAGGTTACGGATGATGAGGTTGTCGTCGTCCGTTCTACCCAGTTGACAGGCCAGGCGGTAGTCCGCGAGCCACAATTCCGGTCTTGTTTCCCCCGAGTACTTGGTGATAGTAGTCAGGGGTCGGAATCGGGTCGGGAACGGCGCCCGTCGAATGGCTCGGCTGAAGACCTGCGGACCGGGTGGTTCGGGCGAGGGACTTCGATCCTCCCCGCTGTCGTAGCGTCCCCCACGCCTAGGGTGATAGCCTCGGCGCACCCTTTCGTCGAGGCGGGCCCGACGGTCGCGATGAGGGTGCTCGTCGCCGAGGCGGCCCGGGGCCGCAGGCGCGGTGTTGCGCGTGCGCCCGGTGTAGACCGAGGCTTCCCGCATGAGTCGGGAAGTCGCGGCACGAGGTTCCGAGGGGTACCCCTGCCTTCGGGAGGCAGAGCTCTCGGCCCGACGGGCCGCAGCGCCTTCCAGGAGATGCTTGAGTTCTCCCTGGATTCGCCGGCCCTCGGTGGTCGATGACTCCGGCATCGCGCGGAGGAGCATCGCTGCGGCTGCCAGATCCTGACCGGTCCCGCTGGATGCGGGTGGCGGCCTGTCCCTGGCATCGTTGGCGATGCGGTGCTGGAGACCCTGGGGCAGGTGACGTATTTCTCCGGCCGGGGGCTGGCCCGCCCATACCTGCCCGACGTCCCGGCGGGTCAACTCGAGCGCTCCCGCCCCCTCGTCGAGCCCGGCCTGCGCCCCGCGGACTTGCTCGAGCTGTGGGTCGTGACCCCCCGCCGGAACGGGGACCACAGCTAGCTCCCGCGGGATGTCGGCGCGAGGCACTGGCCTAGGGAGATCACCATCCTCCGGCATGCCGAGACGGTTGCCTCCGGAGGGATCCCCTAGCTCGACGTGGAAACATTCGCGGCTCGGGCCGCAGTCCTTGTCGTCAAGGCTGCGGCTGCCGTCGGAACAGTCGGAGAGGCAGTAGTTGCATGCGGTCATGAAGTCCCGCATGGCACTGGGGTTGCCAGATCCAGAGAAATCGCAGCAAATGCTGGGGTCGTCATCTTCCTCGGACCCAGAGGGCCCATAGGTCAAGACGCCCGTCAATCGGTCCCAAGGCGACCGCACACGAAACCCAAGAGAGGTTGTACTCGCCTCAACGTGAGCGCCCGCGAGAGCGAGGTCGCTAGGCGGGTTGAGGTCGAGTCGAAGTGACGAAGGATGGGAATCAGTCGGTACCTTTAGGTCGACGAGGAGCGACGAAGTCACGTCGGGGACTGATCGCGCCGTTGTCCTGGGTACGAGGGCGACGTCCTTCAGGCCCTCCGTGAGCGTGCTGGCGTCGTCCACTTGCTCGGGGTCGGCGTGTTGCGGGGGAACGGCGCTCGCCTTCGCCTCAAACGCGAGGGTGACGCCCGACGCGTCCTCCGTTGGGGCACTGGGGATGTCGATTCGCTCGACAGCCGACGGAGCGCAGCCTCCCGCTCGGCCCCGGTTGCCCCGCCTCCTCCTCCGATGGCGAGGGAGAGGATGGGGCGAGCTCGAATGTTGTTCTTCCCCCGCGCGGGGAAGACGTCGTCGATTCCGCCGCCGGCGGGCGGGCTGTCGGCCACCATTGTCGTCGTCGCGCGGCGGTGGAAGGAGTATCATGTCGTAGCTGCCGTCGAAAGACATGAACTCGAGGCTCCCGAAACGGAGCACCATCCCGGGTTGGAGAGGTCGTTGGAGACTGCCCATCTGGAGCTTGACGGGAAACTGCTCGTCAACACGCAGCAGGCCCCTACCTGGCGCGCCAACTGTCGGCGTTTCGAGACCGGGGGGTCCCTAAGCCGACGAGTGAGTGTGCCGCGTGCCCCAGCCCAGATGGGTCGAGCGCGTGGGCGAGCGCGAAGGGGGGAGAAGCGAGGTGGCCGGAGCCGAGTCGTGAGGGAGGTGGAGATCCCGTGGCCTTCGTGTTCGCCCCGCGCCCAGGTCGGGTGCGCTTGCAGTAGGGGGTTACAAGCGTCCACGCGGGTGAGGGGAGCGAGCGGCCCCAAGAGAGCGCCTGCCCCAGCCCTCGTTCCCGCGGGGCCAACCTCCTCTAAGAAGGCCCTGGTCCTTCCTTTTATAGGCGTAAGGAGAGGATCCAGGTGTACAAATGGGGGTGTAGCAAGGTGCTACGTGTCTAGCGGGGGAGAGCTAGTGCCCTAAGTACATGCCAAGGTGGCAGCCGGAGAGATCTTGGCACCCAGCTGGTGTGGTGTCGTGGCTGTCGGAGGAGTAACGGAGCCTGGTGGAGGGACAGCTGTCGGAGAGGTTGGGCCCTTGCTGACGTCCCCCTGCTTCCGTAAGGGAGCTGAGAGCCGCCGTCGTCATGGGTCTAGCGGGGCGCCATCATTGCCTGTCTGGCGGAGCTAGCCAGATGGGACGTCGGTCCTGTTCTCTGCGGCCCGAGTCGGCTCGGGGTAGGGTGATGATGGCGCTTCCTGTTGACGTGGCGGACTTGTGCCCTAGGTCGGGCGACGTGGAGGCTCCTCCGAAGCCGAGGTCGAGTCTGTCCTGTATGGCCGAGGCCGAGCCCGAGCTCCTGGTAATGATGGTGCCCCACGTGCACCATGACACCGGTGGCTCTCAGCCCCTTACGGCAGCAAGGAGACGTCAGCAGGATCCTTGCCACACTGCCAACTGTGCTCCTACAGGACTCAGGCGCTCCTCCGACGGCCACGCCATCGCGTGTACAGGGCTCAAGCTCTCCCCCGACGGCCACGTTGGCATGTACACAAGGCTTAGGCACTCCTCTGCCGGACACATTAGCGCATAGCTACGCCCCCCGTTGTACGTCTGGACCCTCTCCTTGCATCTATAAAAGGGAGGTCCAGGGCATCCTGGAGGGGGGTTCGCGCGAGGGAAGGGGCAGACGAACAGGCTCCCACTCTCTGCCTCACTCTCCCTCACGCGACGCGCTTGTAACCCCTACTACGAGCGACACCCTGGTGCAGGATAATACAAGGCTTGCCCCACATCTTGTGTTCCATCCCGCGCCAACCCATCTGGGCAGGGGCACGCAGCGATTTCACTCGTCGGTCCAGGGACCTCCCGGGTCCGAAACACCAACACTTTGTCTTGACAACGATGTCATCGACGTAAGCCTCGACCGTTCTGCCGATGTGCTCTCCGAACACGTGGTTCATGCACCTCTGGTAGGTGGCGCCTGCATTCCTCAAACCAAATGGCATTGTAGTGTAACAGTACATGCCAAAAGGTGTGATAAAAGAAGTCGCGAGCTGGTCGAACTCTTTCATCTTGATTTGGTGATAGCCTGAGTAGGCATCGAGGAATGACAGGGTTTCGCACCGAGCAGTGGAGTCCATGATTTGATCGATGCGAGGTAGAGCGTAGGGAACTTTCGGACATGCTTTGTTTAGACTAGTGTAGTCTACACACATCCTCCATTTCCCATCCTTCTTCCTTACAAGAACAGGGTTAGATAAACAATCGGGATGGAATACCTCTTTGATAAACCCTGCCGCGAGTAGCTTGTGGATCTCCTTGCCTATGGCCCTGCGCTTTTCTTCGTCAAAACGGCGTAGGGTTTGCTTCACGGGTCGGGCTCCAGCTCTGATATCCAGTGAATGCTCAGCGACATCCCTCGGTATGCCAGGCATGTCCGAGGGACTCCACGCAAAGACTTTGGCGTTCGCTAGGAGAAAGTCGACGAGCACTGCTTCCTATTTGGGGTCGAGCTCGGAGCCGATTCGGACTTTCTTGCTGGCATCGTTGCTGGGGTCGAGAGAGACGGACTTGACCGCCTCAACTGGTTCGAAGTTGCCGGCGTGCCGCTTCGCATCGGGCGCCTCCTTAGAGAGACGTTCCAGGTCGGCAATGAGGGCCTCGGACTCGGCGAGGGCCTCAGCGTACTCCACGCACTCCACGTCGCATTCGTACGCGTGGCGGTACGTGGATCCGACGGTGATGATCCCGCTCGGGCCCGACATCTTGAGCTTGAGGTAGGTGTAGTTGGGGACAGCCATGAACTTGGCGTAGCACGACCTTCCCAACACCGCATGGTAGGTTCCTCGGAACCCGACGACCTCAAAGGTGAGAGCTTCCTTTCGGAAGTTGGAGGGTGTCCTGAAGCAGACGGGTAAGTCGATCCGTTCGAGGGGCAGGATTCGCTTCCCGGGCGCGATCCCGTGGAAGGGTGCTTCACCGGCCCGGACCTCGGACCTATCAACCCCCAAGAGTTCTAGGGTTTCAGCGTAGATGATGTTAAGGCTGCTGCCTCCATCCATGAGGACTTTGGAGAGCCTAACATTGTCGATGATCGGATCGACGACGAGTGGGTACCTTCCTGGGCTTGGCACGAAGTCGGGGTGGTCGCCTCGGTCGAAGGTGATAGGCTTGTTGGACCAGTCTAGGTAGACTGGCGCTGCCACCTTCACCAAGCAGACCTCCCGGCGCTCCTACTTGCGGTGTCGAGCCGAGGCGTTCGCCGCCTGCCCGCCGTAGATCATGAAGCAGTTGTGGACCTCCGGGAACTCCTCTTCCTTGCCGCCCTCCTTCTTGTCTTTGTCATGGCCCTTGCCATCTTCCGCCGTGGCCCGGTCTTATGGAAGTAGCGCCGGAGCATGACACATTCTTCGAGGGTGTGCCTGACGGGCCCCTGGTGATAGGGGCTCAGCTCCTTGAGCATCTTGTCGAACACGCCGGCCCCTCCAGGAGGTTTTCGAGGGTTCCTGTGCTCGGCCGCAGTGACGAGATTCGCGTCAATGGCGTCGCGCTTCGCTTGCAACTTGTTCTTGGCTTTTTTCTTCATGCCCCGCTGGGCGGACGCCTCGGGGGCATCTTTCTTCGGCTCTCCCTGAGGTTGCTTGTCTTTTTGGAAGATGGCTTCAACCGCCTCTTGGCCCGATGCGAACTTGGTGGCGACGTCCATCAGTTCGCTCGCACGGGTGGGAGTCTTGCGCCCCAGTTTGCTCACCAGGTCTCGGCAAGTGGTGCCGGCAAGGAAAGCCCCGATGACATCTGAGTCGGTAACGTTGGGCAGCTCGGTGCGCTGCTTCAAAAACCGCCGGATGTACTCTCGGAGGGACTCCCCTGGTTGCTGGCAGCAGCTTCGGAGATCCCACGAGTTCCCAGGGCGCACGTACGTGCCTTGGAAGTTTCCCGCGAAATCCTTGACTAGATCATCCCAGTCGGAGATCTGCGCATGAGGCAGATGCTCCAGCCAGGCTCGGGCGGCGTCGGAGAGGAAAAGGGGTAGATTACGGATGATGAGGTTGTCATCATCTGCCCCTCCCAACTGGCATGCTAGTCGGTAGTCCGCGAGCCACAGCTCTGGCCTCGTCTCCCCCGAGTACTTGGTGATGGTAGTCGGGGCTCGAAAACGAGCAGGGAACGACGCTCGTCATATGGCCCGGCTGAAGACCCGCGGACCGGGTGGTTCGGGTGAAGGACTGCGATCCTCCTCGCTGTTGCAGCGTCCCCCACGCCTGGGATGGTAGCCTCAGCGCACCTTCTCGTCGAGGCAGGCTCGATGGTCGAGATGGTGGTGCTCGTTGCCGAGGCGATCCTGGGCGGCAGGCGCCTCGTCCCGCGTGCGCTCAGAATGGACCGAGGCTTCCCGAATGCGTCGGGAGGACACCGCGTGATGCTCCGAGGGGTCAGCTCGCCTCTAGGAGGCGGAGCTCTCGGCTCGTCGAACTGCGGCGCCTTCCAGGAGATCCTTGAGTTCGCCCTGGATACGCCATCCCTCGGTAGTGGATGGCTCCGGCATGGCTCGAAGTAGCATCGCCGCTGCAGCTAGGTCCTGGCCGGACCCGCTGACGGCCGGGGCAGCGCTGCCCTGGCATTGTCGACGATGCGGTGCCAGATGTCTTGGGCCCGATGATAGGCTTCTCCGGCGAGTGTTCAGCCTACCCACTCCTGTTCGATGTTCCGTTGGAGGTGCACAAGCCGGCCTGCTTCCCCCGTCGACCCAGGCCTGCATCTCGCGGATTTGCTCGAGCTGAATGTCCTAACCCCCCGCAGGGACTGGGACCACAGCTAGCTCCCGCAGGATGTCAACGCGAGATGCGGGCCCTGGGGGATCATTAACCTCCGGCATACCGAGGTGGTTGCCTTCGTTGTGATCTCCCTGATCGACGTGGAAACATTCGCGACTTGGGCCGTAACCTTCATCGTCAAGGTCATGGCCATCGTCAGAACAACCGGAGAGACTGTGGTCACATGCGGACATGAAGTCTCACATGGCACCGGGGTCATTGAGGCCAGAGAAATCCCAACCGGAGTCGGGGTCGTCCTCTTCCTCGGAACCCACCGGTCCGAAGGTTGAGACAGCTGTCAGTCGGTCCTAGGTCGACCACATGTGGTACCCCGGAAGGTTTGGATACGCCTTTACGAAGGCGCTCACCGTAGCGGGGTCGCTAGGTGGATCGAAGCTGAACCGAAAAGGTATGGGATGGAAAACGGACGGTACCTCTTGGTCGATGGACGGTGGTGAGGTCGCGTCGGGGGCGGAGCACACCGTCATCTCAGGTATGAGGGTAATGCCCAGCAGATCCTTTGCGAGGGTGCTGGTGTCATCAGTCCGCTTGGGGCTGACACGTTGCAGGGAAGTGTCACCCGCCGTCATCTCAGGTGCGAGGACAATGCACGACATGTCCCCCGGGGGAGTGCCAGCGTCGTCGACTCGCTCTGGTGCGACAGCCGTCAAGGTGCCGCCTCCTGCGTGGCCATGGTTGCCTCGTCTCCGCCTCCTCCGGCAAGGAGGGTGGCGAGGACGACCGGAGCGCACCTCTTCCGCCGTGGGGAGATGCTGTCGCCGAGCTCGCCGCCGCTAGGCGAGTCGGAGACCGTCGTTGTCGTCGCGCCGCGGGGGGAGGAGTACCATGTCGTAGCTGCCGTCGAGGGACATGAACTCGAGACTCCTGAAGCGGAGCACCGTCCCGGGCTGAAGAGATTGCTGAAGACTCCCCATCTAGAACTCAACGGGAAGGTGTTCGTCAACACGCAGCAGGCCCCTACCTGGCGCGCCAACTGTCGGCGTTTCAGACCCGGGGGGTCCCTGGACCGACGAGTGAAATCGCTGCGTGCCCCTGACCAGATGGGTTGGCACGAGATGGAACACAAGATGTGGGGCAAGCCTTGTATTATCCTGCACCAGGGTGCCGCTCGTAGTAGGGGTTACAAGCGCATCGCGTGAGGGAGAGTGAGGCAGAGAGTGGGAGTCCGTTCGTCCGCCCCTTCCCTCGCGCGAACCCCCCTCAGGGTGGCCCTGGACCTCCCTTTTATAGACGCAAGGAGAGGGTCCAGACGTACAACGGGGGGCGTAGCAATGCGCTAACGTGTCCAGCAGTGGAGTGCCTAAGCCCTGCTTACATGCCAACGTGGCTGTCGGGGGAGAGCTTGGGCCCTGTACACGTGATGGCATGGCCGTCGAAGGAGCGCCTGATTCCTGTAGGAGCACAGCTGGCAGTGCGGCAAGGATCCTGCTGACGTCTCCTTGCTGCCGTAAGGGGCTGAGAGCCACCGGCGTCATGGTGCACGTGGGGCACCATCATTACCCGTCGCTGGGGTAAGCCAGATGGGACGCCGGTCTTGTTCCTTGTAGCCTGAGATGGCTAGGGATAGGGTAATGATGTATCCCCTATTGGCGCGGTCGGTCCGAGCCCAAGGTCGGGCGAGGACGCGATTCCTCCCGAGACCGAGGTCGAGGCCGAGTCCGGGGGTCGGGCAAGGCGGAGACCTCCTCCCGAGGCCGGAGCCTGAAGTCGGGCGAGGCGGAGCTTCCTGTTGCACCCAAGGCCGAACTCGGTGGTTGATCGTGACTTGTTGTCAGCCGTCGCCTAGGTGGTTGACACGGCAATATGAGCGGAGCGAGCGGCGCTGTTTTCCTGTCATATCAGACAGTAAAGAAGAGGGGTGAAGTGACTGCGGTCACTTCAGCCTGGCCGACTGAGGCGCGTGTGTCAGGATACGGCGTCAGGCATCCCCTGCATTTAATGCGCCTACGAAGCGGTCGGTTGGTAAGGCAGTCTGGCCAAGGTTGCTTCACAACGAAGCTTCCCTGAGCCGGGCTTCGGGAGAGCCGAGGGGGTGCCCGCTGCCTGAGGAGGCCCTCGGGCGAGGCGTGAACTCGTCTGGGACTACTGCTCCAGCCCGAGGCTGGGCTCGGGTGAGATCGCGTCCCTTGGGTAGACGAAGCCTTGACTTGAACCGCTCCCGTTAGTTGGTCTGAGGGTGTTTACCAGCCATGATTAGGAGCGTTGGGGGTACCCCTAATTATGTTACCCGACAAGCATAATTGGTAAAAAACCTAATATCGGTTCAACTAACAAGCCCCGCAGGAATTATGTACAGTTTTATGGCAACATAAAATCATATTCATCGTCGTAAAAATTATCACTGGAATGCATAAATAGTGTAAGTAGCAAGCATAAAATATAATTATCGATGACGTAAACATAGATCAGATAGTTCATCGTCGGAGGACGATCCCGAGGCCGCTGGATCAAAGGACGCCGCCGAAGCCACCAGATAGGAGGAGTTGGTCGTTGAAGGACGCCAGAGCCACCTACGCCTCACGACCACCGGAGCGACCCACGTCCCTCGTGGCCACCGCCACCGCTGCCGACGCCTACCGCACCTCGCGCAACCGTCGTTGGCATTGGGCCTAGGGTGCGCCGCCGCCGCCCGTCCGCTTCGGGAGTGCCGTCACCGCTTGCCCGCCCGCCTCAGGAGTGTCGTTGTTGCTCATTCCTGGTGGAGCGCCGTCGTCGGTCGCCCGCCTCAAGGCGGCACCGCTGCTAGCCTCGAAGATCGCCGCCGCTCGCATGTCCGAGGGAACCGCCGCCGTCGCTAAAACCTAATCCCTAGAGGTGTGGGGTGTTTTTATATTAGCCTGGACATGGTCCAGCTCGACCGGATTACACCGTCTGATCTGGACTTACTCTAGTTATTAGAAGCACAGATATCGTGATATCCAAGTTACCCACTTGACCAACGGTATCCTATTGTGTAGATCTATACATTTAGGCGGTTAACGATGACGATTCACTCGTCTGGATGTGACCGACGAGGTTAAACCAACTGAACTTGGCGGCGTTCCTTTTGTCCTGTTCTTGAAATCAACTTGACCTACGTAAATTCTAGAAGGATATTCGAAGGGGGCAAGTTTTGACTGCACCCATCCAATGGTTTTCACTTTGACACTAGAGGTCATATCCATGCGCCGCCCATGATATTGTAAATCCTTCTAAAGCATCAGCAGAAAATGGTGGTGGAATTAGGATGGAGTCAACGCTTCCTCTTCTTGCTTTTTTTTGTCGTTTTAGATGCAAGTGAAAACACTGAGATAGACCGAGGAAACTTGTCGATGTCGATGACCATGCAAATAGAAATTGGAAATTGACCATACCGTGCAAGGTTTTAAAACCCTTACCGGCTGATTGGTTAGGCCAACCAGCCACATCTGGATCGAGCAAGCATGGCCCGTGAAAAATACAGTGTTTGGGCATATTCGCTCATGCAGCAAGAGATATATTTTTTGGTCTACATTGTATTTATGGGTGTAGTCTCATCCTCTCTCTACGTGGTTAACCAAACAACGACTGCTCCTTGATCAACGCACACGCTCAACCTGTATAGACATGCACAGGATACCAATCATGAGGTTAATGTTTGTTTGGAAGCAAAAATATTGGAGGTGATTGAATGGACTAAAATCTCTTTGCTATTCAATTTTGAATAGCAAGGAAATTTTAGTACCTCAAATCTCCTCTTGTATTTTTCTCCCAAATAAGCTCTTAAGATTGATTTGGTGACAAAAGAATCATGAGGAATTGAAGGGGATTGGAGAGAAAATAAACTAATTTTTTCTTCAATTCCTATGATCTCTAATCATCAAATTAACTCTTATGGTGGGTTGGTGGCCCTAAAATGTGATACTAGAGGGCTAGTCCCTTTCACTTTTCAGAAAACCCAGCTGCATGGAAAAGTTTTTTTTAAGATGTAGGGACAGACTTGGTTGACGTTGAGAAATTAACGGATACAAGTCAATCGTGATACTAGTACATCTCGCGTGGCAATTCATCTTAGGGGGTGTTTGGTTACATGGACTAATTTTTAGTCCCTGTAATTTAATCCCTTTTAGTCTTTAATTTACCAAACATAAGAACTAAAGAAGGGACTAAACCAATTTAGTCCCTAGTCCCTTAAAGGGAGGCTAAAGGGGACCAAACCTGATTTTTCCTCAGCTACCCTTATCCCTAACGAGTGTCCGCCGCCAGCAACGCTCCCTCCTCCCAGCCTTCCGCCGCCAGCACCACACTATCCCCCGCTCCTCGCACCGGCTCCTCGCGCTGCGTCCACCTTGCGTCCTTGCGTTGCTACCGCCACACTATCCCCGTTGCTCTGTGCCTCTGTGTGCCGTGCAGCAGTGCCCCGTCTTCTACTTCTCATCTACTGCTGCATGAGGGACCCAGTCACCCGCCGTGCCCATCTCTCCCCTGCTGACGTTCTAGGGATTCAGCCGCTGCTCACCTCCGCTAGTGCTGCAACTTGGGCCGTGCCGTGCCGGCCCGGCACGAGCCCGCCGTGCTTCGGGCCTCAGTTATTCAGGCCTGGCTAGCACGAAATATAATCGGACCGTGCCTTACCGGGCCTAGTTAGTAGAAATAAGGCCCAGCACGACGGGCTTTCGTCAGGCCATGCTGGCCCAGGCACGACACGCAATAAATCAGAGAACACAATATATCAGTGAACAACAAGTTATCATCATTCTCTAAATCAGTCACAACAGAATTTGAGCAATAGGGATCACTACAAGTCATCACCCTTTACATAAATCAGTGAACACAACAAGATTTGAGGGAAACTAAATTTTATTCCTCAATCTGCCTCGTTAAAAACCTTACACCCCAGTGAGGGGCTCCCTCTATCAGAAAAAGAGTATAGATCGGCATAGTATTAATGTTCACATCTCACAAGTCTTAATGTCCAGTCCATATTACAATAACAGTTAACCATGAAATAGATAAAAGAGAAGGTAACACTAATGACTAATCATTGCTAAAATCAGCAAAAGCTTGTTCAATCTCAGGATCTTCCAGTTGATGTTGCTTTCGATCATCTGCTCTCTTCCAATCTTTAAGACAAGTTATTGCCTCCACTGTCTCAGGTGCAAGAGAAGACCTCCTTTCTTCAATTATTCTCCCGACCGTGCTAAATGTTGCTTCAGACGAAACCGTGGAAACAGGAACAAGAAGAATATCTCTAGCAAAATGAGATAATACTGGAAAACTGTACTTATGTTCCCTCCACCATTCAAGTAACTTTACCTTATCACCCTTTAAGGTGCGATCAGTGGCTGCAAAGTTAGTAGACAGATAATGATTTAATTCAGCATTAGGATTCCACCTTTGACTTACTGATGAGGTAGCAGTTTCTTTTCCTTTGGACCTCTTCCATAAGTGGGCTGTCAATGAAGTTTCTATGTCAGGCTCATGCAAAGTACCTGAAACCTCATTTTCACCATATTTATTATAGTAAAAGCCAAACACACGAAATAATTCATCTTTTACATGATTAAAGGCATCTGAGTAATCCATATCTAGCAAGTCACCAATTCCTTCCAAGGCAGTTTGTAAACCATCAAGTTTCTTACGAGGATCCAAAATAGTTGCAAAGCAATATATATGAGATATTCTATCAAAGTATTTCAGAAATTTTACCTCCATTGGGGCAACAACAGTTCTAAGGAGGGAATCAGATTTATGTTTAGAAAATGATTCAACAATTAACCAGATGTAATCAATCACTAAACAAGAAGTTGGATAATAAACACCTGATAGAACATTTGTTGCTGCATAAAAGGGCATTAGAAACTCTCTAAAATGTCTCACAATATACCAATCAGCCTCAGTTAGCACCAAATCAAGATCCTGAGAATTAGCATTCACAAAAACAGTAATAATTTTTCATAACCTTCTAGTTTATTAAGCATTAAGTAGGTTGAATTCCATCTAATCTTCATATCAAGGCCAAATTTCCTAGGTTTCATACCATTTGCTTTGCAGTACTCAGCAAACTTTGTAACCATTTGAGGGGTACTAGTTATGAATCGAATAGCAGCACAAATATTCTCCAAAAATTTACTTACAACTGTTATGCCATCCTGAACAACCAAGTTTATGATATGGCACACACACCTTTGGTGAATAACATAACCAGCAATGTATGACTGCAGTTAAGGGGTAAGAAATTCAATTCGATTTGTATTTGAGGAAGCATTATCAAGAGTAATAGAGAGAATTTTATTCTTTATCTCAAAATCATTTACCACCTCTAGAATATGATTAGCAATGGCAGAGTATGTGAATCATTCATTACTCTAAAACCAATAATACGCTTGTTCAGACAATATGAATTATTGAAAGTCGCCTAGAGGGGGGTGAATAGGCGGAATCTGAAATTTATAAACCTTAAGCACAACTACAAGCCGGGTTAGTGTTAGAAATAAAACCGAGTCCGAAAGAGAGGGCGAAAACAAATCACAAGCAAATAGAGAGAGTGACACGGTGATTTGTTTTACTGAGGTTCGGCCCTCGAAGGCCTAGTCCCCGTTGAGGTGGTCACAAAGATGGGGTCTCTTTCAACCCTTTCCCTCTCTCAAACGGTCACCTAGACCGAGTGAGCTTCTCTTCTCAATCAATTAGGACACTTAGTCCCCACAAGGACCACCACACACTTGGTGTCTCTTGCCTTGATTACAAATGACTTGGGAACAAGAAATGAGGAAGAAGAAAAGCGATCGAAGCGCAAGAACTCAAATGAACACAAATATATCACTCTCACTAGTCACTAATTGTTTGGAGTGATCTTTGGACTTGGGAGAGGATTTGATCTCTTGTTTGTGTCTTGGAGTGAAGTCTAGAGCTCTTGTATTGAATGCAATGGCTGAAAACTTGGATGCCTTGAAGTGTGGTGGTTGGGGGGTATTTATAGCCCCACCCACCAAAATGGTCGTTGGGGAACTCTGCTGTCGACGGGCGCACCGGACAGTCCGGTGCGCCAGCAACGTCACCCAACCGTTAGGGTTCGACTGTTGGAGCTTCTGACAACTGGGCCACCGGACTGTTTGGTGGTGCACCGGACAGTCACTGTTCACTGTCCGGTGCGCCTTCTGGCGCCTGCTCTGACTCTACGCGTGCAGTCCTTACTGTTCACTGTTCACTGTTCACTTTTGCAGTCGACCGTTAACGCGCTAGCCGTTGCCCCCGCTGGCACACCGGACAGTCCGGTGTTACACCAAACAGTCCGGTGAATTATAACGGAGAGCATTTTCCAGAAACCAGAAGCTAAGCAGTTCAGAGTGATTCTCCCTGGTGCATCGGACATTGTCTGGTGGCACACCGGACAGTCCGGTGCGCCAGACCAGGGCAGCCTTTGGTTTCTTTGCTCCTTTGTTTTGAACCCTTTCTTTTAACTTTGTATTGGTTTGTTGTGAACCTTTGGCACCTGTGGAACATATAATCTAGAGCAAACTACCGGAATCCGAGCCTTTGCCGAGTGCCGGCCACTTTGCCGAGTGCCTTTTCTCAGGCACTCGGCAAAGACGGCTTTGCCGAGAGCCGCACTCGGCAAAGCTCGGCTCTCGGTAACGAGCGTCTTTACCGAGCGTAGGACACTCGGTACAGGTCGACACTCGGCAAATACATGTTTGCCGAGTGTCAAACACTCGGCAAAGGGGGCTCTCGGCAAAGGGCCGTCAGCGGCCGTCCCAAAGCTGACGGCCGTCAGTCTTTGCCGAGTGCCAACCGTCGGCTCTCGGCAAAGATGCTTCTTTGCCGAGTGCCGCGCAGCTGGCACTCGGCAAAGGAAGCTTTACCGAGTGTCTTATCCAAACACTCGGCAAAGTATATTTTTATTTTTTTGATTTTGTCTCCCAAACTTTTTGTGGTATGTTCCTACACTATGTAGACCTACATGTATCATTTGTGGACAATTATAACATAGTTTTCAATCGTTAGTAGATTTAGTTCGTTTTTTGAAATTCTTCGGAAAATTCAAATTTGAACTGCAGGTCACTCGAAACTTGGAAAACCGTGCATGAAAAAATGATATTCATGGTACTTAGCATAAGTTACGACCGATTTCAGAAGCGTACCAGAAACTTCGAGCAACATGCTCACTAAACATGGCCGTCAACTTGGCATGCACATGTTTAAAAATTGTATAAAACACAAACAAAGTCAGAAAATCATGAAACTTGTCCACGTGTCATGATATCATATGTAGAGGCTGTGATAAAAAATTTAGAATGTTTGGAGAAAGTTGTGAGACACTATGTGTAGAAACCTTCTAGATTCACATTGAAACTCTATGATTTCATGTGTAGTCCTCTTAGGTTTCTACACATAGTGTCTCACAACTTTCTCCAAACATTCTAAAATTTTTATCATAGCCTCTACATATGATATCATGACACGTGGACAAGTTTCATGATTTTCTGACTTTATTTGTGTTTTATACAATTTTTAAACATGTGCATGCCAAGTTGACGGCCATGTTTAGTGAGCATGTTGCTCGAAGTTTCCGGTACGCTTCTGAAATCGGTCGTAACTTATGCTAATTAACATGAATATCATTTTTTCATGCACGGTTTTCCAAGTTTCGAGTGACCTGCAGTTCAAATTTGAATTTTCCGAAGAATTTCAAAAAACGAACTAAATCTACTAACGATTGAAAACTATGTTATAATTGTCCACAAATGATACATGTAGGTCTACATAGTGTAGGAACATACCACAAAAAGTTTGGGAGACAAAATAAAAAAAATAAAAATATACTTTGCCGAGTGTCTGTATAAGACACTCGGCAAAGCTTCCTTTGCCGAGTGCCAGCTGCGTGGCACTCGGCAAAGAATAGGGAAAGAGTCTTTGCCGAGTGTCGCCCAAGGGACACTCGGTAAAGACGGCTTTGCCGAGTGCCCGCGATCTGGCACTCGGCAAAGCTTATTTTAAAATTAAAAAAAAACTTTGCCGAGTGCCAGATCACGGGCACTCGGCAAAGCGCCCTGCATACAACGTCCAGCGGCATCTTCCTCACTCTCTCTCTCATTCACTCGCCTGCGCCGCCGCGCCGCCGTTCCTCGCCGCCGTTCCTCGCGCCGCCGTTCCTCGCCGCCGTTCCTCGCGCCGCTCTCACTCACTCGCCTGCGCCGCGCCGCCGCCGTGCCCGCGGCCGCGCCGCCTCCGCGCGCCTCGCCTGCGCCGCCGCCTCGCCTGCGCCGCCGCCTCGCCTGAGCCGCCTCCGCGCGCCTCGCCTGCGCCGCCGTTCCTCGCGCCCGCGCCGCTCTCACTCACTCGCCTGCGCCGCGCCTCGCCTGAGCCCCCTCGCCTGCGCCGCCGCCGCGCGCCCGTGCGCGCTCCCTCGCCGCCGCCGCGTGCCCGCGCCGCCTCCGCGCGCCCTCGCCCGAGCGCGCTCCCGTGCCCGCCGCCGTCGCGCGCCCTCGCCCGCGCGCGCTCCCGTGCCGCCGCCGCGCGCCCGCGCTCGCCCTCGCGCTCGCCGAAGCCGCGCCCGCCGTGCCCTCGCCCGCCAGGCGCCTCGCCCGCGACCCGTCGTCTCGCCCGCGCCCCGTCGTCTCGCCCGCGCCCCGTCGCCTCGCCCGTGCCGAAACCTCTAAGGTGATTACTTGATTTATGTTATACGTGTATGATTTATATGAAATGATTAGTTTTAATATTAAGTTAATTATATACGTGCATGATTAGGTTAATATGTAGTATTGTGGATTGCCGGCCATCGTGCCGTTGAATTATGCGTGGATGTCAGCCATCGTGCTGATAGTTTTATTTGCAGGATTTTGAAACCTCCCCGTGCAGGGGAGGTGCTGCCGAAATTTTCTGTTGCTAGGATTAGTATATGGAATTCATGTGTGTCGTATATTGAATTCATATGAGTATAATATTGTGGGCGAACTTTTGTATTAATAGACTTGTTATTCTTCTTTACAGAGAAGATACTTGTCTGCCTGCACCGCGTCCCGTCGCCACTGCACCGACCCGCCACAGCCCCACCAGCCTGACTCCACCGCCACCCTAGGTATAACCTCTACATCCGCATCATGGTCGTAGATCACCTAACCCAGTTAGGCGTCTCCCGTTCGAAAGTGATACGGTGTAGATATGCAGATCTTTGCATATCTACAAATGTATCAGTTTCGAATTGTCCACGTTTTTTGGACAGCCCGCGGTTGCGTAGATGGTGTTAGTTTCATGCTCTACTCCGGTCTGAGATAGAGTTTCGGCGTCACCTCCCTGTTGTTCTCCGGACAGTACACTCTCCCTGCCAGGGCGTGTATCCGGAGAACAGCGGGGAGGTGCTGCCGAAATTCTATCTCGGATCGGAGTAGAGCATGAAAACTAACTCCATCTACGCAACCGCGGGTGGGATTAGGACCTATCGTCACCTATTAGAAGGTAGGAACGTAGTGTACATGCATTACATGTCTATATTAAACTATACTCGGTTATATATGTTAGAGGATGGAGGACCGTGAGTGGATGTACACGGGCCGTAGAGGAAGGAACGATGTCACCACTGAATGGATTAGAAAGACCGATGATTTCGTGGAACGGGCATATGGCGAAGCTGCTAAAGGAGCGAGTCTAGTCCCATGCCCGTGCAGCAAATGTGACAACCGGAAAAGAAAACCAAAGAAGACCATGGTAGAACATATTTGGAAGAATGGATTTACGCCGGGCTATACTCGGTGGATATTTCATGGTGAAGCGCATCGTACGAGAGAAGAGGTGCTGAGACAACGTGTCGAGGATTATGACGCGGATGCGGGGGTAGCGGATATGTTGAACGACTATCAGGAGGCACAATACACGGGAGGATGTATGGATGACGAGCCAGAGCCGACTGCAAAGGCGTTCTACGACATGTTCGACGCGGCACAGAAGCCCCTTCACGGCCAGACAAAGGTTTCTCAACTGGATGCCATTGGGCGTGTAATGGCGTTCAAGTCGCAGTACAGCATCAGTAGAGATGCATTCGATGGCTTGTTGACAGTTATTGGGAGTCTGCTTCCGGATGATCACATTCTGCCAAAGAGCATGTACGAGGCACAGAAACTACTTCGTGCACTTAAGATGACGTATGAGCAGATTCATGCTTGTCCGAAGGGCTGCGTGCTATTTAGGAAAGAATACGCGGAGGCAAAGTACTGTCCCAAGTGTAATTCGTCTAGGTTTATGGAGGTAGACTCTGGTGATGGACAGAAGAGGCAGCTCGACATCCCCTTGACAATCCTACGACACCTTCCGTTCATACCGAGGATCCAGCGTCTTTACATGACAGAGGAATCCGCGAAACAGATGACATGGCACAAAAATGGAAAACGATACAATCCTGACAAGATGGTGCACGCGTCAGATGGTGAAGCATGGAAACACTTTGATGACATTCACCGTGAGAAAGCCGAAGAGGCTCGTAATGTACGTGTTGCGTTGGCCACAGATGGGTTCAATCCCTATGGAATGAGCGCTGCCCCGTACACATGTTGGCCCGTGTTTGTTATCCCAATCAATCTCCCCCTGGTGTGTGCTTTCAAAGGCAGAATATATTCGTGTCGTTGATAATTCCCGGACACCCGGGGAACAAAATGGGCGTGTACATGGAGCCTTTGATCGATGAATTGGTACGTGCCTGGGAGGAAGGGGTATGGACATATGACCGAGCTACGAAGACAAACTTCAGAATGCATGTTTGGTACCAGTACTCCATGCATGACTTACCGGCGTATGGGCTATTCTGTGCCTGGTGTGTTCACGGTAAATTCCCATGCCCAGTTTGCAAGGAAGCTCTCAGGTTCATTTGGTTGAAAAAGGGTGGCAAATATTCGTCCTTCGATAAACATCGACAATTTCTTCCTGCTGACCATCCATTCCGCCTAGACATCAAGAACTTTACGAAAGGTGTCGTAGTGACAAACCGCCCACCTGCAACGATGACTGGTGCCGAAATTCGTCAACAGATAGATGGGCTCGTGGCCAATACAGAAGGTGGTTTTGTGGGATATGGTGAGCAGCATATGTGGACACATAAGTCTGGCTTGACTCGGCTCCCCTATTATGATGATCTGCTCCTTCCACACAACATTGACGTGATGCACACTGAAAAGAATGTTGCCGAGGCACTGTGGGCAACAATTATGGACATTCCTGATAAGTCAAAGGATAATGTGAAGGCAAGAGTGGATCTGGCAGCGTTATGTGATAGACCAAAACTAGAGATGAAGCCGCCAAGTGGGGGAAAGACGTGGAGAAGGCCTAAGGCCGATTTCGTCCTAAGCAGGGCCCAGAGGAAGGAAGTACTTCAGTGGATAAAGATGTTGATGTTCCCTGATGGATATGCAGCTAACCTGAGTAGGGGGGTGAACTTATCTACTATGCGAGTCTTAGGGATGAAGAGTCATGACTTCCACATATGGATTGAACGGATTCTTCCTGCGATGGTTCGAGGCTATGTCCCTGAGCATGTCTGGCTAGCGCTTTCAGAGTTGAGCTATTTCTTCCGTCAGCTTTGTGCAAAAGAGTTATCTCGGACCGTGGTTGCAGACTTGGAAAGATTGGCCCCCGTGTTACTGTGTAAGCTTGAGAAGATATTTCCACCTGGCTTCTTCAATCCAATGCAGCATTTGATTCTTCATCTCCCCTATGAGGCACGAATGGGGGGCCCCGTGCAGGGATGTTGGTGCTATCCAATCGAGAGATGTCTAAAGACTATTCGAAAGAAATGTAGAAATAAATGCAAAATCGAGGCTTCCATTGCAGAGGCATACATTCTAGAGGAGGTCTCAAACTTCACAACAACTTATTATGGTGACAAACTGCCGAGCGTGCATAATCCACCCCCTCGTTACAATGATGGCGACAATGAATCGAACCTTAGCATATTTCGAGGCCAACTCAGAAGCGCAAGTGGCTCGACCACCAAGACCCTGACACATGAAGAGTGGCGGCATATCATGCTATATGTATTGACCAACCTTGAAGAGGTGACGCCATACATGGAACAATTTCTTCATGAATTCTGGCGTCGATCAAGGGACCCCACTCCACAGGAATATGACGCTCTTCTTAGAAAGGGTGCGAGAAATGGGTTGCCCGATTTCTTTTCCTGGTTCAAACATAAGGTACGTGCTTAGTTTGTAAAAGAGATACGTCTTTAAACTCAATTTAGCGTCTTTTAACTTGCGAATACTTGCAGGGCCAAAGAGATCCGTCTATGAGTGCCGAATTGAGACAAGTAGCCAACGGCTTTGCTTATAGGGTCAAGAAATATTCTGGGTATGACGTCAATGGATACCGTTTTCGCACAACACACTACGACAAAAGTCGGCCCAATCGGAAAACAACGTGTTCTGGGGTCTTTACGCCGGGCCTTGACAATGTCGATTATTTTGGACGAATCGAAGAAATATATGAGCTCAATTTTTATGGTTCCAAACCTCTTACTCCAGTGATATTCAAATGTCATTGGTTTGACCCTCAAGTGACGAGACGGACACATTCTAATCTTGGGATAGTCGAAATTCGACAAGATTCCACCTTAGCAGGAGACGATGTCTATATCGTTGCCCAACAGGCCACACAAGTGTATTATCTCCCATATGCGTGTCAAACGAAAGAACATCTTAAGGGTTGGGATGTTGTGTATAAGGTATCGCCGCACGGGAGGTTACCTGTTCCTAACGATGAAGATTACAACTTAGACCCGGACACATATGATGGAGAGTTCTTCCAAGAAGATGGGCTAGAAGGGCGATTTGAGATAGACTTAACCGAAGCTATCGGAATGGACGTAGATATTGAAATGGTTGTTGATGAGGAGGAGGATGAGGTGCAAAATGATAATGACTTAGTAATCCTTGAAGGCAATGACATTACTGACGAACTTGCGTCTTCCGATGGTGTGGAGATTGAAATGCTTGATAGTGATGATGAGAGTTATGATCCGGCTAACCCCGACACATATGAAGATTATTTTTAATCGATGTAATGCTATATGACTTTTTATTTCGCACCTGTTTTTAAATACATCTTTTTATATGTGCTTATTTGTTTACTCTTAATTGCAGGTTGTTGGACAAATATGGTGGGCGGTTTCCTGAGGAGGAGGAGGGGGAGGAGGAGTAGGACGGCGGACGATGCACAGCAGGCAGCGCAACAGGACGAGGCAGAGCAGGCAGCACAGCAGCAGGCGGCGCCTCAGGACGACGACGGCCAGCAGCAGGACGACGACGACCAGCAGCAGGACGCCTCAGGTTCAGGCGGCTCTAGTTCGAGGAGCATCTACCTGCGAGGCCCCGCGAGTCTCCCTCAGCGTCCCATACTTCGGGACAGACGGCCGCTGATTCGGCCGGAAGGGGAGAGGTATGTAACTTTATGTTCTTCATTCTTGTTCATATTATGTGTTCAAAATCATAATATAAACTAATACTTTTTATTTATCACTTGGACAGGTCTTGGACGGTTTTGGATTATGCTGGGGGTCATCGTCGCCCCCCCAATGGCATCCTCGGCCTGCTGTGCAGGGAACACTTCCCTGGACTTGTGGAGTACGCCGGAGTCACGGGCCCAGCCTTCACCTTTGACCACTACGCCGTCGCCCCCGATGCAGTAGACCGGGACGGCAGGGAATTCAATAACAAGGCGGAGCGGGTGAAGCAAGAGCTGTGGGTAAGTCTTAGTATAATGTAAAATATGTCGCATTCGTTGCAAATTCTTGAAATAATGTATGGATACATCGTTTTTGTATGCAGGATTTCATCAGATGCGATGCTGGATACGAGGCTAGGGCGGATGTGGTGGCCACCACGAGCTGTAAGAAGCTCGTCGTGGACATGCACTATGAGGCCCGCATCCAGGCCATCATCACCTACCACGGCTCCGTCCTTGGGGAGAAGGTGACCAAAACTCAAGCCCGAACCATGTCGTTGACCAGGGAGCAGTACCTGCAGGTAAAGTCATGCATGTTTGGTACCAGTACTCGATACATGAATTTTATTTTATCTTCTGATATGCACTTTACGTGTTTACTTTGCAGATGATTCCACATTGGTGCGCCGCACATCCTCTGTGCTGGGAGCAGATGGTGGATAGGTGGTGTTCGGCTGAGTGGGACAAGGCGCACACAGCTAGCCGGGAACGGCGTTTGATGATGCAAGGCCCCTCCCACCACCAAGGCAGCCGGAGCCTGGGCCAATATGCCGAAGCATGGGTACGCCACCTTTTTTATTTAGATATATAGCACTAAGTTAGATATTATTTCTAACTATCTCGTTGGTTTTCGTTGCAGTCGGCGTCACATGGTGGAAGGCCTTGCTCCACCTTCTCGGCCTATGCTATGGCCCATAAGGGTAAGGCGACGTCCGACGTCACCTACAACCCGGATGACGGGCCCGAGGCCTACACCAACCCCGCCGTCTACAGCCGCCTCCATGACTACACCGCCATGGCGCAGGAGGTCCATGGCCCAGACTATGATCCGAGCACCGAGCCGATCGACACCGATGTGCTCATGAGGGTCGGAGGAGGCAAGAGACATGGGCGGTACTGGATTGCCGACGGGGCAATCGACTCGTCCTCCACTCCCACTCTGTCTCAGGTGAGAGCAAGGAGCACGGGCTCGAGTCCAGCCATACGACCTCGGCACGACAGCTCACAGCATCGCATACAGGCACTCGAGGTTAGTGTAACTCGTCCTTCCTTGAGTTATATACCTACTCTTTGAGTTACTATAACGTTGGCTTGTAATATTACAGACCCAACTAGAAGAAGAGAGGAGGGAACGTCGCGAGATGGAGGCGAGGATGATGGCGGAGCGGGAGGCGGAGCGGGAGGCCCGCCGGGCAGATCAACAGAGGATGGCGGAGATGTTCCAGTACATGCAGAGCCTTGGCGCCGCACAGGGCATCGCTCCGCCACCTCCATTGTTCCCTCCAGTTGACCCTGCTCTCTTCCACACTCCTGTGAGTATCAAAATTGTAGTTAGATGTTTGTAATGCATCTGGTATAACACATGCAATCTCTTCTCTGTGCAGGGCCAATCTGGGGCGGCATCCAACAACCCTCCGGAAGGGTTCAGCCCAACGCAGCCCCGGTCAAGCCGCCCACCTCCATGAGTGTTGTGTTTTCATTGTTTTAGACTTCTGTACTTGTGTATAATACTTATGTCTGTGTTTGATACTTATGTGAGAGCTTGCGACGTTAGAGACTTATGTTTGTGTTTGATACTTATGTTGAACACTTATGTTTGTGATGGATATTTATGTTTGTGGTGACGGTTTTATGTTTGTGTTGGCTATTTATGTCTGTGATGATATCTGTGATGTATATATGTGATATATATGTGATATCTTCTGTTTGTGTGGATGGAATACAAAAAACAAATAAAAAAGGTATATACTGGTCACTTTGCCGAGTGTTACACTCGGCAAAGAGGCTCTTTGCCGAGTGTCAAGGTCATAACACTCGGCAAAGAGCACAGACCTGGGCACCGGCTTAGGTTCTTTGCCGAGTGTTACGTGCCTGGCACTCGGCAAAGAGGTCGGCTTTGCCGAGTGCCACACGGGACACTCGGCAAAGAACCTGACATGGGGACCCTCCCTGGCGGGTTCTTTGCCGAGTGTCCCATGTGGCCCTCGGCAAAGATGGATTCTTTGCCGAGTGCTGCACGGAAAACACTCGGCAAAACTAACTTCTTTGCCGAGTGTCACGTGGGACACTCGGCAAAGCCGCCGTCTCCGTCACTCGACGCCGTAACGGCTGCTTTTCTTTGCCGAGTGCTCTCTGGCACTCGGCAAAGATCTTTGCCGAGTGCCCGATAAAAAGCTCTCGGCAAAGAAGGCTTTGCCGATGCACTGTTCGCCGAGCCTTCTTTGCCGAGTGTAACACTCGGCAAAGCCTTTGCCGAGTGTTTTGGACGCTTCGCCGAGTGCTTCAGGCACTCGGCAAAGAAGCTGATTCCGGTGCATGGACTAATTTTTAGTCCCTGTAATTTAATCCCTTTTAGTCTTTAATTTACCAAACATAAGAACTAAAGAAGGGACTAAACCAATTTAGTCCCTAGTCCCTTAAAGGGAGGCTAAAGGGGACCAAACCTGATTTTTCCTCAGCTACCCTTATCCCTAACGAGTGTCCACCGCCAGCAACGCTCCCTCCTCCCAGCCTTCCGCCGCCAGCACCACACTATCCCCCGCTCCTCGCACCGGCTCCTCGCGCTGCGTCCACCTTGCGTCCTTGCGTTGCTACCGCCACACTATCCCCGTTGCTCTGTGCCTCTGTGTGCCGTGCAGCAGTGCCCCGTCTTCTACTTCTCATCTACTGCTGCATGAGGGACCTAGTCACCCGCCGTGCCCATCTCTCCCCTGCTGACGTTCTAGGGATTCAGCCGCTGCTCACCTCCGCTAGTGCTGCAACTTGGGCTGTGCCGTGCCGGCCCGGCACGAGCCCGCCGTGCTTCGGGCCTCAGTTATTCAGGCCTGGCTAGCACGAAATATAATCGGACCGTGCCTTACCGGGCCTAGTTAGTAGAAATAAGGCCCAGCACGACGGGCTTTCGTCAGGCCATGCTGGCCCAGGCACGACACGCAATAAATCAGAGAACACAATATATCAGTGAACAACAAGTTATCATCATTCTCTAAATCAGTCACAACAGAATTTGAGCAATAGGGATCACTACAAGTCATCACCCTTTACATAAATCAGTGAACACAACAAGATTTGAGGGAAACTAAATTTTATTCCTCGATCTGCCTCGTTAAAAACCTTACACCCCAGTGAGGGGCTCCCTCTATCAGAAAAAGAGTATAGATCGGCATAGTATTAATGTTCACATCTCACAAGTCTTAATGTCCAGTCCATATTACAATAACAGTTAACCATGAAATAGATAAAAGAGAAGGTAACACTAATGACTAATCATTGCTAAAATCAGCAAAAGCTTGTTCAATCTCAGGATCTTCCAGTTGATGTTGCTTTCGATCATCTGCTCTCTTCCAATCTTTAAGACAAGTTATTGCCTCCACTGTCTCAGGTGCAAGAGAAGACCTCCTTTCTTTAATTATTCTCCCGACCGTGCTAAATGTTGCTTCAGACGAAACCGTGGAAACAGGAACAAGAAGAATATCTCTAGCAAAATGAGATAATACTGGAAAACTGTACTTATGTTCCCTCCACCATTCAAGTAACTTTACCTTATCACCCTTTAAGGTGCGATCAGTGGCTGCAAAGTTAGTAGACAGATAATGATTTAATTCAGCATTAGGATTCCACCTTTGACTTACTGATGAGGTAGCAGTTTCTTTTCCTTTGGACCTCTTCCATAAGTGGGCTGTCAATGAAGTTTCTATGTCAGGCTCATGCAAAGTACCTGAAACCTCATTTTCACCATATTTATTATAGTAAAAGCCAAACACATGAAATAATTCATCTTTTACATGATTAAAGGCATCTGAGTAATCCATATCTAGCAAGTCACCAATTCCTTCCAAGGCAGTTTGTAAACCATCAAGTTTCTTACGAGGATCCAAAATAGTTGCAAAGCAATATATATGAGATATTCTATCAAAGTATTTCAGAAATTTTACCTCCATTGGGGCAACAACAGTTCTAAGGAGGGAATCAGATTTATGTTTAGAAAATGATTCAACAATTAACCAGATGTAATCAATCACTAAACAAGAAGTTGGATAATAAACACCTGATAGAACATTTGTTGCTGCATAAAAGGGCATTAGAAACTCTCTAAAATGTCTCACAATATACCAATCAGCCTCAGTTAGCACCAAATCAAGATCCTGAGAATTAGCATTCACAAAAACAGTAATAATTTTTTCATAACCTTCTAGTTTATTAAGCATTAAGTAGGTTGAATTCCATCTAATCTTCATATCAAGGCCAAATTTCCTAGGTTTCATACCATTTGCTTTGCAGTACTCAGCAAACTTTGTAACCATTTGAGGGGTACTAGTTATGAATCGAATAGCAGCACAAATATTCTCCAAAAATTTACTTACAACTGTTATGCCATCCTGAACAACCAAGTTTATGATATGGCACACACACCTTTGGTGAATAACATAACCAGCAATGTATGACTGCAGTTAAGGGGTAAGAAATTCAATTCGATTTGTATTTGAGGAAGCATTATCAAGAGTAATAGAGAGAATTTTATTCTTTATCTCAAAATCATTTACCACCTCTAGAATATGATTAGCAATGGCAGAGTATGTGAATCATTCATTACTCTAAAACCAATAATACGCTTGTTCAGACAATATGAATTATTGAAAGTCGCCTAGAGGGGGGTGAATAGGCGGAATCTGAAATTTATAAACCTTAAGCACAACTACAAGCCGGGTTAGTGTTAGAAATAAAACCGAGTCCGAAAGAGAGGGCGAAAACAAATCACAAGCAAATAGAGAGAGTGACACGGTGATTTGTTTTACTGAGGTTCGGCCCTCGAAGGCCTAGTCCCCGTTGAGGTGGTCACAAAGATGGGGTCTCTTTCAACCCTTTCCCTCTCTCAAACGGTCACCTAGACCGAGTGAGCTTCTCTTCTCAATCAATTAGGACACTTAGTCCCCACAAGGACCACCACACACTTGGTGTCTCTTGCCTTGATTACAAATGACTTGGGAACAAGAAATGAGGAAGAAGAAAAGCGATCGAAGCGCAAGAACTCAAATGAACACAAATATATCACTCTCACTAGTCACTAATTGTTTGGAGTGATCTTTGGACTTGGGAGAGGATTTGATCTCTTGTTTGTGTCTTGGAGTGAAGTCTAGAGCTCTTGTATTGAATGCAATGGCTGAAAACTTGGATGCCTTGAAGTGTGGTGGTTGGGGGGTATTTATAGCCCCACCCACCAAAATGGTCGTTGGGGAACTCTGCTGTCGACGGGCGCACCGGACAGTCCGGTGCGCCAGCAACGTCACCCAACCGTTAGGGTTCGACTGTTGGAGCTTCTGACAACTGGGCCACCGGACTGTTTGGTGGTGCACCGGACAGTCACTGTTCACTGTCCGGTGCGCCTTCTGGCGCCTGCTCTGACTCTACGCGTGCAGTCCTTACTGTTCACTGTTCACTGTTCACTTTTGCAGTCGACCGTTAACGCGCTAGCCGTTGCCCCCGCTGGCACACCGGACAGTCCGGTGTTACACCAAACAGTCCGGTGAATTATAACGGAGAGCATTTTCCAGAAACCAGAAGCTAAGCAGTTCAGAGTGATTCTCCCTGGTGCATCGGACATTGTCTGGTGGCACACCGGACAGTCCGGTGCGCCAGACCAGGGCAGCCTTTGGTTTCTTTGCTCCTTTGTTTTGAACCCTTTCTTTTAACTTTGTATTGGTTTGTTGTGAACCTTTGGCACCTGTGGAACATATAATCTAGAGCAAACTAGTTAGTCCAATTGTTTGTGTTGGGCAATTCAACCACCAAAGTTATTTAGGAAAAGGTTTGACCCTATTTCCCTTTCAATTATCCAAATAGTGGGCAACAACAGAAATATAACTAGTCTTTTGGTGTGATGATGTCCATATATTAGAAGTTAAAGCAAATGAAAACTGAACATTCTTAAAATTTTCTTTAAGTACTGCAAGTTTTTTTGGTACAACGATATCAAATCATATTTAGTAGTAGTTCTACTAACATATTGATACTGTGGACAGAAAGCACGCTAAATCAAATTCTTAAAATTTTGGCTTTCACCAATCATAATAGGTAAGTCTTCAGAGACGATGTAATTGATAATTTCTTCACGTGCTACCTATGGGTTGTAAACCCATGTACTTACAGTGCCATCGGCAGCGAAGTTCAATTGGGTTTGAACACCTCCACCAACAGTTTTCCTTACCTTCTTCAAACATGCTTTGAAGTGACGATTCAAATGTCCAGTTCCACCAGTAGAATCTGCACTCAACTCAGTTTTACAATAATGACATATAGCAATAAAACTCTTTATACCATTCTCAACAATTTCTCGCTTATCCATACGACATCATCCGGATCCCCACCAACATCTGCTAGGGAGGGGGTACTGGCCACAAGGATTCAGTTTCAATATGAACCCTATCAGCAGATTCGGGACCAGTACTATCTAAAGGCTTGCTATAACCATCGTTCCTACTAACAGAAGACTTCTTAACAGCTGCCCTCTTCCTCCCCATGGTGGCTGGTCAGTGGTCACTACTCACTGGTGGCTTGGTTAGTGTCGAGATAGGACGCTAAGAGCCCGAGGGGGTATATAAATAGTGATGTTGCCTAGTTTAATCGCATCACCATTTAATCATAGGATGAGAATTGAAGGATCAAGCACATACTGCGACGCATCGGGCCGCTAACGTGCATCGGGTCGCTAAATCACATCGGCAATCGGCAGTAGGCAATAGGCACATACCTCACGGGCCGCGATGGAGAAGCGGAGTGCAGGAAGGAAGCTAGCTAGAACCGCGTCTCCTCGGAAGCCAGAACCGCGATGCTCGGATGAACCGCGTCTCCTCGGAGCTCGGACGAATCGCGTCTCTAGGCTCCAGGAATCCAGCTCGTGATCATGGACGCTCCAGGCGCTAGGCTCAGACCCGCAGCCGCAGCTGCAGCGCCAGCGCAGACCGCGTCTCCTCGGATGCTGCGGAGTGCAGGAGCAGGAACGACCGAACGGGCCTTGCAGTCATAGATCGTGTCTCCATGCTACGTGCTCCTCGAGAGGCCGAGACGGATGAGGACGAGATCGAGATCCCAATGGATGGCGGTGGCCGGCGGAGGGAAGTGAGAGAAAAGTAGAAAACCCTAATCACGTGCAGTAGATAAACGAGTGTGGTGACTGAGTGAGCCGATCTTCGTCTGCCAAACCTAATTCCGTGACTGCGTCGTGTTGTCTCCGTGCCGGGCCGGCACGAACACGGCCCACAGCGACATGCCGGGCCTTGTAGCACGATGGGCTGACATTTAGAGCATGACCCAGCCCGTGATTCGTGCCATGCTAGCCTGATTTTAAATCATCCGTGTCGGGCCGTGCTTTGTTACATTTTCCATGGGCCGTGCTCGGGCCAGATCATTGGGCACGACCCAGACTTTCAGGACTAACGTCCGTAGTAGATGGAGAACAGCCGCAACCTCCAGGACTTCTTATCCCAAGCCAGATCTTCCTCCTCGGCTAGGATCCCCCATGGTCGCGAAGCTCCCAAAGAAGACCTGGGCGTCTTCTACCAGACGCAGTTGTCTCAGCCACCGTCTATCAGTGCCCCAGCCACTCGTCTACACATTGAAGATCTGGTTCTCAACTCCCTTGGTAATGACTTCCCAAATTTATCCTCCTACCAAGAAGTTCTCCAATCCGATGGTGCTACACCCTACCTAGGGTTGCCTCCCTCAGGTCGTGGAATCAGAACAGGGTGCACACCCTTTCAATTTCACCGATCCAGTGTGGGAGCCATGAGATCCAGAGGTGGCTCACAAGTTTTTCGTGGTCGAGGTGGATCTAGAGGATGTCGTGGAGGTCAGGGAAGGGCCATAGTTACTCGTGGTGGACGCTCTGGTGTCAACCCAACCACTGACCATGCCCTTGTTCAAGATCTAGAACATGAAGAAGAAAATGAATTGGACGCTCGATCTCCAGTGGTAAGGAAATGCGTATTAATTTTTGTGTTTACTAGCTGCCATTGTGTTTACTGGATATTAATTCAGCAATACTAGTATTGTGAACTATTTGCTTTGTAATGCTACTGGTGAATATATAAGAGTATTGCTTGTTCATTAAAATATATAAGAGTAGTGCTTGTTCTCTGGCTTTTATTGTGTTTCCTGTAATCAGTCATTTAAATTAGAACAGCAGCACCTGTGATCTGCTTATGACTTGTTCATTAAAATATATAAGAGTACTGCTTGTTCTCTGGCTTTTATTGTGTTTCCTGTAATCAGTCATTTAAATTAGAACAGCAGCACCTGTGATCTGCTTATGACTTGTTCATTAAAATATATAAGAGTAGTGCTTGTTCTCTGGCTTTTATTGTGTTTCCTATAATCAGTCATTTAATTTAGAACAGCGGCACCTGTGATCTGCTTATGACTTGTTCATTAAAGTATATTAGAGTATTGTTTGTTCTCAAGGGAGCCTACATTGGTGATCAGTTGTAGTTGTAAATCACGATTTACTGGTTCATATATGCTTCCTATATATTTGCTATTTGGAACAAAGAAAATTGTGGTTACTAATATATTTGTTGGTTGGAACAAAGAAAATTATGTTTACTGGTTCTTAATTCCATGCCTTTTGTTTTGTACAAAAGCCTCGTGTTGACAAAGCCAATTGGAACGAAGAAAACACACACATTTTCTATGAATTATGTGTTGAGCAAATAAGAGCAGGGAACTGTGTTAGTGGTACAATGACAACAAGAGGTTACAACTTGATAAAGGAAGAATTCTTTGCTAAGATTGGCCTTAAACATGACAGAAAACATTTCAAGAATAGATGGACTCAATGTAAGTCCATGTATTCTTTTTGGTTGTTTCTTAACAATCAAAGTGGCCTAGGTAGAAGGGCTGACGGTGTAGTTATAGCTTCAGAGTCCTTTTGGAAGACTCATACTGAGGTTAGTTCACTATGTGCCTTGTCTTTCTTAGGATGCATGTAACTGTTTAGTAATGTTAGCTAAAAGGGTGTGTTACATTTGATTGCAGAAAAGAACTGAGTGTAGGAAGTTTCAATATGGGATTCCTACATACATGGAACACTTAACACAGATGTTCCATGGAATCGTGGTTGATGGGTCTAGTTCTTGTATCCCTGGAAGTGACAACAGACAATCAGAAGAAGTGTATGAAGAAGAAGGAGATGATGGAGATGGTGAAGGATTCCTAAACTCCACACCCACTAGTAGCAGCCACAAAAGGGCCAGTAGTATAACAGACACAGCCACTAGTCCACCTAAAAAAGGAAAAGTTTCTATGATAAAGGTGTTAGAAGGAATAATTACTAAAATGCAAACATCAAGGACTGCAGATACTGAAGTTTTCATCCAAATTACAAATACCCAGCAAAATAGAAGTACACTACCCATAGAAGAAATTGAAAGTTGTTTGAACTTGGCAGAAGCAAGTGGAGCTGATAAAGCATCAGATGAATACTTTATGGCCACCAAGTTGTTTAGGGATGACTACAACAGAGCTATCTTCAACCGATTTGATACAACAGACCAAAGGTTCAAGTGGCTGCAGAGATGGTGCAGGGATTACTATGGTTGACTAGGAGATTATGTCATTTGAGAGTCTTTTAGTCTGTTGTGTGGACTTATGTCACTTGAGAGTCTATGATGTTACTGCTTCAGTTTTATGCCAAACTATTTACATAATATGTCTGCGTTGTTATTGTGTTGATGCTAGTAGAATTAACAAGACTTGGTGTCATTCACTTATTCACTTGTTTCTGTGAAGTATATTTTTCTCTTATAATATTTGTGATGGTTATAAAATTTATTCGGTGTCTGTGTCACTGAAGGTTGCAGGAACTAGTCTGGTGCAACAAGCAGCCATGCTTCTAAGAATGAGAAACAAGAGGAGAAGGTACATAGCATGTGCAACAGCTGTTATTGGTATGTTTCACTATGAGACTTACATGAACAAAGGCTCTTATAGAATTCCAGCTCAACCTGGCTATGCTTGGGTAATGCAAACACTAGGTAATAGAACTAGTTGCTATAACATGTTTAGGATGAGTAGGAACGTGTTCGATAAATTGCATAGTGTGCTTGTTGAATGTTATGGGCTGACAAGCACTAGACGAATGTCATCATTAGAGGCATTGGGTCTATTTTTATGGATCAGCCGTGCTCCTCAGTCACTTCGGTAGGCAGAAGATCGATTGTGTAGGTCACTAGAAACATGTAGTAGAAAATTTGACAAAGTTTTAAATAGTGTAAACAAACTGGCAGCAGACATCATTAGTGTAGCATCCCAAAAATTCAAATCTTGAAATTTTCTCAAACTCACTCTAAATTCAAAATAAATTTCAAATTTCATTTCAAAATGTTTGTTTGTGAGTTGATATCAACAAATAAAATATAGTGGTCTATATTTTCTCCAAAATCCTCCTCAAAATATCCTACAAATATTTCCCCAGTGATCCCCCTCAAATTCTTTCCAGAAATACTGCCCAGATATTTCCCTAGTGATCCCCTTCAAGTTCTTTCCAGAAATATTGCCCAGATATTCCACCGATATATCTCCAAGTATTTTCTTCCTGAGAAATACCTTTAGAATCATTTTTCAAGTCCCTACAAATATTTTCTTCATAACTTTCCTCATGCTCATACGTATACGTATGCCTCCGGTGTCATACGGTGAGCTCTACAAGCTAATTTCACTTATACAAGACAAATACATGCTAATCTCCCACTAATCCTCTCATCCTCCCACTAATCCCCCCACCATGGCTATAAATAGAGGGGCAAGGGCCTCCTCTCATCCCACCCCAAGCCATTTCATGGCAACTCTCTCCCCCCCACACACGCCCACTCCACTTCCCACACAAGCACACACTAGCACAAGGATCGTTCTGTCGTTCTTCGATCGTTCGTCCGCCTATTCTTAGTTTGTTCGTTCGTTCGTCCGATTGTTCGATCGTTCATTCGATCGTTCATGGTTCGTTCGTCCATTTGTTCGATCGTTCGTCCGTTCGTTCGTCCAAATAATCTTTGTCCTGCCGTTATGTTGCCGAAATTCCAATCGTTCGTTCGTTCGATCATTCGATTGTTCCTCCGTTCATTCATAGTTCCTATTCATTGTTCATCGTTCGTTCATAGCCCCTATTCATCGTTCTTCCAGATAATCTTTGTCCTGCCGTTATGCTGCCGCAATTTTGATTGTTCGTTCGTTCGCTCGATCATTCGATCATTCATCGTTCGTTCATAGTCCCTATTCATCGTTCGTCCAGATAATCTTTATCCTGCCGTTATGCTGTCGAAATTCCGATCGTTCTATCGTCCGATCATTCGATCGTTCGTTCATAGTTCATATTCATCGTTCATCGTCACTATTCATCGTTCATCGTTCGTTCATACGAACTGGTCACCATTACTATTCATCATTACTATTCATCGCCTCTATTCACCATTGTTACTATTCATCGTTACTATTCATCAGTCATCCGATCAACCCAAATTTCAACTACTCATCTATCATATTGTCCAGTCGACCTAAGACCAGTCAAACCCAAATTCCAGTCATAAGAACTCTAGTGACTGTGATTTTCCTTCCAGTAGGGAACTTCCCATCTGGTCACCCATCCCAGGTTTCTCCAAGTTGAGCACGCTTAACTTTGAGATTCCTTCGAACCAGGCTTCCAAACTCAGATTCCAATAATTCTTGTTTCTAAATTCTTATCAAACTAATCCCTATCCAACCATGTCATCCCTTAAGCATGGTTCATGTTCCAGAAAACTCCCAAAATACTCTTGTCTCATATTCTGCCTATAACTCTCCTGTTCATTCTAAGTCAGACGATTCATTCGTCACTATTCTCACCAACAGTGAACTTCACTGTGCTACACCACATACACCCAGCTATAAATACACCCAGCTACCCTCTCCCTCTCCACACACTCAACACCCTCAGCCAAGGCAAACACCCCACCCACTCAGTTACTCCGCTCTGCTGGCTACACGCATAGTGTCGCTTTGCCTCCATTCCACCCTCCTGGTAAGCACCTCCGCTCCGCCACTAGTAGTATCTCAACACCACATGACACAGATTCTACTCAAGACTCTACCCATCCATATATCGCTATTCTGACCACTATATTAAATATTTGTTGGTATACTTGCTGGTTTGTATGTTTGCTTATTCATGTTGCATAGTTATCGGAGCGTTCGTGCCGTCTCGTGGAGGCCAGATCTGTAAGTCTACGCCACGCAGTGGAGCTAGAAGCCAGTTCCGCGAGCTCCCCTTCCCCCTTCGCCGGATAAGCACGACAAGCTCACTGGATCCCTTTGATGCATAAATTACCTATGATTTTTCAACCACAACCCTCCGCCTGTTATTTTATGCATGATATGATTTTGAGACAAGTTATTATGGCCACCCAGCCGCTTGCCACAATCAATCCTTGATATATTTGTTACAAATGATTTGAGAAAAGTGTGAGTTTTCAAAAGAAAATGCTTTTCAAAATGTGTATGATGAAGGGTTTTCACCCTTATCACCTTTGAGTAGGGATGATCAGGGACTCCCTGGTTTAGGGGAGGGCCTAAGGTGATGGCTCAGCTAGTTTAGGTGTGAGCAGAAGGATTATCCTCTCATATAAGGACCAGTTTGTCATCCTTCACTACCTGTACTCATGATAAGTACAACCACTTGAGACTGTATGGGCAGTCACTCAATTTGAACTCGTACGGTCCAAACCCCAGGGTTATGAAGGCTGGGGAGCACCGGGAGGATAAGGAGGGGGAATGTTTTGTCCGGTTTGGGCATGGCGGTGGCCTGACTCCTTCCGGTATAACCATTAAGGTAAGGATATGCGAGGAAAGAAAGAGATTCGGCATTCGGGTCTCACGACGGTGAGATCGCAGAAACCAGACTAGTGGGTAAAGTGTACCCCTCTGCGCAGAGTTCAAACCTATTCGAATAGTCTATGTCCACAGGAATGGACGAGTCTGGTGTGGTATGACAATTAGTGTTTTGTTTTCAAAAAAAAGGATGCATTTGAGAAAAGTGGTTTTTAAAAGGTCTGGCGGTTGAGCCGTGAGCTATGGTGGATGGGAAGTCCAGTAGCTATTTTTGAAAATGAAAACCAGTGGGAAACTGCTGAGATACCTGGATGGTTTAGTCCAGGGGATTTTGTTCTAATATTGAAAAAACTTCTTGCTCCTTTGGGAGAGGATGCGCTTTGAAAAATACAAAATGTTTTACAAAACAACCCTGCATAAAATATTGTTATTTCTGCAAAATATCCTGAGCTCCACATATTCCATGCATTATATCTGATTTCCCCATTCCGCGGGTGAAGGTGGCCTGCTGAGTACATTTGTACTCACCCTTGCTTATTTGTTGTTTTCAGAAAAAGGAGATCGGGTAAGAGTTACGACTGTTCCCAACCTTGCATGTGGCTATTGGACCGCAGATTTGCTTCGCTGTGTATATCGGGCTACTTTAGCCCCACTCTGATGATATGTCCCGAGTTATGGACCAACTCATAAAGTTGATCGCCACATTTATAGGTTTGTCTCGTTTAAGCAGATCTAGAATCATTTGATGTATAAATGTGTTTACTAGCCTCCTGGGACTAGTAATTGTATCACATTTGAGTCCCAGAGGATCCGGGGTGCTTCAGGTGGTATCAGAGCTGTTAGGTTGGCCGCAGGACGTAACCCTTAGCTTGATCCAAAAGTTTTTGAGTCAAAACTATTTCCTTAAAAAAATTCTTGCTCTCATCCCTTCATTTCAAAAATGCTTTCCCCCTTTACTTCTCTCAGAAGTCAGATGGAGGTCCGTTGCTAAACCAGCTTTTGCCAGAATGAAGATGGTTTCCCCAAGTTGCTGAGAGCATGCATAGTTCGCCTCGGAATCAGGAGCCAGCCAGAGTATGATGGTCGTGAATTCGTCGAGCATGGCACAGAGAAGTGTGTCATGACTGTATACATTGGATCCAATCCGCACCATGTGGAATGGAGTGTCACTGCTGCTGGGCACAGATTCAAAGACACCTGCCAAGTCATCGCTCGCAAGGCATTGAGGGCCCTATGTCAGATCTATGAAGAAGAAGTGGTCGACACCTCGCTCAGATTCTTTTCGCCCTTTCAGAGAGACTGGTTCGTTTGGATGGCCAAGATGCGTGCCTTGGAAGGGCAGCAGCTGCTTGAGGATAACCCCACAGTCATGTACCTCACTGCATACCTGCTCACCCTGGATGCCCAGTATGATTTCTTGGCTCGGCACCACCATCAGATGATTGCCCAAGCAGAAGATACAGAGAAGCACAACCGTAAGCTCCATGTGGATCTCACTATAGCTCAAGCCCGTGTAGCTGCCTTGGAAAGTCGTGAAGTCATTGTTGTTGAAGCCCTGAAGCAAGCCAAGGATGAGCATGTCCAGAAGTTGATGGAGGCCTACTTGGTAACCCATAACCAATGTAGAGCCCTGCGGATCCAAGAGCCCGCTTCATCCAACCCTGTTCAACCCATCAGAGAGCTGAAGACCCCCAGATTCTTGAAGGTCACCCGATCTCTATCAGAGGAGAGAAGAAGGCTTGGGAACTCCCAGAAGGAGCCATAGTCTTGGAAGGAATTCCAGTCTTCCCTCAAGCTATGGATAAGCAAGAGCACCCTAAATCCTCCCAAGATCCCCTACCGGAGTTGTTTGAGCCCCTCACCATGAAGAAGATTCCAGCACCATCCCTTGAAGTCAAGGAAGAAGCTACAAGCACCCCGCCAGCACCGCCGCCCTCTGAGGAACTACAAGAGCCAGTCCAGCTTGAAGAAGAGTTCGACCCCGTGTTGCCATCTCAGTCACCACCAGAAGAAGTCATCAACATCAGCTCCCTCTTGACCCATCTAGGAGATGTCTCAGATTGAAGTGCGCCAGCCTTGCTAGAAGAGAAGCTGCCTGGTCTGAGTTAGTTATGCCCAGTCCTCTGCATGCATTGGGTAGTGAAGTTTTCTTCACTTTGGCTAGAGCCCTGCATGTATGAGAGGTAATCGTGTAGACTCGTGTTTTGCAAAACTCTAATTGTGTGGCCCCCTAAGGCATTTCAAAATGAATTTCGATTGATGTTTTCTCCCCTTTTGAGTGCATATGTGATGCTTTAATGTTAGTGCTCCTAAGTTGCATTTAGCATTGTTCTCAATTCAGGAGCCAAGCAATAGTAGTTATGCTTAGCCCCCGAATCTGAGTAGTCCGTGCTTTAGAAAAACTCCATTCTTCCCTTATTCAGAACATTTGATTTGTTTGTGCTTATCATTGCTGAGCTTGTGTGTTTTCTTTCATTTTAAGAAAGGTTTTCTCTAAAAACATAGATCACAAATTAGAGGTAATCCTCACCTTATGCTTCCATTCTTATCTTAACCCATCTCAAGAGAAAAGCACCTTACCCAAGAAGATACCGGGAAGCTTACCATTGAGGCCTGGAATAAGCTACAGAAGAAACATGTCTAGTCGCTCAATCAAAAGGACCGACCATGAGAATAAAAGCACTGCCCCTGAGTCAAAGTAAACAAAAAAAGAGGACAAAAGGAGTTATTACCATACAGAGAGGCAAGGATTCTTGGAACCAGAGACCACAAACATCAGGGTCATTGACCCCACCACTCACACGTGCCCCCCACACGCGTGCCTGCCTCCATACGCACTACCACCGGCCCACACCCCCTTTGCAGCGCACCCACCGCCGCCCTCATCACCAGCAACAGCCCTCCCACCCCTTATCGCACCTGCTGTCGCGTGGCACCTGCTGCATCACCACCACTCCACACCCTCACATACCGCTCGCCTATAAATTCCCCCACCAGCTCCCTCAGTTCCCATCTCACTCAAAGCAAAACACTCCCAATAAAATACCCTCTACCAAATCGCAAGCAACTCCATTTTCCACTCCCTCGCCACTAAGATCACAATGCCTGGTGATTCTTGGGTTGAAGACTGTTGTACATGGTTCATAGCCTTCGGTTTCCTCCTCTGTATGATGGTAATACTCTTTAATAGAATCCTCCAGTGAGAAGAGAAAAGAAGATAGTGAAGAGAAGATAAGAAGAAGGTTCTCCCAATATTAACCCTGTGCCAGTCATCTCTCCGCAGCCTGGTCAAGCAGCAACAGCAGAAGAAGGCCCCGTAACACCCTTGTTATGAGGTACTTCAAGGAGTTCAAATCCCCAAGATTCAAGAGATCAACCCTCATTCTTTTTAAGTGGGGTAGTGTTCTAGCAAGGTTCCTGCTATGGAGAAGAAGAAGAATGTGGCAGTCCTCCCAAGTTATCGGGCCCACATGCACCAATCCTTGCCTTGATGGCCTTAGATGGCTATGCACGTGTACCAGGTAACTTAATAAGGCTATCACGAGTTCAACAACTTGAACTCATCATCCCAAGGATCTCCCACCATACATGCATATTACAGTAATCACATTCGACACACACACTTCGGAGATAAGAGCGGAAGACTTTACAAAACATTCTTTTTATTTCTAAAGCTGAAGGTTACTACATAGGAAGAGTTACATTTATTACAAGTCCTGATCTACTCAAAGTGCATAACTTATTACAATAGCAGGAAGGTAGGAACCCTCTAAAGCTTATACACAAGCCTAACTAATCCTCCTCCAGAACTAGAAACGATCTCCAGCCTTAGGAACACCTAGAGTACTTCTTATCACCTACAACAACATGGGTTCGAAAACCCTGAGTATGAAGTGTACTTTCGCAAGTCTTACCCGACTAAGGAAAAATGACTCTCAAGGATATGCTGGTTAAATAGGAATCAAGGAAAAGGCTTTAGCAAGAATCAACTTAGATACTTTTGCAGAAATAGCTTACTAAAGTGAGTCCTTACTTTCAATATTTTAACGCCAGATTAAATATTAATAGACTCTAGTTGCATCTAGTCTAATTTCACCATCTCATCAATACAACATCATTTTTATTCATAATGTTTACATCCTGACTTAGGTTGCAGGTTAGAGATCAAGTCTCCACTCTCCGGGGATATAACGGCGATCCGAATCGATTTACTCAGCTGAGGATCTCTAACCACGCGACATATGTTTCTCGTAACTCTTGCATATGTCTACCATTCCCACGGATCCTCCACTACATGAACAGGTCCGTGCCACCCGAGAGCACACCACCCCTTTTAGGCGGTCCTTTGCCAGGAGGGTACATGCCACTCTCGCCATCTCTCCACTCCTAGTGCGCGATTGTCTTTTCATGTAAGGAATAGCCGGGTTCAAGCTTACCCTGTCCCATATCCAGGGCATGTGGCCAGTTAAGATAGTCCTTGATCATACAGGCCTACATACGCATCCAATCCTTAATTAACCTGGGTGGAGCATCACCTGTTCCTAGCCCAAGTCTCGATTTAAGTACTTCCATCATAGGATTTGTTTTGTGTTCCTTAGGATGAAAAGAGCATTATAGGGAACTTTGCAGTAAGATCCCACCATGCTCCTAATGAAAATATTCTTGCAGGTAGAAGCTATCCTTCCTCAGGATAACCCCCGAGCTAGGCATTATTGCAAAAGATAACCTCTATCCACAAGATCTAAGCAGGGCTAAGCATTTTTGTAAATCATATTTTGATACTTCATCAGAAGTATCTATAAAGGTATGGATATCAAGGTAGGCAATGCATCCAATAGTTTCCAAGCAACTCCTATAAACTTAATGCACATTTCACTAGACTTAAAGTGTATAAAAATCTTTTAAAAACACAAGGAAGGGGTTGCATGCACCGGGGCTTGCCTTTGTTGCAGTGAAGAGGCTTAAGACCTTTCTACCCAATAACTAGTTAGATAGCTCCATCCACTTGATGAATAGGCACTACAGTAGATTCCTCTTCAGTCACCACTTCAGGTTGAATCTTCACTCCTTCTGGTAGGATTCTATATGAAATGACATGATCATGGATGTTTATGCTTATGCAACTTGAAAAGAAAATACTAAAAAACATCACAACACTTACACCTCTCTAAAGGTGCACACAAAAACTAACAAAACCTTAAGAGAGCTAAATACTCTAATATCACAACACAATTCACCAACCAAACTAGGAAACCTTGCCTCCATAACCATCCAAGTGCTTCATTTATGCCTTTAGCAAGGATCCAAACTGCATGTACTACAAGTTAAGGTGTCCAAAATTCAGCCACCTTCCACTAAACTTGTTTTTAGTTTTCTGAAACAGACATCTCACACAGACTGACAGAAGAAACTTAGGCACATTTTATTCTAAATTTTATACAGCTCCAAACTTATTTCTCTGTAAGAAACTTGTTCACCCAACACAGCTACAAATCTCTTCTGTAAGGTCTTTAGCCTATAACCATACATACCAAGAGTTAGGGTGCATTAAAGTTGAGCAAACACACGGAAAATCCATTTTCCCAATCTGAAACAGCACATTACTAGGTCTGACAGAGAGTTTTGTCACTCCTTTTTCTCCAAATTCTACAAAGTAGCAAGCCAACACTTTGCATGAGACTTGCTCTCCTTTACATGGTCTTTGACTTTGCTATAGCATTCTTACCCCAATTCTTCTTGGATTAATTACCACAAGGACCCAAAACTGAATAAACACACAAATTCAGACTTAAATATTATTCTAAGCCTGAATCCTAACACCTGACAGTCCACCTTTTGGCCACTTTTATTTCCAAATTTATGTGGAACCAAGTCCACCTCACTTTACAAAACTTACTCTCTTTACTATGGTCTCCAGCTTTGCTATGTAAACTTTAATCCAAAACCCCATGAATCAGTCACAAATGAATTCTAAACTAGGCATACTGCTGCAATTCAGTTCACATAACTGAATAAAAAATTCAGTTGTGTTTAGCCTGACAGTCCAACTTTAGCCAACCTTTTCTCCAACTTTTACACAGCAACAAACCAAGCTCACATTACCAAAGTTATTCCTTAAATATAGCTCTACAACTTTGGTATAGCACCCCTAGGTTGAAAACATTTAGAACAATTTTTATGAAGCACCAAAGTGGAGGTCAACACACTAAAACCTAATTTCAGCCTTATGCACTAATTCTGTGATCTAGAAACCTGAAAGCATATCTTTGAGCAAATTTTACACCTAGTTCCCAGCAACAAACAGTGTAGAGTTCAAGTAGTAAATAGTGTGAGCTTCACTGACCTGCGAGGAGTAGGGAACGGGCACCACACGGCCGAGACAACCTCCGAGGAATCCTGGCCATGGTGAGGGTGAGCACTCGGCTGGGTGTGGTCACCACTTCCAGGGGCAGCTTCGGTTCAGGATTTGGCAAGGGAACACATGAGATGGGGAAAAGCTGAAGGCTTGATCAAGGCATGGAGGAATGGTCAATCATGATGATCCTGCTAGGTGAATAACAGGAGCACAGCAGGGCTCTATTTGTACTCCTTTCTGTGGTAAGACTGGAACCTAGAAGGGGAAAACAAGGGGTAATATGTTCCACTTATCCACTGCATGTCTTCCACGCAAGGCCTGACACAGGGAGATAGTAGTGTTGTGTCCAACCGCACATGGACAGCAACAATATAGCAGCAGACAGCCTAGCCAGCATTTGGATAAGTTTTCCACCTCCTCATCACTTCTTTGTGTTTGCATGGGTGCCAATTACCCCCCCTTCAGTAACATATCTCCTTAGATGCCAAACTCCGGAAGTCCCTCGAGCAGATAGTGGATACAGATATTTTCTCGGATATTTCTGGAGCAGCACTGAACTGGTACTACTTGACTGCATACTCTACTTCCTCCCCTTTGATCTCTAAGTTTTCCATAACAACAGTGGGAGCACACATAAGGGAATCTATCCACCAAACAACCCTCTACCAACAAGTCATAAGGATTATAGCTTTATACCTCATGGATCAGTCACAAAATAGCTCCAAAAATTTGGAAAACCACACTGGACCAAAGCTAGAGTTGACTGAATAACCTTCAGTTTCTGTAGACTGAAAGTCCAACTTTGGACAGCCATTACTTCACTTTTGGTGTGGGATCACACCCAACACACTTAAAGACACTTATTCACTAACATATGGTCTTCAAACTTTCTACAAAAACTTCAGTCCAAAACCTTATTGATTAAGCAGAACAAGCTCCCCAAACAACACTCCCAACACTGACTTAGAATTCAGACACTATTCAAAATCTAAAAATTCAGAAGTTTGACATCACCTATTTTAAGAAACTATTACTCCACTTTTTATGCAGTACCAACCCAACCTTTCCTAGAGGAACTTGTTCGCCAAACATACCTTTACAAGTTTTGTGCAGCAGCCTTAGGTCAAAGATTCATGGATCAAGAGTTATAGTGCTTCAAAAATAGGTTGAAAACACTTAAAGTTTCAGTTTCAGCTTGACTGAAACTATATACCTGTCAGTGAAAGTTTTGAGACATTTTACCCATTTTTTTACACAGCAGCAAATCCAACTCTTCTCAAGGAATTTGTTCCCTTTATTTGGTCTCTATATTTACCATAGAACCTTTAGTCCAACACCATATATATTGACCACAACAGAGCTCTGAATTTGGCACTATGTACTGAATTTTCGGTTTCAGTTATTTGAAACAGCACACCTTAAACCTGACAGGGAGTTTTGCAATTCTCTTTTCTCCAATTTCTGTGTAGGATCAGGTCAAACTCACTTGAATAAACTTGTTCAACATCATATGGGCTTCAACTCCACTATATACACCACAGTTCGAAACCTTATGGATTAGGCACAAGGAAGCTCCCAAGTTTGTCACAATCACTGAAATTCAGACTTAGGCACTATTCTAAATCTGAAAATTCAGAATTCAGCTCACCCCACTTTGAACCACCTTTACTCCTAGTAGCATATGGTTTTAGGGGCAAGTTGCTTAATAAAGTTTATACTCCTATAGTTCCTCTACAACTTTGACATAGTGACCCATATCTAAACCTTCATAGATTCCAAACTACAGAGTTCCAAAGTTTGCCCAAATTACTGAAATTCAGACTGAAATTTACTAAGTCTAAAATCCACACTTTCAGACAACTCTACTTTAGACCAGCTTTTCTCTAGGTTCCAAATAACTTTAGGGCTAAGTGTCTTAATCATAATTATACTCCTCATTTAGATCTATAATTGTGTTATAATCATCATAACCTATAACCCTATGGATAGAGCAATAGAGAGCTCCAAAGTTACACCAAAACACTGAAATTCAGGATTTGCATTTACACTAAGTCTGAAATCTGACATCCCTAAATTGGACCACTTTTTCAGCAAGTTGCATATAGTTTTAGGGCTGGTACACTTAATAAGGATTGTTCTCCAAGAGTCACTTTATAAGTTTGTTATAGTAACTCCTTACCAAAAATCCATAGATCAAAAGTTATAAGGGTCCAAAAACAGCTATATGAAACTGTTTTCAGCCCAATTCAAACTGAACCCAATCTGAAATTTTGCAAATTACTCCAAATTTCTCCACACAACTTGGAATTCTCGAGATATGAAATTTGTTCACTTTCCCAAGTTCTACAACCTTGGTATATGGACTTTTAGCTAAATCCTTCTAGATTTTAAATTCCACATTTAGGGTTAGTTTAGGCTTTTAAATGAGTTTCATCTGTATTTCAGCTTCTTCCAAGGATTCATCCCTTAGATCCATCCATCAAAAACAAAGTTACTCTCTAGTCTAAGATCTGACTTTAGCATATGTAGCTCCTTCCCAACAAGTCCTTGATTTTGGAGTTATTTTGTTTATCCACAATTCCAAGCAAGGTTTTTAGCCTAAGTCTTATACTCAACACACGACATCACACTTTTGAAAAGAAAATTTTAACCTAGTAAATGCATTCTAGGTATATCAAACAAGATAATGCAAGTACTTATGATGACACGCCAGCGTTTTAGTTATCGTAACACCAGGGGTGTTACAACCTTCCCCCCTAAAAAGAATTCTCGTCCCAAGATTTAAAACTCTATTCTAGGTAATGTAAAAGGAAATGTGTCACCAGTTTCTTTCCCCATTACACCTATAAGACAGGGGTGTACCCCTGTTGGTTCATGTTAGGAACAACTACACAAAACTTAGGACTTACAAGGAACTCGAAACTCTGGGAAATGTCTTTCGAAATGTTTCTTCGAAACACATATGGCTTCCTCTTCTGTGTGTTGGTTCCACTATATCTCGTAGAACTCGATAACTCATCTTCGAGTGACCCAATCCTTTTAATCCAAAACCTTTACGGAACATTCCCAGTGGGTTAAATCTAGTTCAAGGTTAACACCTAAAATCTCAATGATATGCTCGGGGACTCAAAGACATTTCTTTAACTGGGACATATGGAACATGTTGTGCACTGTTGACAAATTCTTTGGCAACTGTACCTTATAAACTACAGGTCCACCAAATGAACTGAGTTTCAAGGCCTCACAAATAGGAAAAGGTAGTATAGAAAAGCAAAGATAGGTAGCATGAATAGGATGGATGAAACATGTACTAAGCTACTATATAGGGGCTTAACTTAAAATTGTATGTCATGATGCATGTTCGTCCTATTCGTCCTCACAATTCTTGCCAACATATAGTGGCTTTCACGTTCTATGACGGTGGCAATCCTACTTACTCTGTCATTTATCACTAGTCGCACTTTCCTAGGGTTTAGTTAGTGTACCTACAGAAAATTGCATTATAGTTGTGGGTTAGTGGTTAGCATACTAAACTAAGCCACCTTATAGTCCTTAACTTAAGGATATATTATTTGCACTTCGACTATCAGGATTTGATAATAGATTCTTAAGTTTTTCCAAAATAGTTTGGACTCAAAATCCTTTTGAAGTATATCAAAGGATTACTTTAATATCCATGCTAATGGGGGATCGCTCCGATACCACTTTGTGGCAGCCCTCCCAAGTTATCGGGCCCACGTGCAACAATCCTTGCCTTGATGGCCTCAGATGGCTATGCACGTGTACCAGGTAACTTAACAAGGCTATCACGAGTTCAACAACTTGAACTCATCATCCCAAGGATCTCCCACCATACATGCATATTACAGTAATCACATTCGATACACACACACTTTGTAGATAAGAGCGGAAGACTTTACAAAACATTCTTTTTATTTCTAAAGCTGATGGTTACTACATAGGAAGAGTTACATTTATTACTAGTCCTGATATACTCAAAGTGCATAACTTATTACAATAGCAGGAAGGTAGGAACCCTCCAAAGCTTATACACAAGCCTAACTAATCCTCCTCCAGAACTGGAAACACCCTCCAGCCTTAGGAACACCTAGAGTACTTCTTATCACCTACAACAACATGGATTTGAAAACCCTGAGTACGAAGTGTACTTTCGCAAGTCTTACCCGACTAAGGAAAAATGACTCTCAAGGATATGCTGGTTAAATAGGAATCAAGGAAAAGGCTTTAGCAAGAATCAACTTAGATACTTTTGCAGAAATAGCTTACTAAAGTGAGTCCTTAATTTCAATATTTTAACGCCAGATTAAATATTAATAGACTCTAGTTGCATCTAGTCTAATTTCACCATCTCATCAATACAACATCATTTTTATTCATAATGTTTACATCCTGACTTAGGTTGTAGGTCAGAGATCAAGTCTCCACTCTCCGGGGATATAACGGTGATCTGAATCGATTTACTCAGCTGAGGATCTCTAACCACACGACATATGTTTCTCGTAACTCTTGCATATGTCTACCATTCCCACGGATCCTCCAGTGCATGAACAGGTTCGCGCCACCTGAGAGCACACCACCCCTTTTAGGCGGTCCTTTGCTAGGAGGGTACATGCCACTCTCGCCATCTCTCCACTCGTAGTGCGTGATTGTCTTTTCATGTATGGAATAGCCGGGTTCAAGCTTACCCTATCCCATATCCAGGGCATGTGGCCAGTTAAGATAGTCCTTGATCATACAGGCCTACATACACATCCAATCCTTAATTAACCTGGGTGGAGCATCACCTGTTCCTAGCCCAAGTCTCGATTTAAGTACTTCCATCCTTAGGATTTGTTTTGTGTTCCTTAGGATGAAAAGAGCATTATAGGGAACTTTGCAGTAAGATCCCACCATGCTCCTGATGAAAATATTCTTGCAGGTAGAAGTTGTCCTTCCTCAGGATAACCCCTGAGCTAGGCATTATTGCAAAAGACAACCTCTATCCACAAGATCTAAGCAGGGCTAAGCATTTTTGTAAATCATATTTTGATACTTCATCAGAAGTATCTATAAAGGTATGGATATCGAGGTAGGCAATGCATCCAATAGTTTCCAAGCAACTCCTATAAACTTAATGCACATTTAACTAGACTTAAAGTGTATAAAAATCTTTTAAAAACACAAGGAAGGGGTTGCATGCACCAGGGCTTGCCTTTGTTGCAGTGAAGAGGCTTAAGACCTTTCTACCCAATAACTAGTTAGATAGCTCCATCCACTTGATGAATAGGCACTGGAGTAGATTCCTCTTCAGTCACCACTTCAGGTTGAATCTTCACTCCTTCTGGTAGGAGTTCTATATGAAATGACATGATCATGGATGTTTATGCTTATGCAACTTGAAAAGAAAATACTAAAAAACATCACAACACTTACACCTCTCTAAAGGTGCACACAAAAACTAACAAAACCTTAAGAGAGCTAAATACTCTAATATCACAACACAATTCACCAACCAAACTAGGAAACCTTGACTCCATAACCATCCAAGTGCTTCATTTATACCTTAAGCAAGGATCCAAACTGCATGTACTACAAGTTAAGGTGTCCAAAATTCAGCCACCTTCCACTAAACTTGTTTTTAGTTTTCTGAAACAGACATCTCACACAGACTGACAGAAGAAACTTAGGCACATTTTATTCTAAATTTTATACAGCTCCAAACTTATTTCTCTGTAAGAAACTTGTTCACCCAACACAGCTACAAATCTCTTCTGTAAGGTCTTTAGCCTATAACCATACATACCAAGCATTAGGGTGCATTAAAGTTGAGCAAACACACGGAAAATCCATTTTCCCAATCTGAAACAGCACATTACTAGGTCTGCTATAGCACATTACTAGGGTGCATTAAAGTTGAGCAAACACACGGAAAGAGTTTTGTCACTCCTTTTTCTCCAAATTCTACAAAGTAGCAAGCCAACACTTTGCATGAGACTTGCTCTCCTTTACATGGTCTTTGACTTTGCTATAGCATTCTTACCCCAATTCTTCTTGGATTAATTACCACAAGGACCCAAAACTGAATAAACACACAAATTCAGACTTAAATATTATTCTAAGTCTGAATCCTAATACCTGACAGTCCACCTTTTGGCCACTTTTATTTCCAAATTTATGTGGAACCAAGTCCACCTCACTTTACAAAACTTACTCTCTTTACTATGGTCTCCAGCTTTGCTATGTAAACTTTAATCCAAAACCCCATGAATAAGTCATAAATGAATTCTAAACTAGGCATACTGCTGCAATTCAGTTCACATAACTGAATAAAAAATTCAGTTGTGTTCCGCCTGACAGTCCAACTTTAGCCAACCTTTTCTCCAACTTTTACATAGCAACAAACCAAGCTCACATTACCAAAGTTATTCCTTAAATATAGCTCTACAACTTTGGTATAGCACCCCTAGGTTGAAAACATTTAGAACAATTTTTATGAAGCACCAAAGTGGAGCTCAACACACTAAAACCTAGTTTCAGCCTTATGCACTAAGTCTGTGATCTAGAAACCTGAAAGCATATCTTTGAGCAAATTTTACACCTAGTTTCCAGCAACAAACAGTGGTAGAGTTCAAGTAGTAAATAGTGTGAGCTTCACTGACCTGCGAGGAGTAGGGAACGGGCACCACACGGCCGAGACAACCTCCGAGGAATCCTGGCCATGGTGAGGGTGAGCACTCGGCTGGGTGTGGTCACCACTTCCAGGGGCAGCTTCGGTTCAGGATTTGGCAAGGGAACACATGAGATGGGGAAAAGCCGAAGGCTTGATCAAGGCATGGAGGAATGGTCAGTCATGATGATCCTGCTAGGTGAATAACAGGAGCACAGCAGGGCTCTATTTGTACTCCTTTCTGTGGTAAGACTGGAACCTAGAAGGGGAAAACAAGGGGTAATATGTTCCACTTATCCACTGCATGTCTTCCACGCAAGGCATGACACAGGGAGATAGTAGTTGTGTCCAACCGCACATGGACAGCAGCAATATAGCAGCAGACAGCCTAGCCAACATTTGGATAAGTTTTCCACCTCCTCATCACTTCTTTGTGTTTGCATGGGTGCCAAGTACCCCCCCCCCCTTCAGTAACATATCTCCTTAGATGCCAAACTCCAGAAGTCCCTCGAGCAGATAGTGGATACAGATATTTTCTCGGATATTTCTGGAGCAGCACTGAACTGGTACTACTTGACTGCATACTCTACTTCCTCCCCTTTGATCTCTCAGTTTTCCATAACAGCAGTGGGAGCACACATAAGGGAATCTATCCACCAAACAACCCTCTACCAACAAGTCATAAGGATTATAGCTTTATACCTCATGGATCAGTCACAAAATAGCTCCAAAAATTTGGAAAATCACACTGGACCAAAGCTAGAGTTGACTGAATAACCTTCAGTTTCTGTAGACTAAAAGTCCAACTTTGGACAGCCATTACTTCACTTTTGGTGTGGGATCACACCCAACACACTTAAAGACACTTATTCACTAACATATGGTCTTCAAACTTTCTACAAAAACTTCAGTCCAAAACCTTGTTGATTAAGCAGAACAAGCTCCCCAAACAGCACTCCCAACACTGACTTAGAATTCAGAAACTATTCAAAATCTAAAAATTCAGAAGTTTGTCGGCACCTATTTTAAGAAACTATTACTCCACTTTTTATGCAGTACCAAGCCAACCTTTCCTAGAGGAACTTGTTCGCCAAACATACCTTTACAAGTTTTGTGCAGCAGCCTTAGGTCAAAGATTCATGGATCAAGAGTTATAGTGCTTCAAAAATAGGTTGAAAACACTTAAAGTTTCAGTTTCAGCTTGAATGAAACTATATACCTGTCAGTGAAAGTTTTGAGACATTTTACCCATTTTTTTACACAGCAGCAAATCCAACTCTTCTCAAGGAATTCGTTCCCTTTATTTGGTCTCTATATTTACCATAGAACCTTTAGTCCAACACCATATAGATTGACCACAACAGAGCTCCGAATTTGACACTATGTACTGAATTTTCGGTTTCAGTTATTTGAAACAGCACACCTTAAACCTGACAGGGAGTTTTGCAATTCTCTTTTCTCCAATTTCTGTGTAGGATCAGGTCAAACTCACTTGAATAAACTTGTTCAACATCATATGGGCTTCAACTCCACTATATACACCACAGTTCAAAACCTTATGGATTAGGCACAAGGAAGCTCCCAAGTTTGTCACAATCACTGAAATTCAGACTTGGGCACTATTCTAAATCTGAAAATTCAGAATTCAGCTCACCCCACTTTGAACCACCTTTACTCCTAGTAGCATATGGTTTTAGGGGCAAGTTGTGTAACACCCGGTTTTAAAGGACAAAGCCGGGTGGATCTCATACATGCGCCAAGAAGACAACACATATAATAACAGAGTGTATAGAGATAAATGTCATAAAACATCAGAGTATTATTACATAGCGGAAGACTTACAAAAATAATAAAAGATAAATATAACACGAACTAAGGATCGTCGGCGCCAATGTCGACTGGGAAACGCCACCTAGAACAGATCAAACTCCTCGCCTTGAGACTCCTCCTGAAACACCTGCTCTTCTCCTGTGGGGGGGGGGGGTGTGAGACAGCAAGAGTGAGCTCACATACGATCATAGCTCAACAAGTCGTGGGGAATAATGTGACATGAACTCACCAAAGGTGGGAGTTCATGAAGTGTAAGGCTGATCAATGAGATAAAGGCTGAAGCTGAGCATTGCTTTTATAAGTTGGTCAAAATTTTATTAGCAGTTACTAAGTGTAAGTAAATACCAAACCATAGTAATAATAAGGAACAGTAATAGTAAAATAATCCCAAATGCAATGAAATGACAGATTAAGTTTAAGTTCCATAAATTAATCATGTGAGGGTCCGAGTCGCTCTTGACCGTGAGCACGGCTAGTATACCAGTTTTACACTCTGCAGAGGTTGCGCATCTTTACCCACAAGTCATGTTACCCATCTGCCAAGAGATGGCCAATCCCATACACCTCTACCGAGGAGGCGAGGCAGGGTAACACTACGAGGCCTTTACAAAGTTCCACTAGCTTCAGACTACCCGCTACAGTTTATGGGAAGATCCAGTAAAGGGTTCCTGGCTGATAGCCATCGCAGCAAAATCAACCAGGGACCTTCCCGCACTGACCTCTCCCCTACTGCCCTTGCCCCTTTCGGGTAAGGTAGCCCTCCCCTAGCTTTCCTAGTTAATCAGCCAAGGGCGTCCCATTCCACCCTTGTGGTAGCACTGTTTTCCCGGGTGGTCGCTCCATGTTCCCATTAACATAATGATCTTAACATGTACAAGGAATAATAAAACAGATAACAATAAACAATATAAAAATGAGTGATGAATATCTCTATACCCAAATCCACATAAAGCAATAGCATGTACTACCCAAAACTTTAGTAGTAAAACCAGTGTGAAGCAAGGTATAAAGATAGTCAAATCTAGGGTATCCTATTGGGTCCCAGCAAAATTATCCTATGCAGATCATTATGAATAATAAGAACATGAATGGGTAAAAGAAGTGATCAAGGGCACAACTTGCCTGGCACTTGAGATTCCAGTACCAACTTGCTTTTCAGATGACACAAGTCCTCGCGCTAGTCGTAGCAATACAAACAAACATGGTATAGATAAAATTAACATCACACCAAACATAAGAATATATTGCGTAATAATGATCTACGCATTTTCTACGAGACTAACGCAACTTGAACGGATCAAATCGGAGCTAAAACGAAGGAGTTATGAATTTCCTAAGGTTTTATGTATTTGATATGAGATTAATTAGGAGATCAATTTTTATTATTGTTTTTATGTCAAAACAGAGGTACTATGTAATAAACAACATTATTACAAAATTACAGGAACTGGAATCATTAAATTTGGAGTTATATATTTTAAGTTATGGATTTTCTAATGTTTTATGTGCTTAATACAAGATTAAGTGATAGATAAATTTTAAGTCATCTTTCATGTTAAAACAGAGGCACTAATGGTTAGACAATAATATTATAAGAATTTAGGAACTGGAATGGGTCAATTTGGAGTTCATATGCATTTTCTACAATTTAAACAAGTTCTAACATTTATTTATGCACTAAAAATTGATTTCTGATATTAATTTCTGATTTTCAATGCTCTCTGGATTGGGCGTCATTTCCTGGAAAACTCAGGGGGCTCAGTGTAAGAATTTCACAGACTCAGGGAGATACCCGAGCGGACTGCGGGATGATTCCCTAGTTTGTCGGGGGCTTTTATGCAAATGATGCAGACGAAGGGGTACGGGATGGATCTGGCCGTTGATCCCCATCCCGATGGCTCGGATTAGACCATCACTTGAGTGAAGCGGTACACAAACGTGGTCCTTGGATCACGGATCCACGGTCCAAGATCGCACGAGACCCCCAGGTGCCCTGGTCAACCCGATTTCGATCGAACGGTCCACGACGCTATCTACCTCGACCATGGCAGAGAAGGGGGCACCGGATGAATCACAGCCGTTGGCCACCTAATCAACGAACGGTGAGTCGTCTTCTTCGTCCCGCTCATCAGCCACGACGCCGACCGTGCGCAACCCGCTGCAGCACAAACCCAACCCCAGCGCGATCCTCACCAATCTACCCTCGGTATCCAATTCTTGCGCTCGTACTCCACCCCGCCGAGTTGTATTGATAGCCGAAAAACTTCTAGTAATGAGGCGAGATACTCACCGAGGTTAATGCCGCTCCCAGCTGACCCGCTGCGTGGTTCCGCAGCAAATCTCCGGCGTGGAATTCCCCCCGACCAGCAGCTAATCGCACCCGAGGACGAGCTGTACACGTTCCGCACGGACCCGCGAAGCTCCCCGGCCGCCACCGAACTCCGCAGGCGCAGCCGAGGTCGACGACCCCAATCCGCCCACGCCGCCGTCCCGCACACACCCGATTGACTCTCCACTTAGTTGCGTCTGGGTTGCTTGGGGTCGCGGAGATGGAGGACATGGGAACCCTGTACCCCAGCGCGGCTTATAGGAGTCGCCCGGTCCGGAAAAAGGGGCAACGGACTTCTACGTCTGCGGCGCATCCCCGCCATGTACGGCGTTTCCGTTGGGAGGGAGAGGTAGTCATGCTGACAGCGGTGGCCCACCAGCCGGTGTCCCGAACAGAGCACGAGCAGGAGCGCCCGCGGATGACCAACCCAGAACGGCCGGGCCCACAGGTAAGTGGCAGAGGATGAAGGGCGTCTGCAGTGCGGGGCCCACACGTCATCCATGGAAAGGAAAGAGGTGGAGAGGAGGGAACGCGCAGTGCACGACGTGAGGGAGCTACTGGGCCAGGAAAAATTCGGCCCAGGGTGCCACGGACGGTTCTTTTTTTTTATTTATTTATTTATTTTTGTATTCATTTTATTTTCTCTTTTAATTTTCAAATTTATAAGTTTGAATTCCTATTCAAATTCAAACTCCTGGTAGTGTTGTTTTCCCACTAAATACTCATCTTTGACATGGTAGGGGTAAATTTATGTATTTATATTCACATTGTGATTATTAGTGCTTCTCTTTTCTTAATTTCTAGAATCCTTTTAGATTTTAAATCCCACTTTGGACCTAGAGGTACCTATATATTTTGTACATTAGTTTTATCTTGTCACAAAAATGCACACAGAATGAAACCTCAGCATGATGCATAATTTAGTTGGAGTATCATTTGTTTTAATTAATCACTCTTAATTATAGGTATGCCCTTGTTATGAGGAATTTATGGCACACAAAATAAGAATATAAACTATATACTCATTGTATTCATTTTTGGGTATTACAAATCCTACCCCCCTTAAAAATAATCTCGTCCTCGAGATTTAGGAGGAACGAGGGAAAAGGTGGGAAAAATCTATGTGAAGCTCTTCTTCTCTTTCCCAAGTAGCTTCATCTTCTCCATAATGGCTCCATTGGACTTTGCACATCTTTATCACCTTATTTCTTGTAACTCGAGTCAAAGTATCCAAAATCTTGATAGGATACTCTGTGTAAGTCAAATCACCATGAACACGGAGCTCTTCCATTGGTAACTGTTCCTCAGGGACACAGAGACACTTCTTCAGTTGAGACACATGGAATACATTATGCACATAAGATAGATTATCAGGTAGCTCAAGTTGATAGGTCATCTCTCCAACTTGCCTAAAAACTCAGAATGGTCCAATATAGCGAGGGGATAATTTACCCTTGACTTTAAATCTCCTCATTCCACAAAGTGGTGACAACTTGAGGTACACATAATCTCCTTTTTCAAATTCCAATGGTCTCCTTCTATCATCAGCGTAGCTCTTTCTCCGGGTCTGAGCTACCCTCAAATTATCTCGAATGATACGGACTTGTTCTTCTGCTTCTTGAATAAGTTTAGGTCCAAAGAACTGTCTTCCTCTAGTCTGATCCAATATAGAGGAGTCCTGCATTTCCTGTCATATAAAGTCTCGAACGGTGACATCTTCAGGCTGGCCTGGTAACTATTATCATGTGAGAACTCAGCATAAGGTAGACTCTTGTCCCAACTACTACCATGCTGAAGGACACAAGCACTCAACATGTCCTCCCATACTTGATTAGTCCTTTCAGTTTGTCCATCAATCTGAGGGTGATAGGCTGCACTAAATTTCACTTCGTATCCATATTCTCATGAAAACTTTTCCAAAATCTGGAGGTAAACTGTGATCCTCTTATCCAAAACGATCTTCTTTGGTACTCCATGTGGAGACACAATTCGAGCCATATATAATTCTGCTAGCTAAGATCCTTTATAAGTAGTCTTGACCGGAATGAAATGAGCCACTTGGGTCAGTCTATCCACAATAACCCATATAGAATCGTATCCTTTCGAGGTGCGAGGCAATCCAACAACGAAGTCCATAACAATCTTTTCCCACTTCCACTCGGGTATCTTCAGTGGATGCAATAGTCCAGCTGGCCTCTGGTGTTCCGCCTTAACTATTTGACATACTTCGCACATAGCCACATGTGCAGCCATATCTCTCTTCAATCTCTACCACCAGGACTTATACTTCAAATCCTGATACATCTCCGTACTACCAGGATGAATAGAATAATCCAAGTCATGGGCTTCCTTCGATATGGTCTCACGAAGGCTTTCAATCTCCGGAACACATCTCTTGTCCTTGAAGCATACGGTGCCTTGCTCATCTTCCGCGAATTCCGGAACTCGATCTTCAGTAATCAGATCCTTAATCTCTTGTATCTTAGCATCACCATTTTGTCCTTTGCGGATCTCTTGCTCTAAGGTAGGTTCCATATCAATAATAACTCCTTTAGTGTGAGCAACTATTCCCAGGTTAAGTCTCCTGAAATTCTCAACAATCTCATCGAGTAGCTGGGCAACAACAGCTAAATGAACATGCTCCTTTCGACACAAGGCATCTGCAACCAAATTTGCCTTGCCCGGGTGTTAGTGAATTTCCAAATCATAATCCTTAATAAGCTCCAACCAACGGCGTTGCCTAAGGTTGAGGTCCTTCTGAGTAAATATGTACTTCAAACTCTTATGATCCGTGTACACTTGGCACTTCTCGTCCCACTTGAATTCTCTTTCCTTCACCAAAAGCGAGGTCATAAGCTTAGCAATCCTAGAAAATCCTTCAATAAATCTCCAATAATATCCTGCAAGTCCCAAGAAACTTCGGTCCTCCGTAACCGTAGGGGGTATGCTCCACACCACTATTTCCTTGACTTTAGCAGGATCCACTGATATCCCTCCATTAGAAATGATATGTCCAAGAAATGGCACCTCGCCAATCCAAAACTCGCATTTACCGTACTTGGCGTAGAGTTGATTATCTCGTAACTTCTGTAGCACCAACCTTAGATGTTCTTCTTGGTCACTCTCATTCTTAGAATAGATAAGAATATCGTCGATGAACACCATGACGAATCTGTCCAAATACTCCAAAAACATCTTATTCCTCAAATCCATAAAATAAGCTGGTGCACTAGTTAATCCAAACGACATAACGATGAACTCATATAATCCATATCGAGTCGAGAAAGCCGTCTTAGGAATATCCGATGGTCTAATCCTCATCTGATGGTAACCGGATCGGAGATCAATCTTCGAAAATACGCTTGCACTTCTCATCCGATTAAATAAATCCTCAATGCGGGGTAATGGACACTTGTTCCTCACAGTAACATCATTAAGGGATCTATAATCCACGCACACCTCTTGCGATCCATCTTTCTTCTGTGCGAATTGAACTGGCGCTCCACAAGGTGAAGAATTCAAACGAATGTACTCAGCTTCTTGCAACTCCGTTAATTGCTTCTTAAGTTCCCTTAGCTCTTCTATGGACATCATGTATGGCCGTTTAGAAATAGGGGCAGTCTTAGGTAAGAGATTAATGACCAACTCAACTTCCCTATCTGGTGGCATCCCTAATAACTCTTCTGGGAAGACATCCGGAAAATTCTTAACCACACGGATGTTGTCACCAACCAACTTCCCATCTACTAAGAATGTTGCTAGTCTGAAGGTGGTAGTTACTGCAACTTCAACTTCAAATCTTTGTCCTTTGGAACTAGTGAGTTCTACGGTTCCCTTAGCACAGTGTATATACTGCCTTTGTCTTTCTTAACCATGACATACCAAGGATCAAATCTATACTGCTCTCTTCTAACAGTATAGGGGTAGTCCATCTGGGTTAGAAATATAGGGTAAGAAAGGAAGAATTGTAGACAAGGCGAGTAATTACAAATCAGGTTACTTTGGGGGACTTATTAGCTAAGTAGATTAGTGTGTCACCTACTAAAGCTAATACAGTATCTTATAGTGGTACATGCTAAAATGTCCATATATAATATTTCAATCAATCAAAGAAGCAAATCAGGCATTGATCATCAGAACAATCAACCAATATTTTTAATAGAGAAAATAGTTTTAATTTTGTCTTAGGCTTCCTATCTCTTAAAAGTGTCATAGGGGTAGGGATTCCAAAGTTTGAAATCCATCTTGTCTTAGAATAGAGAAGATAAGAATGATCAGAGTAGAACAGTAGAAGGTGAGACGGGATCAAGATAAGTATAGAAAGAATCAGAGTGAGATAAGTATAGAATGAATCAGAGTAGGATAAGTAGGTAAGGGTTTGTCCATTTCTATCTAGGTTTCGTCCTACAGTCAGCATTTCCTCTGATACCACTTCTGTAACACCCGGTTTTAAAGGACAAAGCCGGGTGCATCTCATACATGCGCCAAGAAGACAACACATATAATAACAGAGTGTATAGAGATAAATGTCATAAAACATCAGAGTATTATTACATAGCGGAAGACTTACAAAAATAATAAAAGATAAATATAACACGAACTAAGGATCGTCGGCGCCAATGTCGACTGGGAAACGCCACCTAGAACAGATCAAACTCCTCGCCTTGAGACTCCTCCTGAAACACCTGCTCTTCTCCTGTGGGGGGGGTGTGTGAGACAGCAAGAGTGAGCTCACATACGATCATAGCTCAACAAGTCGTGGGGAATAATGTGACATGAACTCACCAAAGGTGGGAGTTCATGAAGTGTAAGGCTGATCAATGAGATAAAGGCTGAAGCTGAGCATTGCTTTTATAAGTTGGTCAAAATTTTATTAGCAGTTACTAAGTGTAAGTAAATACCAAACCATAGTAATAATAAGGAACAGTAATAGTAAAATAATCCCAAATGCAATGAAATGACAGATTAAGTTTAAGTTCCATAAATTAATCATGTGAGGGTCCGAGTCGCTCTTGACCGTGAGCACGGCTAGTATACCAGTTTTACACTCTGCAGAGGTTGCGCATCTTTACCCACAAGTCATGTTACCCATCTGCCAAGAGATGGCCAATCCCATACACCTCTACCGAGGAGGCGAGGCAGGGTAACACTACGAGGCCTTTACAAAGTTCCACTAGCTTCAGACTACCCGCTACAGTTTATGGGAAGATCCAGTAAAGGGTTCCTGGCTGATAGCCATCGCAGCAAAATCAACCAGGGACCTTCCCGCACTGACCTCTCCCCTACTGCCCTTGCCCCTTTCGGGTAAGGTAGCCCTCCCCTAGCTTTCCTAGTTAATCAGCCAAGGGCGTCCCATTCCACCCTTGTGGTAGCACTGTTTTCCCGGGTGGTCGCTCCATGTTCCCATTAACATAATGATCTTAACATGTACAAGGAATAATAAAACAGATAACAATAAACAATATAAAAATGAGTGATGAATATCTCTATACCCAAATCCACATAAAGCAATAGCATGTACTACCCAAAACTTTAGTAGTAAAACCAGTGTGAAGCAAGGTATAAAGATAGTCAAATCTAGGGTATCCTATTGGGTCCCAGCAAAATTATCCTATGCAGATCATTATGAATAATAAGAACATGAATGGGTAAAAGAAGTGATCAAGGGCACAACTTGCCTGGCACTTGAGATTCCAGTACCAACTTGCTTTTCAGATGACACAAGTCCTCGCGCTAGTCGTAGCAATACAAACAAACATGGTATAGATAAAATTAACATCACACCAAACATAAGAATATATTGCGTAATAATGATCTACGCATTTTCTACGAGACTAACGCAACTTGAACGGATCAAATCGGAGCTAAAACGAAGGAGTTATGAATTTCCTAAGGTTTTATGTATTTGATATGAGATTAATTAGGAGATCAATTTTTATTATTGTTTTTATGTCAAAACAGAGGTACTATGTAATAAACAACATTATTACAAAATTACAGGAACTGGAATCATTAAATTTGGAGTTATATATTTTAAGTTATGGATTTTCTAATGTTTTATGTGCTTAATACAAGATTAAGTGATAGATAAATTTTAAGTCATCTTTCATGTTAAAACAGAGGCACTAATGGTTAGACAATAATATTATAAGAATTTAGGAACTGGAATGGGTCAATTTGGAGTTCATATGCATTTTCTACAATTTAAACAAGTTCTAACATTTATTTATGCACTAAAAATTGATTTCTGATATTAATTTCTGATTTTCAATGCTCTCTGGATTGGGCGTCATTTCCTGGAAAACTCAGGGGGCTCAGTGTAAGAATTTCACAGACTCAGGGAGATACCCGAGCGGACTGCGGGATGATTCCCTAGTTTGTCGGGGGCTTTTATGCAAATGATGCAGACGAAGGGGTACGGGATGGATCTGGCCGTTGATCCCCATCCCGATGGCTCGGATTAGACCATCACTTGAGTGAAGCGGTACACAAACGTGGTCCTTGGATCACGGATCCACGGTCCAAGATCGCACGAGACCCCCAGGTGCCCTGGTCAACCCGATTTCGATCGAACGGTCCACGACGCTATCTACCTCGACCATGGCAGAGAAGGGGGCACCGGATGAATCACAGCCGTTGGCCACCTAATCAACGAACGGTGAGTCGTCTTCTTCGTCCCGCTCATCAGCCACGACGCCGACCGTGCGCAACCCGCTGCAGCACAAACCCAACCCCAGCGCGATCCTCACCAATCTACCCTCGGTATCCAATTCTTGCGCTCGTACTCCACCCCGCCGAGTTGTATTGATAGCCGAAAAACTTCTAGTAATGAGGCGAGATACTCACCGAGGTTAATGCCGCTCCCAGCTGACCCGCTGCGTGGTTCCGCAGCAAATCTCCGGCGTGGAATTCCCCCCGACCAGCAGCTAATCGCACCCGAGGACGAGCTGTACACGTTCCGCACGGACCCGCGAAGCTCCCCGGCCGCCACCGAACTCCGCAGGCGCAGCCGAGGTCGACGACCCCAATCCGCCCACGCCGCCGTCCCGCACACACCCGATTGACTCTCCACTTAGTTGCGTCTGGGTTGCTTGGGGTCGCGGAGATGGAGGACATGGGAACCCTGTACCCCAGCGCGGCTTATAGGAGTCGCCCGGTCCGGAAAAAGGGGCAACGGACTTCTACGTCTGCGGCGCATCCCCGCCATGTACGGCGTTTCCGTTGGGAGGGAGAGGTAGTCATGCTGACAGCGGTGGCCCACCAGCCGGTGTCCCGAACAGAGCACGAGCAGGAGCGCCCGCGGATGACCAACCCAGAACGGCCGGGCCCACAGGTAAGTGGCAGAGGATGAAGGGCGTCTGCAGTGCGGGGCCCACACGTCATCCATGGAAAGGAAAGAGGTGGAGAGGAGGGAACGCGCAGTGCACGACGTGAGGGAGCTACTGGGCCAGGAAAAATTCGGCCCAGGGTGCCACGGACGGTTCTTTTTATTTATTTATTTATTTATTTTTGTATTCATTTTATTTTCTCTTTTAATTTTCAAATTTATAAGTTTGAATTCCTATTCAAATTCAAACTCCTGGTAGTGTTGTTTTCCCACTAAATACTCATCTTTGACATGGTAGGGGTAAATTTATGTATTTATATTCACATTGTGATTATTAGTGCTTCTCTTTTCTTAATTTCTAGAATCCTTTTAGATTTTAAATCCCACTTTGGACCTAGAGGTACCTATATATTTTGTACATTAGTTTTATCTTGTCACAAAAATGCACACAAAATGAAACCTCAGCATGATGCATAATTTAGTTGGAGTATCATTTGTTTTAATTAATCACTCTTAATTATAGGTATGCCCTTGTTATGAGGAATTTATGGCACACAAAATAAGAATATAAACTATATACTCATTGTATTCATTTTTGGGTATTACAAGTTGCTTAATAAAGTTTATACTCCTATAGTTCCTCTACAACTTTGACATAGTGACCATATCTAAACGCTCATAGATTCCAAACTCCAGAGGTCCAAAGTTTGCCCAAATTACTGAAATTCAGACTGAAATTTACTGTCTGAAATCCACACTTTCAGACAGCTCTACTTTAGACCAGCTTTTCTCTAGGTTCCAAATAACTTTAGGGCTAATTGTCTTAATCATACTTATACTTCTCATTTAGATCTATAATTATGTTATAATCATCATAACCTATAACCCTGTGGATAGAGCAATAGAGAGCTCCAAAGTTACACCAAAACACTGAAATTCAGGATTTGCATTTACACTAAATCTGAAATCTGATAGCCCTAAATTGGACCACTTTTTCAGCCAGTTGCATATAGTTTTAGGGCTGGTACACTTAATAAGGATTGTTCTCCAACAGTCACTTTACAAGTTTGTTATAGTAACTCCTTACCAAAAGTCCATAGATCAAAAGTTATAAGGGTCAAAAAACAGCTATATGAAACTGTTTTCAGCCCAATTCAAACTGAACCCATTCTGAAATTTTGCAAATTACTCCAAATTTCTCCACACAACTTGGAATTCTCCAGATATGAAGTTTGTTCACTTTTCAAAGTTCTACAACCTTGGTATGTGGACTTTTAGCTAAATCCTTCTAGATTTTAAATTCCACATTTGGGGTTAGTTTAGGCTCTCAAATGAGTTTCATATGTGTTTCAGCTTCTTCCAGGGATTCATCCCTTTGATCCATCCATCAAAAACAAAGTTACTCTCTAGTCTAAGATTTGACTTTAGCATATGTAGCTCCTTCCCAACAAGTCCTTGATTTTAGAGTTATTTTGTTTATCCACAATTCCAAGCAAGGTTTTCAGTCTAAGTCTTATACTCAACACACGACATCACACTTTTGAAAAGAAAATTTTAACCTAGTAAATGCATTCTAGGTATATCAAACAAGATAATGCAAGTACTTATGATGACATGCCAGCGTTTTAGTTATCGTAACACCAGGGGTGTTACAACCTTCTGCCCTAAAAAGAAATCTCGTCCCGAGATTTAAAACTCTAGTCTTGGTAATGTAAAAGGAAATGCGTCACCAGTTTCTTTCCCCATTACACCTATAAGATAGGGGTGTACCCCTGTTGGTTCATGTCAGGAACAACTACACAAAACATAGGACTTACAAGGAACTCGAAACTCTGGGAAATGTGTTTCGAAATGTTTCTTCGAAACACATATGGCTTCCTCTTCCATGTGTTGGTTCCACTATATCTCGTAGAACTCGATAACTCATCTTCGAGTGACCCAATCCTTTTAATCCAAAACCTTTACAGAACATTCCCAGTGGGTTAAATCTAGTTCAAGGTTAACACCTAAAATCTCAATGATATGCTCGGGGACTCGAAGACATTTCTTTAACTGGGACATATGGAACATGTTGTGCACTGTTGACAAATTCTTTGGCAACTGTACCTTATAAACTATAGGTCCACCAAATGAGCTGAGTTTCAAGGCTTCACAAATAGGAAAAGGTAGTATAGAAAAGCAAAGATAGGTAGCATGAATAGGATGGATGAAACATGTACTAAGCTACTATATAGGGGCTTAACTTAAAATTGTATGTCATGATGCATGTTCGTCCTATTCGTCCTCACAATTCTTGCCAACATATAGTGGCTTTCACGTTCTATGGCGGTGACAATCCTACTTACTCTATCATTTATCACAAGTCGCACTTTCCTAGGGTTTAGTTAGTGTACCTGCAGAAAATTGCATTATAGTTGTGGGTTAGTGGTTAGTATCCTAAACTAAGCCACCTTATAGTCCTTAACTTAAGGATATATTATTTGCACTTCGACTATCAGGATTTGATAATAGATTCTTAAGTTTTTCCAAAATAGTTTGGACTCAAAATCCTTTTGAAGTATATCAAAGGATTACTTTAATATCCATGCTAATGGGGGATCGCTCCGATACCACTCTATGGCAGCCCTCCCAAGTTATCGGCCCACGTGCAACAATCCTTGCCTTGATGGCCTCAGATGGCTATGCACGTGTACCAGGTAACTTAACAAGGCTATCACGAGTTCAACAACTTGAACTCATCATCCCAAGGATCTCCCACCATACATGCATATTACAGTAATCACATTCGATACACACACACTTCAGAGATAAGAGCGAAAGACTTTACAAAACATTCTTTTTATTTCTAAAGCTGAAGGTTACTACATAGGAAGAGTTACATTTATTACAAGTCCTGATATACTCAAAGTGCATAACTTATTACAATAGCAGGAAGGTAGGAACCCTCCAAAGCTTATACACAAGCCTAACTAATCCTCCTCCAGAACTGGAAACACCCTCCAGCCGTAGGAACACCTAGAGTACTTCTTATCACCTACAACAACATGGGTTCGAAAACCCTGAGTACGAAGTGTACTTTCGCAAGTCTTACTCGACTAATGAAAAATGACTCTCAAGGATATGCTGGTTAAATAGGAATCAAGGAAAAGGCTTTAGCAAGAATCAACTTAGATACTTTTGTAGAAATAGCTTACTAAAGTGAGTCCTTACTTTCAATATTTTAACGCCAGATTAAATATTAATAGACTCTAGTTGCATCTAGTCTAATTTCACCATCTCATCAATACAACATCATTTTTATTCATAATGTTTGCATCCTGACTTAGGTTGCAGGTCAGAGATCAAGTCTCCACTCTCCGGGGATATAACGACGATCTGAATCGATTTACTCAGCTAAGGATCTCTAACCACGTGACATATGTTTCTCGTAACTCTTGCATATGTCTACCATTCCCAAAGATCCTCCACTGCATGAATAGGGCCACGCCACCCGAGAGCACACCACCCCTTTTAGGCAGTCCTTTGCCAGGAGGGTACATGCCACTCTCGCCAACTCTCCACTCCCAGTGCGCGATTGTCTTTTCTTGTATGGAATAGCCGGGTTCAAGCTTACCCTATCCCATATCCAGGGCATGTGGCCAGTTAAGATAGTCCTTGATCATACAGGCCTACATAAGCATCCAATCCTTAATTAACCTGGACGGAGCATCACCTGTTCCTAGCCCAAGTCTCGATTTAAGTACTTCCATCCTTAGGATTTGTTTTGTGTTCCTTAGGATGAAAAGAGCATTATATGGAACTTTGCAGTAAGATCCCACCATGCTCCTGATGAAAATATTCTTGCAGGTAGAAGTTGTCCTTCCTCAAGATAACCCCTGAGCTAGGCATTATTGCAAAAGACAACCTCTATCCACAAGATCTAAGCAGGGCTAAGCATTTTTGTAAATCATATTTTGATACTTCATCAGAAGTATCTATAAAGGTATGGATATCAAGGTAGGCAATGCATCCAATAGTTTTCAAGCAACTCCTATAAACTTAATCCACATTTCACTAGACTTAAAGTGTATAAAATCTTTTAAAAACACAAGGAAGGGGTTGCATGCACCGGGGCTTGCCTTTGTTGCAGTGAAGAGGCTTAAGACCTTTCTACCCAATAACCAGTTAGATAGCTCCATCCACTTGATGAATAGGCACTAGAGTAGATTCCTCTTCAGTCACCACTTCAGGTTGAATCTTCACTCCTTCTGGTAGGAGTTCTATATGAAATGACATGATCATGGATGTTTATGCTTATGCAACTTGAAAAGAAAATACTAAAAAAACATCACAACACTTACACCTCTCTAAAGGTGCACACAAAAACTAACAAAACCTTAAGAGAGCTAAATACTCTAATATCACAACACAATTCACCAACCAAACTAGGAAACCTTGCCTCCATAACCATCCAAGTGCTTCATTTATGCCTTAAGCAAGGATCCAAACTGCATGTACTACAAGTTAAGGTGTCCAAAATTCAGCCACCTTCCACTAAACTTGTTTTTAGTTTTCTGAAACAGACATCTCACACAGACTAACAGAAGAAACTTAGGCACATTTTATTCTAAATTTTATACAACTCCAAACTTATTTCTCTGTAAGAAACTTGTTCACCCAACACAGCTAAAAATCTCTTCTGTAAGGTCTTTAGCCTATAACCATACATACCAAGAGTTAGGGTGCATTAAAGTTGAGCAAACACACGGAAAATCCATTTTCCCAATCTGAAACAGCACATTACTAGGTCTGACAGAGAGTTTTGTCACTCCTTTTTCTCCAAATTCTACAAAGTAGCAAGCCAACACTTTGCATGAGACTTGCTCTCCTTTACATGGTCTTTGACTTTGCTATAGCATTCTTACCCCAATTCTTCTTGGATTAATTACCACAAGGACCCAAAACTGAATAAACACACAAATTCAGACTTAAATATTATTCTAAGTCTGAATCCTAACACCTGACAGTCCACCTTTTGGCCACTTTTATTTCCAAATTTATGTGGAACCAAGTCCACCTCACTTTACAAAACTTACTCTCTTTACTATGGTCTCCAGCTTTGCTATGTAAACTTTAATCCAAAACCCCATGAATCAGTCACAAATGAATTCTAAACTAGGCATACTGCTGCAATTCAGTTCACATAACTGAATAAAAAATTCAGTTGTGTTCATGTTGGGGACTTGTTCTCAAATGCTATGAATTAAGAACAAGGCAACATAAAATGTTAAATATTAATGCCCTTCGTTCGCTAAAGCATTATTTCCCCAAGGATTTAATGAACTTCAAACGAAGACCATGATTGAAGTATCACGAAGGCCATACCTTCGTGATTAAAATTACAAAATAATATATAAAACATGAGGCATTAAAGATAGATGTATCAGAAATAAGTAACATCATTCATATATTTCATTATATGAACATAAAAATGTCAACATAGAATTTAAGTACATTTATACCTTCTCCTTGACAGATAATGATTCCCGGGCAACGCATTTGCAATTACAGGAATGCGTGAACAGTAAAGGAATACTGTTCACTATTTATAGGCACAGGACACAGCCTGTAAGGAATTACAATCATGCCCCTTATAAAAGTTTACAACAATGACTCAGACCCTTATGGGCTAAAAGGTCATTCTATCTTTAAGTCGGTTCGATCCTTCGTCTTCGGGCATGCTATAACACCAAAGCTTCATGAGTGGTAGCTTCGGTTATCATGTATAAGCAGCTTTAGTCGAAGCTGTTTCTTCCTGCAGGACCTTCTGCGACGAAGCATGGTCCCAACAGTAGCCCCTTCGCGGTGCTAGATCGTTTTTCGTAACGAGCTTGATCCGTGAAAAAAGTCTCTTAGGCTTCGGGAAGCCAAAGGTCCGAAAAAAACCTTCCCTGAGCTTGTTGCCGAGAAACGATACAGTTTTCGAGCACGGAGCAGTCCTACCATACAGGTTCACCTTCTTGGTTTTTGCGGCCCACTGTTCAGTGGATGCGGGCGACTGTTCGTCCGGTGTAGGAGACTTGTCGATTCACCTTTTTACCTGTAGCACTATATAAACAGACAAGTAGGTGTAAAGTTACCACAGCATTCATTGCAATTGCACTGTTTTGCTGCCAAAAATTTCACTATAGCCGAAGCTTGACCCTTGCACTGAAACGAAGCACCACTCTGGATTCTGCTTCGACACAAGAAAAGCTTCGGAAAAAGGTCATTAAATTCAAAAAACTTTAGGAATTCATAATCAAATGGCTAGATTGCGCTCCACTGCCCGGATTGAGCGTGAGGGAGATGAAGCCGAAGCCACTGAAACTGTTTCGATTTCCAAAGCAAAGAGGCGTTCTAGGCTGGTTTCATCAGAGGACACACCTGATGCAGAAGCAACACGAGCTGATGCTGAGGATATTGGTTCCGAAGATGAGTACAGCTTCGGGATGCCGAGCAAACCTAGTCATATGGACTTTGGAAAGTCCACCATCTCTGAAGCTGATCTTCCTAAGATGGTGAAGCTGGGTTATTTTAGCGAAACAAAAAAGGAGCTGGTTCGTTTTATCGGGGAGGAGATTACTCCGAAGCCGGAAAAGAATGAAGTGGTTGTGTTCAAAAGCTTCTTTAAAGCAGGATTAAGATTTCCTTTGAATGGGATGATTGTTGATGTGTTGAAGAAGTTTGGGTTTACCTTCATCAGCTGACCCCTAACGCTATTGTTAGATTAAGTGTTTATATTTGGGCCCTTCATAGCCAGGGAGTGGAACCGTTTGGTGAGGGTTTCTACCGAGTTCATGAATTACACTATCAGACTAAAGCTAGAGGAGATGGTCTGCATGAGAATTTTGGCTATTACAATTTTGCTTATCGCAAAACTACGAAGTTTCCAGTGATAAGTTACCAAAGCAAATGGCCAGCCGGATGGAAATCTGAGTGGTTTTATGTTAAAGTTGATAAAGATGAAGATAAATTGGTCCAGAGTCCACTAGAGCTAACCTTCGGAGAAACGAGGCCCCGATGCAACATGATAAGTGGAAGCCCGAGCCAAATTGCTTTGGCTGAGTTTTGCGCGATTTCAGATCATATTGGCACTAGAGACTTGGTGCAGGAATTTCTGGCTTTTAAAGTGTTTCCAACAATGAGGGATTGGGAGATGCCGAAGCTGGAGGGAGAAAAGAAAAGGGGAGAATTTATTCGATTGCCGTATTACTACAAGTTTAAAAAACACTTTAAAAAGCCCTGCCAAGAGTGGTTGGATACAATCGAGATTATGTGCAACGATATCCTCGGAAATTACTCTAAGAAAGAAGATCAGTTAATGACTGCAGCCTTCGGCACTCGTCCGAAGCGAAGATTGAATCGTGTGCTAGATGCTTTGAATTTTGATTACCCTGACTACAAGCAACTGGGCGGAGATGCCGAAGGTCCAAAGAGAAAGAGGATTGCCAGCGCCCTAGACAAAGAAAGCACCAAATTGGCCAAAAAGGAAAAAGAAATTTCTGAAAAACTAAGCCCTGGACCAAGGGTAGCTGTTTCAAGGAAAAGAAAAGATACATCTCCAAAACCTGCATCTCCAAAACCAAAGACGTCGGCCCAGGAGGAGGAAGCTCCTGCGACACCTTCTACTGCCGAAGTGGAAGAGATTCTGAAGGTAATGACTGAACCTTTGCCTGTCAAGCTAAGCCCGCTGGCGCCAGAACTGACGAAGTTTTTTCAGAAGGGCAAAGAAGCTTCAGCAGTAGAAAGTCCTGCAAAGCCAAAAGAACGAAGAATTATCCAAGTGACTGATGTCATTCATCAGACACCGCCACCGACCTCGGTGTCAAAAATTGTCACTGCCGAGCCCACAGCCATCGGAGCCGAAGCCGCCGGAGCCGAAACCGGAGGAGCCGAAGCCACCGGAGCCGAAGCCACCGGAGCCGAAGCCACCGGGGCCGAAACCGAGGCCAACAAAGATCCTAATCTGGAAACTACACTTGATGATATTGACAACATACTTCTGAAAATGGCTGAAGAAGAAGATGCTGCGGTTGCGGTGGACACGACGATTGAGAAAGGAAAAGAGCCAATTGAAGACACTTTGGAAGAAGAAAACTTTAATTTTCAAGATATACTTGGACAAGAGTTATCAGAAACTGAAAAAGAAGAGTTAAAGAAATATGCTATATCATGCGGATACAAACCAGGGGCTCTGCTATTTGGCGGAGTCAATGAAGGGAAACTAAGATGCCTTTGAAACCGAACCGAAGCTAAAGTTGTTAGAACTTTCTCAAAGAATGTTGGGCTGCCGAAGATTGAAGCGGACTTGTGCAGGTACCAGCGACAGCATATCGCCGGTAGCCTGCTCTATGCTAATTTCAAGGTAAAAAAGTCTCGATTTTTTATTATTATATATTTTTTATTTTGAATTAAGTTGTTTTCTGACGAAGGTTGTTTTGGCAGAGTATACTTCTAAGTAAAGTGCTGAGAATGCAACAAGATCTTGAGGATGAAAATAACGAAGCTACTATCAAAGATCTAGAAAACAAAGCCAAAAATTACGAAGCTGCTCTGAAAGAAAAAGACTCCGTTGTTCAAGATCTTAAAATCAAAATTAATGATCACGAAGCTGCCTTGGAAAAGAAGGAATTCTTCGTTCACTCTATGGAAGGTTCATTGGCTGAAGCCCAAGCCGAAAATAACAGGTTAAACAATGAATTACTCAAAAAGTCAGAAAAATCTGAGCAGGAAAAGAAGAACCTCGAAACAAGTATCAAGACCAAAATCAAGAAGAATTCAAATTTGCAAAAATCATTGAAGGAGCTTCAGGAGAAATGCTTAAATTTCGGCAGCCGATGCGTGCAGCGGCTGAAGGATGTGTTTCACTCAATTGGAGCCAACTCTGATACATTCACACCTTCAGCTGAGAACCTGCCCAGCACCCTAGAATACATTAAAGGCGAGGTTGATGCACTTGACGAAGTTATTGCTGGGCATGCTGACTTCTGCGCCCTGCTAGCTTCTCGAGGCACAACCACCGCTTTCCTAAAGGCTGGCTGTACACACGGAAAAATTGTAAATAGGCCAAACTTCAGCTTGTCACCAGCAGATTTGGTTGACATCCCAAGCCTAGCCCGAAGCATTGGAAACAGATTTATGACTCAGATTTGGGTAAATGGCGGGCGAAAAATGGCTGGTAACGAAGCTCGGAGCCACCTTAAGCCGGTGAGAAACCTATACTTGTTACTTTCACCTTCTCCTTGAAATTTGCACTTTTCTTATTCTGCTTTAATATGTGCAGGATGATGAAGTTGAAGAATGACGGGCTGAAGCTTAACAGTTGCTGTAAAAGACTTTCCTGCAAAAAATTCTGAAGAGATCTTTGTAATATAATTGTGGAAAAACTTATGTAAATTTGTGCATACCTTGTAATATATCTTTTCTCCTTTATCCGTGTACAATCTACTTTGCTGTGAACGAAACTTTACTTTTGAGCCGAAGGCGAAAAACACCTTCCCTTCTTTTCGTACGCAACGAAGCATGAAAATTTCCTCTTTCTCCGAACTTTTTCCTCATAGCCGAAGCATCTGCCTTTTCTGTATGATACGATGATGATCCTATATATGTCTAAATGAATGTTTATGAATGCAAATGTCATGATGTAATGCATTGTGCAAATGATTATTTGAATGTACATCCAAAAAACCATAATCATAGCCCTCATTCCCTTGGAAATGACTCAAATCTTTTTGCCGTTTATTTTTCGGCTTCACCGTTTACTTTTCGGTGTATCAGCGCTGACTTTTCGTTGTAAGCCTCCCTTAGGAGCTTCTTCGCCTTTTACTTTCGGTGGAATCAGCGTTTATTTTTCGCTGTAAGCCTCCCTTAAGAGCTTCTTCGCCTTTTACTTTTGGCGGAATCAGCGTTTATTTTTCGCTGTAAGCTCTGCATTCCCTTGGGAACGACTTTTGAGCTTCTCCTTCTTTTCTTTTTCCATTGCACTCGATGGTGCGCTATCAGCTTTTACATTTACATTTTTTGGGGGATATCACTCTTATAGAATTGAAATAAGGAAAAGAAAAATTACATGTTGTGGCCCCATTAAAAACCTTTCTCCCCCTTTGGAAAGGAAAATGGTGCCATAAGGAAAAACTAAAATGACAATAAAAAACAAAGAAGATTACATCAAGTTACACATAATACCGCCGAAGCTCATCCGCATTCCATGATCTAGGAATGTCGTTGCCGTCCATATCCTTTAATCTGTAGGAACCGGGTCTTAACGAAGATACTACCAGAAAGGGGCCTTCCCATTTTAGTTGTAGTTTGCCCACTGTGTCTGGATTGGCCACTCTTCGAAGCACCAAATGTCCTGGCTTAATGTTCTTCAACCGAACCTTTCTATCACGCCATTTTATTGTTTCGGCTTGGTATTTATTGATGTTTTCCACAGCCTGAAGCTTGATCCCTTCTATAGCATCTTTGTCCACAGAACAATCAGCTTCGTCTATCGCCGAAGCCACTGTTCTTATTGATCCTGCCTTAGCATCTTCTGGGGTTATTGCTTCATCACCAAATAGCAATTTGAATGGTGTAAAACCTATTGACCTTGATACTGTTGTGTTGTGGCTCCACACCACTTTAATTAATTCTTCTGGCCACTTTCCTCTTGGCTGATTGAATATTAACTTCATTATTCCTGTCATTATGATGCCATTAGCCCTTTCAACTAGTCCATTTGATTCCGGATGTCGAACTGACGCAAAATGGATCTTTGTGCCAATTTGTTCACAAAATTCTTTGAAAGCTTCGGAGTCAAACTGCGTCCCATTGTCCACGATGATGGCCTTCGTCACTCCGAAGCGACAAACAATGCTTTGCCAGAAAAACTTTTGAACAGTAAGCGAAGTTATTGTGGCTAAAGGCTTTGCCTCAATCCATTTAGAAAATATTCCACTGCCACTACAACATATCTTAAGTTGCCTTGTGCTGGTGGTAACGGACCTAACAAATCGACACCCCACCTTTGCAATGGCCAAGTGGGTTGTATTAACTGGGTTAAGGACGAAGGTTGTTTTTGATCTCTTGCACATTTCTGACAACCTTCGCACTTTTGGACTAACTCCACTGCATCCGAAGCTGCTTTTGGCCAATAAAATCCTTGGCAAAAAACTTTTCCCAGTAAAGGCCTAGATCCAATGTGAGATCCACACAAGCCTGCATGTATTTCCTTCATCAATTCTATACCTTCGGCTCTGGATAAACATTTGAGTAACGGAGAGCAGACACCATGCTTGTACAGCTCCCCTTCTATTATTACATATGGACGAGCTCTTGCTTCTATTCTCTTGTTATAAGCTTCGTCATCTGAAAAAAAAATTACCCTTAAGGTAAGAGATGATCTCAGTTCTCTAGTCTTCACTATAAACAGAGATATGTTGAGGAACGCTCTTTCAAGAAGTTCAACCGAAGGTGCTTTTATTGTTTCAAAAATACTTCCGAAGGTAAGGGCAGCCCCTGTGCTGCTGACTTGGCTAGCAAATCAGCATGCTCATTTTCTCCTCGAGGAATATTTTTTACAGAAAACCCTTCAAATGAAGCTTCAATCCTTCGGACAGTATCTAGATACTTCTCAAGCTTCGGGTCTCTTGCCTTACAACTCTTGTCGATATGACCAGAGATAACCTGGGAATCAGTTTTAAGAATCGCCCTTCTGATTCCCATTGCCTTTAACTTCCGAAGACCCAAAAGTAAAGCTTCGTACTCAGCAATGTTATTTGTGTAGCTAAAATCAAGTCTTGCTGTGTAGCAAGTTTTAACTTTGGAGGGTGCGACCAACACAGCGGCTGCTCCTGCTCCGAAGGTTCCCCAGGAACCATCGCAGAATACTGTCCATGCTTCGGCATCTTTATTTGCCTCTTCTACTTGAGCCCCTGGCGTCCAATCAGCAATAAAGTCAGCTAACGCCTGGGACTGAATCGAAGATCTGTGTACATAATCAATGCAGAATTCATTAAGTTCCGCAACCCACTTTCCAATCCTTCTAGTAGCTTCTCTATTTCTCATAATGTCCTTCAATGGTTGTGAAGAAGGGACAATTATATTGTATGCCTAGAAATAATGCCGAAGCTTTCTAGATGCCATCAAAACAGCATATAGCACCTTCTCCAATTCTGTATAATTTTTCTTTGATATACTAAGTGTGACGGAACCTCCCAAGTAATTAGGCCCACCTACAGTTGTCCTTGTCTAGCAGACATCAGACACCCTGTAGATGTTCCTAAGTCACTTGACAAGCTCGGTATCTTTTCCGACCTCACCAGGAATGTTTCACCCGTCTTGCAGACATTACAGATCATCGGAGATAAAGAAATGCGGAAGCGAATTACATAAACTTACATTTATTTCAAAAGCAAGCTCGAGTTATTTTATTACAGACCAGACTAAAAGTGAGTGCAGAGTAGTAATATTATACAAACCAAGGGAGGCACAAACTTCTCCCGATAAGCTATAAGCAAAAGATCCTATGTGGAGGACCGAGTCCTCCCGCACTTCAGTCTTGTTTTTCTTCTTTGGGAACCACCTTGGCACAGAAGCAGCAAAAGTCTGCTACTTCCTCACCTAAAAACAACGAAGGGATAAACCCTGAGTATGGAATTACTCAGCAAGTCTTACCCGACTAAAGAAAAGACTCTCAAGGGTATGCTGGCTTTTAGGAAGTCAAGGTAAGGCTTCTCAATAATCAAAGACTCTGTTTTGCAGAAATGCTTACTAAAGTGGATCCTTAAAAATCAAATTTTATTTGTCAAGTTAAGTTCAATTACCTGCAACTAGAGTTCTTTCTACCCTAGTTCAATCACTGGTCCTGCACTAGCCAATTTCTTAACAAAAACCCATCATCTTTAGTGGAATGCTACGTGTAGGTCAGTGACCAAGTCTTCATAACCGCGAAGGTACGGCGATCCGAATCGATTATACTCAGCTGAGGATCTCCAATCACACGACATATGTAGCACTTAACCCTTGCATATGTCAACCCGCCACCGGGGTTCTTAAGACCGGATCAGGTTCACGCAAACCGAGAGCACAGATACACCACCGTCCAGCCTCTTGCTACGGAGGGTACACGCTACTCTCGCCACCGCTCCACGCCCATTTCGTGTTATCTTATTCCGGCCTTAGTCTGCCCGAGGCAAGGCTTACCCATGACGAGGCATGTGACCAGCTAAAGGGTCCTCGATCATCAAGCCTACATCGAGACGGTCCTTAATCGACTCAGACGGAGACACTACACCGAGACTCTCTTCTCGTGCAAGTCACCCGCCCGGTCTCAGCTTAATCTTTTTAACCCAAAAACTTGGTACCTGACAGAGGTACATCTTTTCCGATGTTGAACCCATCATGGCCATGATGGATTCACCATCAAGTTTTATTTTCGAAAACAACCCTCCCACTTTGCCAAACATCTTTTGTAAAACAAATCCTTTTGTTTTTCTAAGCAATACTAAGCATAGTAAAACCTTTTTGTAAAAAACAGGGTTTCAAGGAGGGTAATCAAGATCAAGGAAGATAATGCAGGAATTGTTTAATCAATCAACTCCTATCACCTAATGCAGCAAGCAAGTGAGAAAGATTTTAAAAACATCAAGGGAGGTGGCAAATGCACCGGGGCTTGCCTTTGTTATCAGGTGAGTCCTGCTCGGATCCACAAATATCGAAATAAAAGCAGTTGCCTGCTTGAGGATCAGAGGTTGGTGGAGTTCCCTCTTCAGTGACTTCTTCTTCTTCTTCGTGTTCTAACATAACCATATATATGCATAAGAATGGATGCCATGGGGTGCTCATGAGGATGCAAAGATAATATAAACTTATTATCTAAGTCTTGAGTACAACTTTCCTTCACGGTACTCCGAGAACCTAAGGTTTCCGGAGTCAGTAAAGGAGTTCATAGGGTAGGGGGGTGTTTTGGGGTTTGGTGATCAAACAAGGTCCAAATCAACCCAAATTCTACCCAAGGCTTCTAAATATTGGTTTAAGTGCCCATAAAAAGTTTGGACATTTTTGGACTTACCATTTATTTTCTAAAAATTCATAACTAACACTTGTAATTACTTTAAATACCCTAAAATTTCTTATTTCCATTAAAAATCACAAAACTATTTTTACTAAATACTAGAGAAAATAACAAGCCTAGGAAAATTAGTTTCACAATTTTAGCATTTTTCTACATTTTCCTATAATTATTTTGGCTCTGCTGGAAAAAGAAAAGAAAAAGGATTAAATAGGACTGGGCCGATTCTGGCCCAGATAGCCCAGGTCCACGGCAAAACGCGACCGCGCGCGCCCGCGTCCTGGCGGTTTTGCAGAACGACCCTCGCGCTTCTGGCTAACTGAGAACAGGTCATTTCACTATTTAACCAAGTCACTGACCATTACAAAAAGGCCCCTGCGTTTCTATCTATTCACAACTGGAAGTCCACGACGCCGTTCACGCTTGGCCGCGCTCCGGCGAGCACCTACACCGGCCGAACGGAGCAACGGCTGAGCCCTCCGAGCAACAAACACCGAATTGGATCGACCCTAAGCCTTTTCCCCAAACTAATTTGGCTATTAATCAACTAGGGAACTCTGACCACGGTGGCCGTGAGCATCACGGCGAAACAGCCGTGTTCCCGGCGATGGGTGTCGGTCTAGTCCAATTAAAGGGGTCGGGAAGCTTCACAGATGCATGAGAATGCTCAAACAAGGGAGCAGAGGGCGGGAACTGACCGGAGTTGAGCTGGCGACGGTGAGCTCGGTCTCACGGTGGCGGAAATCGGATTTGGGGAAAACTTGGAATTAGAGCTCACGGTGGCAAGACTGGGGTTGATACTGGACGATGAGGTACGTGATGAAGTTACGAAGCTAACGGTGGGCTCAATTTAAAGACTCCGAGAGCGGTGGCTCTCAATTTGACCACGGCGAGCTGGCGGCCGGAGGTGAAGAAGAAGCCTAGCGCGCGCGGTTACGTGTCCTACGGCGTGGCAAACCCCCCAACGATGATGGGATGGCTCAAAGGAATCACGGCGACATGGTAGAAAAGCTAGGCCACGCGGCGGAGGACCGTCGACTGGAGTTGGAGAAGAAACGCGGGCTGCGGATGCGCTGGCAAGCCTTCCGCGCGGCGGTCTCCGGTGAGGGCACGGGTCACCGCTTAACCTAAGCTCGCCACCTCGGTAACTTTTGCCACGATACCCAGGAACTTTACCGCGACCAACGACGACCGGTCACGCCGCGGTGGCGTTCTTATCGCCGGCGGGGATGATCCTGATCCACAGCGCGAGAGTTCTGATGACGATGAACAGTGCTCAAAATTCAGAGAAGAACTTGACTGACAGAGCACATTGGAGCCCAGTTTTCTCAAATTTCTCGTGTGAAACCTAAGCCAACCTTCTGTAGTAAAGTTGTAGAACTATAATCCCTCTACAACTTTGCTACAATGTGCATTCACAAAAAGTCACTGGATCAAGGTTTAATTCACCCACAAAGTCGACCCTGTTACACTGAAAGGCTGAATTTCAGAATGAACAAGCCTGACAGTCAGACTTTGATTGGGTTTTTCTCCAAATTTCTCATAACAACTAAGCTCACACTCTTTAGCAAAGTTGTTCTCCTATAATTGGTCTTCAACTTTGATGTGGTGACCTAGGGCAAAAACCCTATACTTTGTAAGTTACAAAGCCCCAAAGTTGAGCCCATTCTCTGATTTTCAGACTTAGAATAAAACTCAAATGAGGTCCATTTTGCATTTAAGTCCAAAACTTAGGGTTTGGCTTTCAAATCCACATATTTGTGGACCAATTGACTTAAAATACTTATTTGGCTTGGTTTTTGCACTTTAGCCCAAAAGTGGGCTAATTTTGCACATAAGCCCCTAGGGTTTGGTTTCAGGGTTTTCCAGGGTTCCAATTAGGGTTTCTGGTATCCCAGGGGTATAAAAGGAATTCAAATTTGTTCTTAGAGTCATTTTATGACTTTTACCCTAAAGTCTTTAGGTTTTCTTAACTTGGGTTAAGTTTTACCCCTTTAACCACTATTTAGGGTTAAGTCCTTTAACCAGGGTTCTATTTGCAAAAACATTAAAACAATACAACTTGTTTGTAATTTTTGCCTAGTGAATGCACTCTAGGTGTGTCAAACATATGCAATGCCAATGCTTATGATGCCATGCTCAAGTTTTAGTTATAGTAACACCAGGAGTGTTACATCCTTCCCCCCATAAAAGAATCTCGTCCCGAGATTTAAAGTCCTAGGGTGAGTAATGGAAAAGGAAATGTGTCACATTTTTATTTCCTTATTTCTGGTACAAGGCAGGGTGGTGTGGGGTTCATTCCTTTATTGCCACAACTATATACATTTTACAAGTTACATGAGGCTAGAAAGCCTGGGAAATTCTTATTCAAGAAGTCTTGAGTTTCCCACGTAGCCTCTTCTTCAGAATGCTGGTTCCATTGTATCTTGTAGAACTTGAGAGTCTTTCTTCGGGTAACCCTGTCCTTTTGATCCAGAACTCGAATAGGATGTTCTGAGTACGTTAAGTCTGGTTCCAGGACAACATCTGTTACTTCAATGGTTCGATCGGGAACCCGTAGACACTTCTTCAATTGCGATACATGGAACACATTATGTACAGCAGACAATGTTTCGGGAAGTTGAAGTTGATACGCCACTGGCCCATATCTTTGAAGAATAGGAAATGGACCAATGTACCTGGGTGCAAGTTTTCCCTTTACCCTGAAACGTGATACTCCCTTCATTGGTGAAACCTTTAAGTAGACGTAGTCTCCTTCTAAGAAGTATAAGGGCATTCGCCGTTTGTCTGCATAACTCTTCTGACGAGCTTGTGCTTTCTTTAGATTATGAATAACTTTCTGAACCTTATCCTCGGTTTCTTTTACCATATCAGGCCTAAAGAAATACCTTTCACCAGGTTCAGACCAGTTTAGCGGAGTCCGACACCGTCATCCATATAAAGCTTCAAAGGGTGCCATCTGGATACTGTCTTGATAGCTATTATTATATGAAAACTCCGCCAAAGGTAAACATTCCTCCCATTTCTGTGAGAAATCCAGGACACATGCCCGCAACATATCTTCAAGTATTTGGTTCACTCTCTCAGTTTGTCCACTGGTTTGAGGATGATAGGCCGAACTGTGGAGCAGTTTAGTACCCAGGGATTTATGGAGTTCTTCCCAAAATTTAGATACAAATTGTGGCCCACGATCCGACACTATAGTCTTTGGAACACCATGCAAACTGAGAATACGAGCAATATATAATTCCGCATAGGTAAGTACCGGGTAATATGTCTTGACCGGCAGAAAATGAGCAACCTTTGTAAGTCGATCAACAATCACCCAGATAGAGTCATACCCTTTTGCGGTCCTGGGCAATCCCACAATGAAGTCCATGCTTATGTCTTCCCATTTCCATGTTGGTATTGATAATGACTGCAATGGACCGGCAGTTTTCATGTGTATGGCTTTGACACGTCTGCAAGTGTCGCACTTAGCCACATAGCGTGCAATTTCAATTTTCATCTTCGTCCACCAGTAGTGCTGTTTTAGATCATGATACATCTTAGTGCTTCCCGGATGAATAGAATAGCGACTAAGATGCGCTTCATCTAAGATTTGCTGGCGGAGCTCTTCATTCTTTGGCACTACTATGCGGTTGTTAAACCATAACACACCTTGATCGTCTTCCTTGAAACATTTGGCTGTTCCAGCCCTTATCTTCTCTCGTATGTGCTTCATGCCCAGATTATCCTTTTGAGCATTAATTATCTTCTGCAGAATGATTGACTCAAGCCTTAGCTGATTTAGAGTCCCATGCTGGATTATCCCCAGGTTTAGCTTCTCCATTTCCTGACATAAAGTGTTCTCGGAGACCTTCGCCATAAGACAGTGACAGGAAGTCTTACGACTCAGTGCATCTGCCACCACATTGGCCTTGCCTGGGTGATAATGGATCTCCAGATCATAGTCTTTAATGAGCTCAAGCCATCGTCTTTGCCTCATATTTAACTCTGACTGGGTGAAGATGTACTTCAAACTTTTATGATCTGTATATATGTGACAGATATTTCCCAGCAGATAGTGACGCCATATTTTCAGGGCATGAACCACAGCGGCTAGCTCCAGATCATGAGTTGGATAATGTTCCTCATGTCGGCGTAACTGCCTTGAAGCATACGCAATTACTCGGCCTTCTTGCATCAGTACACAGCCGAGCCCACTGCCAGATGCATCACAATATACATCAAAAGGCTTAGTGATGTCCGGTTGAGCCAGTACCGGAGCAGTGGTTAATAATGTTTTCAATTGCTCAAAGGCTTCATTACACTTAGAAGACCAATTGAACTTAATGTCATTCTTCAACAAACTTGTGATTGGTTTCACAAGCTTAGAAAAATCGGGTATGAATCTGCGATAATATCCAGCTAGTCCAAGAAAACTCCGGACTTGGTGAACAGTGGTTGGGGGTTTCCACTCCAGAATATCTTTGACCTTGCTAGGATCTACCGCAATTCCTTTCGCTGATAACACGTGCCCCAAAAATTGAATTTCCTCCAGCCAGAACGCGCACTTGCTGAACTTGGCATACAGCTGATGTTCCCTCAGGCGCGTCAATACAATCCGTAGATGCTGAGCATGCTCCTCTTCATTTTTAGAGTATATCAAAATATCGTCGATGAAGACCACCACGAACTTGTCCAACTCGGGCATGAATACCGAGTTCATCAAATAGGTGAAGTGGGCAGGAGCATTTGTGAGCCCGAAAGACATTACCAAGTATTCAAACAATCCATACCGCGTAGTAAATGCGGTCTTCGGTATATCCTCGGGCCGAATACGGATTTGATGATAGCCCGACCTGAGATCAATTTTGGAAAATACCCTCGCCCCAGTCAGTTGATCAAATAAGATGTCGATCCTTGGAAGAGGGTACTTATTCTTAATAGTGACCTCATTCAGGGGTCGATAATCCACGCACATTCGCAGAGTTTGATCCTTCTTCTTAACAAAAATGGCGGGACAACCCCATGGGGACGAGCTTGGCCGGATGAATCCCTTATTCAGTAGATCTTGTAATTGAATCTTCAATTCCGCCAACTCATTAGGGGGCATACGGTACGATCTTCGAGAGATGGGAGCCGTACCGGGCTTTAACTCAATTACAAATTCTACATCTCTTTCAGGGGGCAGTCCAGGCAAATCTTCCGGAAATACATCTGGAAATTCACATACTACCGGAATGTTCTTGATCTCCGGTACAATGGCTTCAAATATTCTACTAGAAGCTTTGGCTGGATTGGTTGTGGGGAGAGTCAAAAGAATCTCTTCTTGATTATAGCTCAACCTGACGGTTCTGAGTTCAGTGTTGAGAATTGCCTTGTGTTGAGTTAACCAATTCATACCCAAAATTACATCTATATCCTGGCCTTTCAGAACAATCATGTTAGTAGGAAAGTTCCGTCCGGCCATGGTTACTGGCACTTCATAGGCCACTTCTCTAGTAAAAATGTGTCCCCCAGGTGAATGAATTTTAAATCCCTCTTTTGATTCATGACATGCAATGTGATGTTGCTCCATAAATTTCTTGCTAATGAAGGTATGCGAAGCACCAGAATCAAAAAGAATAATTGCAGGGTGACTGGCCACGGGAAACGTACCCATCATCACCGGCTCTCCCTCCGGCGTAGTGGCCACTTGGGTGTAATATACACGCCCCGTTTTCTTGGTATTTCTCCCCACAGCATTTCCCTTGGGCTGAGTGGACTTCCCAGCTACTTGCTGAGCATTGGATTGATTTTGCTTGGGGTACGGGCAGTCTTTGATAAAATGTCCCGACTTGCCGCAGTTGAAACACCCAGTTGAAGAGCTGGGCAAGGCAGGGAATCGAGTGCCTGGGGCACCCGGCTGATTTGGGGAAGTGGAGGTATTGTTGGGGCGGATAATAATGGGCTGTTTGAAAGGGAATGCTGGTGGACGAGAAAAAGTATGGTTTTGGCTAGAAGGCCGGATGACGAACCGTTGCCTCTTCGCCTGGCCCTGATTAGGCCTCTCACCACTGAATCCCTTATTCTTCCCAGAACTTGCGTATTTTGCTTCCACAGATAAGGCTGTACTGACAGCCTTTCCATATGTGAGATCAATACATGTGGCCATTTTTCGCTGCAACCGGTCATTTAGACCTCTCATAAAACAGTTCTTTTTCTTCAAATCAGTATTCACCTGATCAATGGCATACTGCGACAGGTGATTAAACTTGTTAAGATACTGATTGATGGTGTCTCCTCCTTGTTTCAGCTTCATAAATTCCTCTTGTTTCATATGCAGCACTCCTTCAGGTATGTAGTGCTCGCGGAAGGCTGCTTTAAATTCGTCCCAGGTGATTTGATGGTTGTCAGGTTGAATAGCCACAAAGTTTCCCCACCAAGTACTGGCAGGGCCACGTAGTTGCTGTGCCGCGAACAATGGCTTCTGTGTTTCCGAACAACGAAGAAGGCCAAACTTTTGTTCAATAACTCGTATCCACTCGTCGGCTTCTAGCGGGTCTTCTGCTTTGGTGAATAGAGGTGGACGAGTTTCGGAGAAGTCCAGATAAGTAGTTTCACGGGGACCTTGCTGAAAACCTCTTCCTGCCTGCTGCTGGAACTGCTGCTGACCCGCCATTTCCCTAAGGAAGCGGGTATTGTCGGCGGTGGCATTCACCAAGGCGGCAATCGCCTCGGCTAACGTGGGTGGAACCGGAGGTGGATTTGGGGTGACATCCCTACCCCCAGAAGTTCCGGCTGCGTCCTGTCCGCGAGTCCTGGTCGGCATCTGAGGCAAAAACATTTGAATAAACATAATGTGCCAAAGAAAACCTTCCATTTTACATTACTATAAAGAGTAATGATACAGACTCGACACTACATAACAGGATACATTACCCATTTTACAAAAGTTCAACCTAGTATACAACAGTACACCCTACAATACACTACTCTACTTTTATTACACCATTAGTCCTGCTTTCCGTTACTTTTGGCGGCCTCATCGTCAGGTGTGGGAGTCCAGACGTCAACCAACCTCAAAGAAGGAGGGGGTTCAAAAAGGTCTAACTCCCCACCCAGTGCGCGTCCCGCAACGTGAGAGGGTCCGGCTTCCGCCCCAGCAGAGTGTGCAGGCTCACTAGGGTGTAATTGTGAGTATAGTACATGGACTTCCTCATGCAACGTATTGCAGTAGACCTGCAGGTTGTCGACAGCTGAGCTAAGTTCTTTAATTCGGGCCTGAGCCCTTGCTTCCTTAGCACATGCCAACATATGAGACTGTACTGCCCAGTCAAGTGCTAAGTCCCGATCAGCAAGCTGATCCTGCAGGTGACGGATATCCCTTCTTAGCTCATTGATTCTATCTCCGTCTGCGATCCAAACATTGGTCCTGTGTTGCAGCGTTGCTTGAAGTCGACTCACTTCGGCTTCCAGGTCTCCTATAGGGTCATTACTTCCGCTGCTACTGCTTTCGTGTCGAGGGGCTAGTTGATGCCGGGGTACTCCAATTGGTCCCGTTGACTTACGTGCCGTTAGCCTTGTGCGTGGCGGCATCTTTCTAAGGGGGAAAATTTATTAGCATAATTCTTAGCATGATGCATGAATAAGTACAGAATCAACCTTAGTTGATTCAACCTTCTATACATTGCACTCTTCCTATCTGGTCTTTAAGATAAACTCTTCAGAGTACTTAGGTAAGAAGAGAAAAGAATTTTTAGGTAAGACTTTCAAAAATCCTTTTGAAGATGCCTTATAACATCTGCAAAGAAGGGCTACGCTCCGATACCAGCTGTGACGGAACCTCCCAAGTAATTAGGCCCACCTACAGTTGTCCTTGTCTAGCAGACATCAGACACCCTGTAGATGTTCCTAAGTCACTTGACAAGCTCGGTATCTTTTCCGACCTCACCAGGAACGTTTCACCTGTCTTGCAGACATTACAGATCATCGGAGATAAAGAAATGCGGAAGCGAATTACATAAACTTACATTTATTTCAAAAGCAAGCTCGAGTTATTTTATTACAGACCAGACTAAAAGTGAGTGCAGAGTAGTAATATTATACAAACCAAGGGAGGCACAAACTTCTCCCGATAAGCTATAAGCAAAAGATCCTATGTGGAGGACCGAGTCCTCCCGCACTTCAGTCTTGTTTTTCTTCTTTGGGAACCACCTTGGCACAGAAGCAGCAAAATTCTGCTACTTCCTCACCTAAAAACAACGAAGGGATAAACCCTGAGTATGGAATTACTCAGCAAGTCTTACCCGACTAAAGAAAAGACTCTCAAGGGTATGCTGGCTTTTAGGGAGTCAAGGTAAGGCTTCTCAATAATCAAAGACTCTGTTTTGCAGAAATGCTTACTAAAGTGGATCCTTAAAAATCAAATTTTATTTGTCAAGTTAAGTTCAATTACCTGCAACTAGAGTTCTTTCTACCCTAGTTCAATCACTGGTCCTGCACTAGCCAATTTCTTAACAAAAACCCATCATCTTTAGTGGAATGCTACGTGTAGGTCAGTGACCAAGTCTTCATAACCGCGAAGGTACGGCGATCCGAATCGATTATACTCAGCTGAGGATCTCCAATCACACGACATATGTAGCACTTAACCCTTGCATATGTCAACCCGCCACTGGGGTTCTTAAGACCGGATCAGGTTCACGCAAACCGAGAGCACAGATACACCACCGTCCAGCCTCTTGCTACGGAGGGTACATGCTACTCTCGCCACCGCTCCACGCCCATTTCGTGTTATCTTATTCCGGCCTTAGTCTGCCCGAGGCAAGGCTTACCCATGACGAGGCATGTGACCAGCTAAAGGGTCCTCGATCATCAAGCCTACATCGAGACGGTCCTTAATCGACTCAGACGGAGACACTACACCGAGACTCTCTTCTCATGCAAGTCACCCGCCCGGTCTCAGCTTAATCTTTTTAACCCAAAAACTTAGTACCTGACAGAGGTACATCTTTTCCGATGTTGAACCCATCATGGCCATGATGGATTCACCATCAAGTTTTATTTTCGAAAACAACCCTCCCACTTTGCCAAACATCTTTTGTAAAACAAATCCTTTTGTTTTTCTAAGCAATACTAAGCATAGTAAAACCTTTTTGTAAAAAACAGGGTTTCAAGGAGGGTAATCAAGATCAAGGAAGATAATGCAGGAATTGTTTAATCAATCAACTCCTATCACCTAATGCAGCAAGCAAGTGAGAAAGATTTTAAAAACATCAAGGGAGGTGGAAAATGCACCGGGGCTTGCCTTTGTTATCAGGTGAGTCCTGCTCGGATCCACAAATATCGAAATAAAAGCAGTTGCCTGCTTGAGGATCAGAGGTTGGTGGAGTTCCCTCTTCAGTGACTTCTTCTTCTTCTTCGTGTTCTAACATAACCATATATATGCATAAGAATGGATGCCATGGGGTGCTCATGAGGATGCAAAGATAATATAAACTTATTATCTAAGTCTTGAGTACAACTTTCCTTCACGGTACTCCGAGAACCTAGGGTTTCCGGAGTCAGTAAAGGAGTTCATAGGGCAGGGGGGGTGTTTTGGGGTTTGGTGATCAAACAAGGTCCAAATCAACCCAAATTATACCCAAGGCTTCTAAATATTGGTTTAAGTGCCCATAAAAAGTTTGGACATTTTTGGACTTACCATTTATTTTCTAAAAATTCATAACTAACACTTGTAATTACTTTAAATACCCTAAAATTTCTTATTTCCATTAAAAATCACAAAACTATTTTTACTAAATACTAGAGAAAATAACAAGCCTAGGAAAATTAGTTTCACAATTTTAGCATTTTTCTACATTTTCCTATAATTATTTTGGCTCTGCTGGAAAAAGAAAAGAAAAAGGATTAAATAGGACTGGGCCGATTCTGGCCCAGATAGCCCAGGTCCACAGCAAAACGCGCCCGCGCGCGCCCGCGTCCTGGCGGTTTTGCAGAACGACCCTCTCGCTTCTGGCTAATTGAGAACAGGTCATTTCACTATTTAACCAAGTCACTGACCATTACAAAAAGGCCCCTGCGTTTCTATCTATTCACAACTGGAAGTCCACGACGCCGTTCACGCTTGGCCGCGCTCCGGCGAGCACCTACACCGGCTGAACGGAGCAACGGCTGAGCCCTCCGAGCAACAAACACCGAATTGGATCGACCCTAAGCCTTTTCCCCAAACTAATTTGGCTATTAATCAACTAGGGAACTCTGACCACGGTGGCCATGAGCATCACGGCGAAACAGCCGTGTTCCCGGCGATGGGTGTCGGTCTAGTCCAATTAAAGGGGTCGGGAAGCTTCACAGATGCATGAGAATGCTCAAACAAGGGAGCAGAGGGCGGGAACTGACCGGAGTTGAGCTGGCGACGGTGAGCTCGGTCTCACGGTGGCGGAAATCGGATTTGGGGAAAACTTGGAATTAGAGCTCACGGTGGCAAGACTGGGGTTGATACTGGACGATGAGGTACGTGATGAAGTTACGAAGCTAACGGTGGGCTCAATTTAAAGACTCCGAGAGCGGTGGCTCTCAATTTGACCACGGCGAGCTGGCGGCCGGAGGTGAAGAAGAAGCCTAGCGCGCGCGGTTACGTGTCCTACGGCGTGGCAAACCCCCCAACGATGATGGGATGGCTCAAAGGAATCACGGCGACATGGTAGAAAAGCTAGGCCACGCGGCGGAGGACCGTCGACCGGAGTTGGAGAAGAAACGCGGGCTGCGGATGCGCTGGCAAGCCTTCCGCGCGGCGGTCTCCGGTGAGGGCACGGGTCACCGCTTAACCTAAGCTCGCCACCTCGGTAACTTTTGCCACGATACCCAGGAACTTTACCGCGACCAACGACGACCGGTCACGCCGCGGTGGCGTTCTTATCGCCGGCGGGGATGATCCTGATCCACAGCGCGAGAGTTCTGATGACGATGAACAGTGCTCAAAATTCAGAGAAGAACTTGACTGACAGAGCACATTGGAGCCCAGTTTTCTCAAATTTCTCGTGTGAAACCTAAGCCAACCTTCTGTAGTAAAGTTGTAGAACTATAATCCCTCTACAACTTTGCTACAATGTGCATTCACAAAAAGTCACTGGACCAAGGTTTAATTCACCCACAAAGTCGACCCTGTTACACTGAAAGGCTGAATTTCAGAATGAACAAGCCTGACAGTCAGACTTTGATTGGGTTTTTCTCCAAATTTCTCATAACAACTAAGTTCACACTCTTTAGCAAAGTTGTTCTCCTATAATTGGTCTTCAACTTTGATGTGGTGACCTAGGGCAAAAACCCTATACTTTGTAAGTTACAAAGCCCCAAAGTTGAGCCCATTCTCTGATTTTCAGACTTAGAATAAAACTCAAATGAGGTCCATTTTGCATTTAAGTCCAAAACTTAGGGTTTGGCTTTCAAATCCACATATTTGTGGACCAATTGACTTAAAATACTTATTTGGCTTGGTTTTTGCACTTTAGCCCAAAAGTGGGCTAATTTTGCACATAAGCCCCTAGGGTTTGGTTTCAGGGTTTTCCAGGGTTCCAATTAGGGTTTTTGGTATCCCAGGGGTATAAAAGGAATTCAAATTTGTTCTTAGAGTCATTTTATGACTTTTACCCTAAAGTCTTTAGGTTTTCTTAACTTGGGTTAAGTTTTACCCCTTTAACCACTATTTAGGGTTAAGTCCTTTAACCAGGGTTCTATTTGCAAAAACATTAAAACAATACAACTTGTTTGAAATTTTTGCCTAGTGAATGCACTCTAGGTGTGTCAAACATATGCAATGCCAATGCTTATGATGCCATGCTCAAGTTTTAGTTATAGTAACACCAGGAGTGTTACACTAAGAACTTCAGATATAAAGTATATTGGAGCTTGTTTCTTGACTTGCTCTTCAAGCTTCTCTTGGACAAGTGCCGCACTTACCGCTGAGTGCGAAGCTGCCATATATAACAACAGAGGAGTCCCTGGCGTTGGTGGAGTTAACGTCGTTAAGTCTATCAAATATTGCTTCAGCTCTTCGAAGGCTCTCTGCTGAAATGGTCCCCCCTGAAAAACTTCGGCTGATTTCAGCACTTCGAAGAATGGTAAATTTCTCTCTGCTGATCTAGATATGAATCTGTTGAGAGATGCCAATCTTCCTGTTAATCGTTGAGCCCCCTTCTTTGTGCTTGGTGGTTCCATTCAAAGAATAGCTTCGATTTTATTTGGATTAGCCTCAATGCCTTTTGTTGAAACTAGGCAACCAAGAAATTTCCCTTTCTTCACCCCGAAGACACATTTTTCTAGATTCAACTTTAAACCGGCCTGTCTAAAATTAGCAAAGGTTTCCTGGAGGTCAGTAATGTGATTCTCTTGCTTCGTGCTTTTTACAATGATATCATCAACATAAGTTAACACATTTCTGCCTATCTGAGACTGAAGAACCTTCGCTGTCATTCTGCTGAAGCTTCCTCCAGCATTCTTGAGCCCCTCAAGCATCCGAAGGTAACAATATGTTCCACTAGGGGTTATGAAGCTGGTCTTCGGCTCATCGTCCTTCTTCATCCAGATTTGATGATAGCCTGAATAACAGTCCAGCAGACTCATAAGCTCTGATGAAGCTGCTGTATCAACTAAGGAATCTATCCTTGGCAATGGAAACTCGTCCTTCGGACAGGCCTTGTTGAGATCAGTAAAATCGATACACATCCTCCATTTACCATTGGCCTTTTTTACCATAATAGTGTTAGCCAGCCATTCTGGGTATTTTACCTCTCTGATAACTCCAGCACTGAGAAGTCTTTTCACTTCATTTCGAGCACCTTCGGCCTTGTCATCAGACATCTTCCGAAGCCTCTGCTTTCTGGGTCTGAAGGATGGATCAACATTAAGCGAATGTTCAATAACATCCCTGTTAACTCCGCAAAGATCATTAGCCGACCATGCAAAGACATCTTTGTTGTTGAACAAGAATCTTATCAAGGTTTTCTCTTGTTCCTCAGACAATTGAGATCCCAGCAGCACCTTCTGCTCTGCGATATCTTCGCATAAAAGCATGGGTTTCGGCTGATCGGCCGAAGCAGCCTTCTCCCTTCTATGCTTGTACTGCTCACAAGCTTCGGCTTCATCTATGTTATGGATTGCCTATGAATCAGTCCAATTCCCTTCGGCCTTTCTGGCGGCTTCCTGACTCCATAAATAGCAATAGGTCCCTGATCCGAAGGTATCTTCATGCAAAGATATGCTGGATGAAGAATTGCTTCGAAAGCATTGAGTGTTCCGCGACCAATGATAGCATTGTAAGGATACTCCATGTCAACAATGTCAAACACAATTTGCTCAGTCCTTGTGTTGTTGATGAATCCAAAGGTTACTGGCATGGTAATCTTACCAAGTGCTACAATCTGCCGCCCTCCGAAGCCACAAAGAGGGTGCGTAGCATCATGAATCTTGTCTTCGGGCTCTTGCATTTGTCTGAACGCCTTAGCAAATATGATATCTGTTGCACTGCCTGTATCAACCAAAACATTATGGACCAGAAATCCTTTGATCACACAAGAAATAACTATGGCATCATTGTGTGGGTAATCCTTGAGCTGAAGATCCTCTTGAGAAAAGGTAATTGGGATGTGAGACCATCTTGATTTGATGAAGGGTCCTTGTACCCCTACATGTTGTACTCTTCTCTGTGCCTCCTTCTTCTGTTTCTTGTTAGCCGGCTCTGAGCATGAACCGCCTGTTATCTGGAGAATCAGCTTCGGGGCTGAAGCAGTTCCAGCTTGGTTCTTGAACGAAGCCATTGTCTCAGGAAAGTGGAAGTGAGTTCACCGGAGGTGGGCGCCAATGTTGGGGACTTGTTCTCAAATGCTATGAATTAAGAACAAGGCAACATAAAATGTTAAATATTAATGCCCTTCGTCCGCTGAAGCATTATTTCCCCAAGGATTTAATGAACTTCGGACGAAGACCATGATTGAAGTATCACGAAGGCCATACCTTCGTGATTAAAATTACAAAATAATATATAAAACATGAGGCATTAAAGATAGATGTATCAGAAATAAGTAACATCATTCATATATTTCATTATATGAACATAAAAATGTCAACATAGAATTTAAGTACATTTATACCTTCTCCTTGACAGATAATGATTCCCGGGCAACGCGTTTGCAATTACTGGAATGCGTGAACAGTAAAGGAATACTGTTCACTATTTATAGGCACAGGACACAGCCTGTAAGGAATTACAATCATGCCCCTTATAAAAGTTTACAACAATGACTCAGACCCTTATGGGCTAAAAGGTCATTCTATCTTTAAGTCGGTTCGATCCTTCGTCTTCGGGCATGCTATAACACCGAAGCTTCATGAGTGGTAGCTTCGGTTATCATGTATAAGTAGCTTTAGCCGAAGCTATTTCTTCCTGCAGGACCTTCGGCGACGAAGCATGGTCCCAACAGTTCAGCCTGACAGTCCAACTTTAGCCAACCTTTTCTCCAACTTTTACACAGCAACAAACCAATCTCACATTACCAAAGTTATTCCTTAGATATAGCTCTACAACTTTGGTATAGCACTCCTAGGTTGAAAACATTTAGAACAATTTTTATGAAGCACCAAAGTGCAGCTCAACACACTAAAACCTAGTTTCAGCCTTATGCACTAAGTCTATGATCTAGAAACCTGAAAGCATATCTTTGAGCAATTTTACACCTAGTTCCCAGCAACAAACAGTGGTAGAGTTCAAGTAGTAAATAGTGTGAGCTTCACTGACCTGCGAGGAGTAGGGAACGGGCACCACACGGCCGAGACAACCTCCGAGGAATCCTGGCCATGGTGAGGGTGAGCACTCGGCTGGGTGTGGTCACCACTTCTAGGGGCAGCTTAGGTTCAGGATTTGGCAAGGGAACACATGAGATGGGGAAAAGCCGAAGGCTTGATCATGGCATGGAGGAATGGTCAGTCATGATGATCCTGCTAGGTGAATAACAGGAGCACAGCAGGGCTCTATTTGTACTCCTTTCTGTGGTAAGACGGGAACCTAGAAGGGGAAAACAAGGGGTAATATGTTCCACTTATCCACTGCATGTCTTCCACGCAAGGCATGACACAGGGAGATAGTAGTTGTGTCCAACCGCACATGGACACCAGCAATGTAGCAGCAGACAGCCTAGCCAACATTTGGATAAGTTTTCCACCTCCTCATCACTTCTTTGTGTTTGCATGGGTGCCAAGTACCCCCCGTTCAGTAACATATCTCCTTAGATGCCAAACTCCGGAAGTCCCTCGAGCAGAGTGTGGATACAGATATTTTTTCGGATATTTCTGGAGCAGCACTGAACTGGTACTACTTGACTGCATACTCTACTTCCTCCCCTTTGATCTCTCAGTTTTCCATAACAACAGCGGGAGCACACATAAGAGAATCTGTCCACCAAACAACCCTCTACCAACTAGTCATAAGGATTATAGCTTTATACCTCATGGATCAGTCACAAAATAGCTCCAAAAATTTGGAAAATCACACTGGACCAAAGCTAGAGTTGACTGAATAACCTTCAGTTTCTGTAGACTTAAAGTCCAACTTTGGACAGCCATTACTTCACTTTTGGTGTGGGATCACACCCAACACACTTAAAGACACTTATTCACTAACATATGGTCTTCAAACTTTCTACAAAAACTTCAGTCCAAAACCTTATTGATTAAGCAGAACAAGCTCCCCAAACAGCACTCCCAACACTGACTTAGAATTCAGACACTATTCAAAATCTAAAAATTCAGAAGTTTGACAGCACCTATTTTAAGAAACTATTACTCCACTTTTTATGCAGTACCAAGCCAACCTTTCCTAGAGGAACTTGTTCACCAAACATACCTTTACAAGTTTTGTGCAGCAGCCTTAGGTCAAAGATTCATGGATCAAGAGTTATAGGTTCAAAAATAGGTTGAAAACACTTAAAGTTTCAGTTTCAGCTTGACTGAAACTATATACCTGTCAGTGAAAGTTTTGAGACATTTTACCCATTTTTTTACACAGCAGCAAATCCAACTCTTCTTAAGGAATTCATTCCCTTTATTTGGTCTCTATATTTACCATAGAACCTTTAGTCCAACACCATATAGATTGACCACAACAGAGCTCCGAATTTGGCACTATGTACTGAATTTTCGGTTTCAGTTATTTGAAACAGCACACCTTAAACCTGACACGGAGTTTTGCAATTCTCTTTTCTCCAATTTCTTTGTAGGATCAGGTCAAACTCACTTGAATAAACTTGTTCAACATCATATGGGCTTCAACTCCACTATATACACCACAGTTCAAAACCTTATGGATTAGGCACAAGGAAGCTTCCAAGTTTGTCACAATCACTGAAATTCAGACTTAGGCACTATTCTAAATCTGAAAATTCAGAATTCAGCTCACCCTACTTTGAACCACCTTTACTCCTAGTAGCATATGGTTTTAGGGGCAAGTTGCTTAATAAAGTTTATACTCCTATAGTTCCTCTACAACTTTGACATAGTGACCCATATCTAAACCCTCATAGATTCCAAACTACAGAGGTCCAAAGTTTGCCCAAATTACTGAAATTCAGACTTAAATTTACTAAGTCTGAAATCCACACTTTCAAACAGCTCTACTTTAGACCAGCTTTTCTCTAGGTTCCAAATAACTTTAGGGCTAAGTGTCTTAATCATACTTATACTCCTCATTTAGATCTATAATTGTGTTATAATCATCATAACCTATAACCCTATGGATAGAGCAATAGAGAGCTCCAAAGTTACACCAAAACACTGAAATTCAGGATTTGCATTTACACTAAGTCTGAAATCTGACAGCCCTAAATTGGACCACTTTTTCAGCCAGTTGCATATAGTTTTAGGGCTGGTACACTTAATAAGGATTGTTCTCCAACAGTCACTTTATAAGTTTGTTATAGTAACGCCTTACCAAAAGTCCATAGATCAAAAGTTATAAGGGTCCAAAAACAGCTATATGAAACTGTTTTCAGCCCAATTCAAACTAAACCCAATCTGAAATTTTGCAAATTACTCCGAATTTCTCCACACAACTTGGAATTCTCCAGATATGAAGTTTGTTCACTTTTCCAAGTTCTACAACCTTGGTATGTGGACTTTTAGCTAAATCCTTCTAGATTTTAAATTCCACATTTGGGGTTAGTTTAGGCTTTCAAATGAGTTTCATTTGTGTTTCAGCTTCTTCTAGGGATTCATCCCTTTGATCCATCCATCAAAAACAAAGTTACTCTCTAGTCTAAGATCTGACTTTAGCATATGTAGCTCCTTCCCAACAAGTCCTTGATTTTGGAGTTATTTTGTTTATCCATAATTCCAAGCAAGGTTTTCAGTCTAAGTCTTATACTCAACAAACGACATCACACTTTTGAAAAGAAAATTTTAACCTAGTAAATGCATTCTAGGTATATCAAACAAGATAATGCAAGTACTTATGATGACATGCCAGTGTTTTAGTTATCGTAACACTAGGGGTGTTACAAAGAAGGCCTGTAGCAAGCTTGTGGAGGACCAGATCATCGAAGCATATTAGTTTCTGGATGAGAAGTGGTCACCCAAGTTCCGTTGATGAAGCACCAGAAGACCAATCAAGGAAGGAATCCATGTGGGAGTTCGCAAGAGGAAGGTTTGTGTGTTGGCATCGATGCTTCTTCAATAAGCTAGCTGCCAAGCAAAAGCTAGAAGCCTGAAGATGATCTTTGAGTAGCCAGAATCAGCGTTTGCAATTGGCAACCAGATGCTCCTCAAAGGCCAGATTTTGTTGAAGTTCTATCTCCTCGAAGAGTCTGCAAAGTGAAGATATGTAGCTGAAGTAAAGCTATACCCATAACCCTTCTAAGTCGAATCTCGTGGACAAGATTCATTTTAAGTGGGGTAAATTTGTAGCATCCCAAAAATTCAAATCTTGAAATTTTCTCAAACTCGCTCTAAATTCAAAATGAATTTCAAATTTCATTTCAAAATGTTTGTTTGTGAGTTGATATCAACAAATAAAATATAGTGGTCTATATTTTCTCCAAAATCCTCCTCAAAATATCCTACAAATATTTCCCCAGTGATCCCCCTCAAATTCTTTCCAGAAATACTGCCCAGATATTTCCCTAGTGATCCCCTTCAAGTTCTTTCCAGAAATATTGCCCAGATATTCCACCGATATATCTCCAAGTATTTTCTTCCTGAGAAATACCTTTAGAATCATTTTTCAAGTCCCTACAAATATTTTCTTCGTAACTTTCCTCATGCTCATACGTATATGTATGCCTCCGGTGTCATACGGTGAGCTCTACAAGCTAATCTCACTTATACAAGACAAATACATGCTAATCTCCCACTAATCCTCTCATCCTCCCACTAATCCTCTCATCCCTCCCCCTAATCCCCCCACCATGGCTATAAATAGAGGGGCAAGGGCCTCCTCTCATCCCACCCCAAGCCATTTCATGGCAACTCTCTCCCCCCCACACATGCCCACTCCACTTCCCACATAAGCACACACTAGCACAAGGATCGTTCGGTCGTTCTTCGATCGTTCGTCTACCTGTTCTTAGTTTATTCGTTCGTTCGTTCGATCGTTCATTCGATCGTTCATGGTTCGTTCGTTCGATCATTCGTCCGTTCGTTCGTCCAAATAATCTTTGTCCTGCCGTTATGCTACCGAAATTCTGATCGTTCATTCGTTCGATCATTCGATCGTTCGTCCGTTCGTTCATAGTTCCTATTCATCGTTCATCGTTCGTTCATAGCCCCTATTCATCGTTCTTCTAGATAATCTTTGTGCTGCCGTTATGCTGCCGAAATTTCAATCGTTCGTTCGTTCGATCATTCGATCATTCATCGTTCGTTCATAGTCCCTATTCATCGTTCGTCTAGATAATCTTTATCCTGCCGTTATGTTGTCGAAATTCCAATCGTTTGTTCGTCCGATCATTCGATCGTTCGTCCGTTCGTTCATAGTTCCTATTCATTGTTCATCGTTCGTTCATCGTCACTATTCATCGGTCATCGTTCGTTCACACGAACAGCTCACCATTACTATTCATCATTACTATTCATCATTGTTACTATTCATCATTACTATTCATCGACTCTATTCACCATTGTTACTATTCATCGTTGCTATTCATCGGTCATCCGATCACCTCAAATTTCAACTACTCATCCACCATGCTGTCCAGTCGACCTAAGACTAGCCAGACCCATATTCCAGTCATACGAACTCCGATGACTATGATTTTCCTTTCAGTAGGGAACTTCCCATCTGGTCACCCATCCCAGGTTTCTCCAAGTTGAGCACGCTTAACTTTGAGATTCCTTCGAACCAGGCTTCCAAACTCAGATTCCAATAATTCTTGTTTCTAAATTCTTATCAAACTATTCCCTATCCAACCATGTCATCCCTTAAGCATGGTTCATGTTCCAGAAAACTCCCAAAATACTCTTGTCCCATATTCTCCCTATAACTCTCCTGTTCATACTAAGTCAGACGATTCATTCGTCACTATTCTCACCAACAGTGAACTTCACTGTGCTACACCACATACACCCAGCTATAAATATACCCAGCTACCCTCTCCACACACTCAACACCCTCAGCCAAGGCAAACACCCCACCCACTCAGTTACTCTGCTCTGCCGGCTACACGCATAGTGTCGCTTCGCCTCCAGTCCACCCTCCTGGTAAGCACCTCCGCTCCGCCACTAGTAGTATCTCAACACCACATGACACAGATTCTACTCAAGACTCTACCCATCCATATATCGCTATTCTGACCACTATACTAAATATTTGTTGGTATACTTGCTGGTTTGTATGTTTGCTTATTCATGTTGCATAGTTATCGGAGCGTTCGTGCCGTCTCGTGGAGGCCAGATCTGCAAGTCTACGCCAGGCAGTGGAGCTAGAAGCTAGTTCCGTGAGCTCCCCTTCCCCCTTGGCCGGATAAGCATGGCAAGCTCACTGGATCCCTTTGATGCATAAATTACCTATGATTTTTCAACCACAACCCCTAGCCTGTTATTTTATGCATGATATGATTTTGAGACAAGTTATTATGGCCACCCAACCGCTTGCCGCAATCAATCCTTGATATATTTGTTACAAATGATCTGAGAAAAGGTGTGAGTTTTCAAAAGAAAATGCTTTTCAAAATGTGTATGATGAAGGGTTTTCACCCTTATCACCTTTGAGTAGGGAGGATCAGGGACTCCCTGGTTTAGGGGAAGGCCTAAGGTGATGGCTCAGCTGGTTTAGACATGAGCAGAAGGATTATCCCCTCATATAAGGACCAGTTTGTCATCCTTCACTACCTGTACTCATGATAAGTACAACCACTCGAGACTGTATGGGCAGTCACTCAATCTGAACTCGTACGGTCCAAACCCCAGGGTTATGAAGGCTGGGGAGCACCGGGAGGATAAGGAGGGGGAATGTTTTGTCCGGTTTGGGCATGGCGGTGGCCTGACTCCTTCCGGTATAACCGTTAAGGTAAGGACGTGCAAGGAAAGAAAGAGATTCAGCATTCGGGTCTCACGACGGTGAGATTGCAGAAACCGGACTAGTGGGTAAAGTGTACCCCTCTACGCAGAGTTCAAACCTATTCGAATAGTCTGTGTCCACAGGAATGGACGAGTCTGGTGTGGTATGACAATTAGTGTTTTGTTTTCAAAAAAAGGGTGCATTTGAGAAAAGTGGTTTTTAAAAGGTCCGGCGGTTGAGCTGTGAGCTATGGTGGACGAGAAGTCCAGTAGCTGTTTTTGAAAATGAAAACCAGTGGGAAACTGCTGAGATACCTGGATGGTTTAGTCCAGGGGATTTTGTTCTAATATTGAAAAAAAACTTCCTGCTCCTTTGGGAGAGGATGCGCTTTGAAAAATATAAAATGTTTTACAAAACAACCCTGTATAAAATATTGTTGTTTCTGCAAAATATCCTGAACTCCACATATTCCATGCATTATATCTGATTTCTCCATTCCGCGGGTGAAGGTGGGCTGCTGAGTATGTTTGTACTCACCCTTGCTTATTTGTTGTTTTTCAGAAAAAGGAGATCGGGTAAGAGTTACGACTATTCCCAACCTTGCCTTTGGATGTTGGACCGCTGATTTGCTTCGCTGTGTATATCGGGCTACTTCAGCCCCACTCTAATGATATGTCCCGAGCTGTGGACCAACTCTTAAAGTTGATCGCCACCTTTATAGGTTTGTCTCGTTTAAGCAGATCTAGAATCATCTGATGTTTAAATGTGTTTACTAGCCTCCTGGGACTAGTAATTGTATCACATTTGAGTCCCAGAGGATCTGGGGTGCTTCAATTAGGCTAGTAGATCCTGAGTTTACATGTGTTCTTCCAAGGTTGCAGTCACCTAGATTTAGCCCTTTCTTTGACAATTGCATTGGAGCCATTGATGGCACACATATCCCAGTTGTGGTTCCTACTACCAAAGTAGTTCAACATACTAGAAGACATGGGTACACTTCACAGAATGTCATGGTCATTTGTGATTTTGATATGAGGTTTACTTTTGTTGTGGCTGGATGGCCAAGATCAGTTCATGACATGAGAGTTTTCAAAGATGCAATTGGAAAATATGGAGATAGGTTTCCACATCCTCCAGAAGGGAAATTCTATCTTGTGGACTCGAGGTATCCAAACCGTATTAGCTATCTTGCTCCATACGAAGGTACAAAATACCATCTTCCTGAACTTCGTCAAGGTCCAATGCCAAGAGGTAGAAAAGAAAATTTTAATTATGCACATTCTTCACTTAGAAATGTAATTGAAAGGTCATTTGGTGTCTTGAAAATGAAATGGAGGACTCTATTAGATCTCCCTAGATATCCTATGGCAAAACAAAGTAGAATAATTATGGGGTGTATGGCACTTCACAATTTCATTAGGGAGAGCTTTTTGGGAGATAAGGATTTTGAGTTGTGTGGCCATGATGAGAATTATGTGCCTGAAGTTGGTGAGTCAAGTACACAAGAACAAGAACAAGTAGCAGGTTCAGTACAAGGAGAAGAAGATCAGAATCCATGTGTTTGGTTGCCCGCGTCCATTGGTGCATGGCCCATCGGATGCAAAAATAAAATGAGCCCAGTTGTTTGGTTGACTGATTTCATCTCTGGGCCAGGCCACACTCATGCAAATACACACGCTCATCCAGGCCCACGGGATACGAGCAAAATTTTCGTTCCTCGCGAGCCAGGACAAGCTCGCGCAGTCCGATCGTGCACTCCCACTAGGGTTTCTCTCCCGTCGCCCTCGAGCTCTCCCTCCCTGTCTCCTCTCGCCCTCGAGCTCTCCGCCTCCCCCCATCTCCTCTTGTCATCGAGCTCTCCCCCTGTCTCCTATCGCCCTCGAGCTCTCTGTCCCCTATCTCCTCTCACCCTCGAGCTCTTCCACCTCGTCTCCTATCAACCTCGAGCTCTCACTCCCCCGTCCCTTGTCGCCCTCGAGCTCTCGCACCCTCCACTCCCGTCGCTGGTGAGGATCTAAATCCTTCAGGGTGCGTCAAAAGGTATGAGGTTTGATATTCTCTTGCACTCTTCCCCTTGCTACAAGATCTTGGTCTGATTTGGTTGTCCGTCTTGTGAATGTTTTCTAAGATCTGAGAATGTTGAGTAATATTTTGGTAGTTGTGGTTGTGTATTTCATGGTATTGTGTCACATTTTCTCGGACTGGTGTAGCTTGATTGTAACACCCCTAGTGTTACGTGAACTAAAACTCTGACATGTCATCATAAGCATTTGCATTAACTTGCTTGTTACACCTAGAATGCATTTACTAGGTTAAAATTTTCGATTCAAAAGTGTGATGTTGTGTGTCGAGTATAGGACTTAGGTTGAAAAACTTGCTTGGAATTATAGATAAACAAAATAATTCCTAAACCGAGGACTGGTTGGGAATGAGCTGCATATACTAGAGTTGGATCTTAGACTAGAGAGTAACTTTGTTTTGATGGATGGATTAAAGGGATGAATCCTTGGAAGAAGCTGAAACACAAGTGAAACTCATTGGAAACCCTAAAACTAGCCCAAAAGTGGAATTCAAAATCTAGAAAGAATTTGGCAAAAATCCATATATCAAAGTTGTGGAGCTTGGAAAAGAGAATAAATTTCTTATTTGGAGGTTTCCATGTTTTATAGAGAAATTTGGAGTGATTCACAAAAGTGGGTTCAGATTAGGATTTCTAAAAATCATATCAACTAGTCAACTTTGGTCCTTTATAACTTCTTATCTATAAACATTTTGAAGGTGGTCATTGTAACAAAGTTATAGAGCTATGTGAGGAGTGTGACTTTGATTAGGTAACCTAGCCTTAAATCTATATGGAATTTGGAGAAGAACTGGTCTAAAGAAGAGCTGTTAGAAAATATGGATTTCAGACTTACTGAAATTCAATCTGAATTTCAGTATTTGGATCCAAGTTTGGGCCTTGATATTTTGGAATCCAGGAGGTTTTGGTTAATGAACACTATGCCAACCTTGCAGAGCAATGATAGGAGGACAATTCTTATTAAGTGATATAGCCCCAAAACTATATGCTACTGGTAGAAAAGATAGTCCAAAGATTGATTGATAGATTTCTGAATTTTCAGATTGGAAACAGTAATTGAAGCTGAATTTTAGTGTTTTGATAGCAGTTTTGAAGCCTATTTGTGGCTATTCTATAAGGTTTTGTGCTGTGGTGTTTGTAGAATAAGTGAAGACCATATAATGTGGAACAACTTTATTTAAGTGTGTTTGGAATGATCCTATAGAAAAAGTGGAGAAAAACTTTGCCAAAGTTGGATTATCAGATTGTTGTTGACTTAGTTTATTCAGAACTGAAAGTCTGAAATTAGCATTTTTAGTGCAGTTTTGGAGCTGGTTTGTGGCTGTTCTATAATGTTTTGTGCTATGGTGTTTATAGAGAAGTTGAATCCCATATGATGGTGAACAAGTTTCTTTAAGTGACTTTGGCTTGTTCCCACATAAAAAGTGGATAAAAATGCCCCCAAAGATCAGCTGCTAGGCATTCCTGTAACTGAATTTGGTTCAGTTCTGAAATCTGAAATTTGTTGTATGGTGCCAAGTTTGGAGCCCTTTTGTGGTTGTTCTATAAGGTTTTGGACTGAGGTTTTTGTAGAGGAAGTGAAGACCACCTAATGGTGAACAACTTTATTAAAGGATGATGGGCATGATCCCACATAAAAAGCGGTGTAACAGCTGCTCAAAGTTTGACTGTCAGGTGGTTGGTGACTTAGTCTATTCAGAACTGAATGTCTGAAATCAGTGTGTGATGCAAAGTTTAGAGCCCTATTGCGACCAACTCTTGTGGTTTTGGACTGTGAACTATGTGGCAAAGTTGGAGTCAATAGTACAGAGCATAAATTTTATCAAGAGGGTTGGACTTGGTTCTACAAAAAAATGGAGTAAAACACCTCTAAACTTCCTCTGTCAGACTGAGTGGTGTGCTGTTTCAGACCTCTGAAACTGAATTTTCAGTGTTTTTCTTTAGATTTTGGAGCTTGTTTGTGATTGATCCAAGGGATTTAAGCCTAGGGCCCTAGTGGCAGATTGGTATAGGGTTAGTTGGTGGACAAAGTTCATCAAGGTTGATTTCCTAGTGGGGCTTGAAAATGGGAGAATAATAGGGGTGAATATCCCTGGTCACAGGGCAGCATCAACTCAGTGCAGTTACAAATATCTGAAGTAGATCTTTTTATCACTGCTAGTTTCTCTAATGTGCTCGAATTGAGATGTGGTTGGGCTGGTCAACAAAAGATCTAGTGTCCTCACCCCTACAGAAAATATCCATTTAGACCCATTGGTGCCTGTAACCGGTGGAGTTCTCAGTTATATTTATCATGTCTGTATTTAGTGATTAGGTGGATATTTTGGCTGGGGAACTCGACCAGATTCTGTGTTATGGGCTGAGGCTGTGAACTTAGATGGGGCTAAGCATGAATGACACGTGTATGAGCCCTGCACTGCTGGTGTTCCCAGAACATTTCCCCACTGAGTCTTATATAAGTTCAGAGCCCTGCACTGCATGGTCCAGCGATGGTTTTCCTACCCTTGAGTCCAGCCTATGTTCATCACAAAAGGGGATGTAGCTCTTGAGTTTGAGTCGGTGTAAACCCCTCCCCGGTCTCTGGTATGGTTTACTTCAAAGCTTGCACACCGTGACCTGAGTCTGGTGACCACAACCTGCAATTCTCCTGCCCTATCATGGCAAAGATATCTGGAGCTACTACACACTCGAGTAACTCATGTTCTGTGTTCTCCCTGTAGCAGTGAAACTCACACCATTTACTACTTGAACTCTACCACTATTGGTTGCCTGGAACTAGGTGTGAAATTTGGTCTAAAATAGGATTGTCAGGTTTTAGACTTAGTGCAAATTCAAAGTCTGAAAATGTATGTTTTGGGTGCAGCTTTGGAGCTCTTTGCTGCTCTATCCATAGAGTTATAGCTTATGGCCACTATAACAAAGTTATAGATCTGTTATAGGAGTACAAGTTTGATTGAGTGATCTGACCTAAAAACTATACAGAACTAATTGTAAAGCTTGCTCAAAACTGGGCCATCAACTTCTGGGTTTCAGACTTAGCTAATTGGCTAAGTCTGAATTTCAGTAAACTTTAGCCATGTTTGTACCTTTGTAGTGGCTAACTTGTAGGGAATTAGATTAGGTCTCTTATAGCAAAGCAATAGAGCTATAGTAGAAGACTAAGTTTGGTTGAAGGCCATACCTTGGAAGCTATTTGGAATTGGAGAAAAAGGTTGGCTAAAGTTGGACCGTCAGACTGTACATAACTGAATTTTGTTATTCAGTTCTGAGAACTGAATTACAGTAGGATGCCTAGTTTGGAATTCATTTGTGACTGATTCATGGGGTTTTGGATTAAAGTTTCCATAGCAAATCTGGAGACCATAGTAAAGAGAGTAAGTTTTGTAAAGTGAGGTGGACTTGGTTCCACATAAATTTGGAAATAAAAGTGGCCAAAAGGTGGACTGTCAGGTGTTAGGATTTAGACTTAGAATAATATTTAAGTCTGGATTTGTGTGTTTTTATTCAGTTTTGGGTCCTTGTGGTAATTAATCTAAGAAGAATTGGGGTAAGAATGCTATAGCAAAGTGAAAGACCATGTAAAGGAGAGCAAGTCTCATGCAAAGTGTTGGCTTGCTACTATGTAGAATTTGGAGAAAAAGGAGTGACAAAACTCTCTGTCAGACCTAGTAATGTGATGTTTCAAATTGGGAAAATGGATTTTCCATGTGTTAACTCAACTTTAATGCAGCCTAACGCTTGGTATGTATGGTTATAAGCTAAAGACCTTATAGAAGAGATTTGTATCTGTGTTGGGTGAACAAGTTTCTTACAGAGAAATAAGTTTGGAGCTGTATAAAATTTAGAGTAAAATGTGCCTAAATTTCTTCTGTCGGTCTGTGTGAGATGTCTGTTTCAGAAAACTAGAAACAAATTTAGTGGAAGGTGGCTGAATTTTGGACACCTTAACTTGTAGTACATGCAGTTTGGGTCTTAGATTCTTGTAACAAACTTGAAAAGCTTTAGTTAGTGAACAGGTTTGGTATGGTCTGTCCCTAGCAGAAACAAGGAAAAAGTGGGGTTGAACAGGGGCATATACAGTTGGGTATTAGAGGTGGATTCAGTGTCTGGTTGATTGACTGAAGAAGATCACTCTCTCCCTGTGTTTTGCGTGTGTATGTTGGTGTAGTGCAGCTGTGGTGGCTGATTTAGTAAACTAGTGTCTATATTGGAGTAACTGAAGAATATCACCTCATCCTTGTTGGCTGCCCTAGTATGATTGAGTTGTGATATTAGAGTATTTAGCTCTCTTAAGGTTTTGTTAGTTTTTGTGTGCACCATTAGAGTGGTGTAATCCTTGCGATGCTTCTTAGTATTTTCTTTTCAAGTTGCATAAGCATAAAAATCCATGATCATGTCATTTCATATAGAACTCCTACTAGAAGGAGTGAAGATTCAAGCTGAAGTGGTGACGGAAGAGGAATCTACTCCAGTGGCTGCTGATCAAGTGGAGGAGCCATCTAACTGGGGTTTAATAGAGGGATCGAGTACCTCTTCACCGCAATAAGGCAAACCCTGGTGCATTTACCCCTTCCTTGTATTTTTAAAAAGACTTTTATACACTTAAGTCTAGTGAAATGTGCATTAAGTTTATAGGAGTTGCTTGGAAACTATTGGATGCATTGCCTACCTTGATATCCATACCTTTATAGATACTTCTAATGAAGTATCTGAAAGGGAAATGTGCCCTTGGGCCATTTCTAAGTTTTTTGGTGATTTAGTGTCCAACACAAGTGCCTAAGTATAAAAAGGTGGACAAGGTACAAATCAAGAATAAAGGTATGTGTCTAAGCCTTAGTACATGGGTTTTGTGTACTAATATACTTGTCTAAGTGTTAGAAACAGAAAGAAGAAGAAAAGAAAAGAGGTGAAAAAGACTTGGCTGTGTGCAGCCAAGACTCAGCTTAGTCTGGCACACCGGACTGTCCGGTGGTGCACCGGACAGTGTCCGGTGCGCCAGGCTGGCTCGGCGTGAAGTGGCCGCTCTCGGGAATTCGCCGACGGCGTACGGCTAAAATTCACCGGACTGTCCGGTGTGCACCGGACTGTCCGGTGAGCCAACGGTCGGCCGGGCCAACGGTCGGCCGCGGAATCTGCGCGCGACACGTGGCCGGGCCAACGGTCGGAAGGGGGCACCGGACTGTCCGGTGTGCACCGGACATGTCCGGTGCGCCAACGGCTCCCTGATCTACAACAGTCGGCAGCACCATTTAAGGAAGGAAATCGGGCACCGGACAGTGTCCGGTGTGCACCGGACTGTCCGGTGCCCCCGATGACAGAAGACAAGATTGGCCTTCCTGATTTGCTCTCAACGGCTCCTAGCTGCCTTGGGGCTATAAAAGGGACCCCTAGGCGCATGGAGGAGTACACCAAGCAACCTTAGAGCATTCTTGATCATCCACACTCAGTCTTTGCGCATTCGTTTGTCATTCTCAGTGATTCGAGCTCCGTTCTAGTGAGAACTTTGAGATAGTCTTTTGAGCTTGATTCTTGGCCGTGTGTGTGCGCATTTTGCTGTGGATTTGTGTGTGTTGCTTTCATCCCTTACTCCGTATTTCTTGTAAATCTCAAGTGTAAGGGCGAGAGGCTCCAAGTTGTGGAGATTCCTCGCAAACGGGATATTGAAAGGCAAAGCAAAACACCGTGGTATTCAAGTTGGTCTTTGGACCGCTTGAGAGGGGTTGATTGCAACCCTCGTCCGTTGGGACGCCACAACGTGGAGTAGGCAAGCGTTGGTCTTGGCCGAACCACGGGATAAACCACTGTGTCATCTCTGTGTTTGATCTCTTGTGGTATTGTGTTTTGTTGAGACTCCTCTCTAGCCACTTGGTGATTATTGTACTAACACTTAACAAGTTTTTGTGGCTTAAGTTTTTAAAGTTTCACAGGATCACCTATTCACCCTCCCCTCTAGGTGCTCTCAATTGGTATCGGAGCCGTTCTCTTCACAAAAGGGACTAACCGCCCAAAGAGATGGATCCTAAGGGGAAGGGAATTGTGATCAACGACAAAGAGAAGGAATCCTTCGTCAACGAGCCGAAGGACGACAAGCCTACCGACTCCGGCTCGGGCCATAGACGGAAGGAAGGGAAGAAGAAGAAGACGAGGCGCATCAAGGAGATCATCTACTATGACGATAGTGATGAATCTACTTCTTCCCAAAAGGACGACGACAACGACTACAAAAAGACGGTCAATTCGAACTTTTCATTTGATTATTCTCGTATTCAACATAGTTCGAATTCGCATTTGCTTTCCATTCCTCTTGGCAAACCTCCACACTTCGATGGGGAGGACTACGGATTTTGGAGTCACAAAATGCGTAGTCACTTATTCTCTCTTCATCCAAGCATATGGGAGATTGTAGAGAATGGAATGAAGTTTGATAGCTCGGATAATTCCATGCACATAAATGAACAAATTCATAGAAATGCACAAGCTACTACTGTTCTCTTAGCATCTTTGTGCAGGGAAGAGTATAACAAGGTGAGCGGCTTGGACAATGCCAAGCAAATATGGGACACCCTCAAGATCTCACACGAGGGGAATGACATCACCATGCTCACCAAAATGGAGTTGGTGGAGGGCGAGCTTGGACGATTCGCCATGATAAGGGGAGAGGAGCCAACTCAAACGTACAACCGGCTCAAGACCCTTATCAACAAAATAAGGAGCTACGGAAGCACGTGATGGACGGACCACGACGTCGTCCGCCTAATGCTAAGGTCCTTTACCATTCTTGATCCTCATCTCGTGAACAATATTCGTGAGAATCCCAGGTACACGATGATGACGCCCGAGGAAGTACTTGGAAAATTCGTAAGCGGGCGGATGATGATCAAGGAGGCAAGATACGTCGACGACGCGTTGAACGGTCCAATCCACGAGCCTCAACCCATTGCTCTCAAGGCAACAAGGAGCAAGGAGTCGCTACCTAGCAAGGTGGCGCAAGTTGAGGCGGCCGGGCTCAATGATGAAGAGATGGCTCTCATCATCAAGAGATTCAAGATGGCGCTAAATGGTCGCAAGGGGCAGCCAAGCAAGACCAAGACAAAGGGGAAGCGCTCATGCTTCAAATGCGGTAAGGTTGGTCATTTTATTGCTAACTGTCCCAAAAATGATAGTGACCAGGAGCAAGGGAAAAATGGGAAGAGAGAGAATAAGAAGGTTTACAAGAAGGCCAAAGGCGAAGCACACCTTGGAAAGGAGTGGGATTCGGATTGCTCTTCGTCCGACTCCGACGACGAAGGACTCGCCGCCACTGCCTTCAACAAATCGGCTCTCTTCCCCAACGAGCATCACACTTGCCTCATGGCAAGGGAGAAGAAGGTAATCACTCATAATGCCAATACTTATGATTCTTCTAGTGATGATGAGTCTAGTGAGGATGAAATAGATTATTCTAGTTTATTCAAGGGACTGGATAGAACTAAGATAGCTAAGATTAATGAATTGATTGATACCTTGAATGAAAAGGATAGAATCTTAGAGAAACAAGAAGATCTTTTATACGAAGAGCATGATAAATTTGTTAGTGCACAAAATTCACTTGCTCTAGAAGTTAAAAGAAATGGAATGCTTTCTTGTGAACTTTCTACTTGTAATGAAACCATTTCTTCTTTAAAAAGTGAAATTAATGATTTAACTACTAAACTAGAAGTAGCAAGTAAATCTAACTCTTGTGTTGAACATGTTGAAATTTGCACTAAGTGTAAGGATGTTGATATTAATGCTTGGAGTGAACACTTAGTTTCAATTTCAAAACTAAATGATGAAGTGGCTAGTCTTAATGCTCAACTTAAGACTAGCAAGAGTAATTTTGATAAGCTAAAATTTGCAAGGGATGCCTACACAATTGGTAGACACCCCTCAATTAAGGATGGACTTGGCTACAAGAGGGAAGCCAAGAACTTGACAAGCCATAAGGCTCCTATCTCCGCCAAGGAGAAAGGGAAGGCTCCTATGGCTAGTAGTACTAAAAGGAACCATGCTTTTATGTATCATGATAGGAGACAAACTAGAAATGCTTATAGGAGTTATAATACTTATGATGATTTTGACTCTCATGCCATGTTTGCTTCTAGTTCTTCCTATATGCATGGTAGAAATATGCCTAGAAAGAATATTATTCATGCTCCTAGGAAAGTAGTGAATGAACCTTCTACAATTTATCATGCTTTAAATGCTTCCTTTGCTATTTGTAGAAAGAATAGGAAAATAGTTGCTAGGAAGTTAGGGGCAAAATGCAAGGGAGACAAAACTTGCATTTGGGTCCCTAAGGATATTTGCACTAACCTTGTAGTTTATGCATCCGGGGGTTCAAGCTGGATAATTGACAGCGGATGCACAAACCATATGACAGGGGAGAAGAAAATGTTCACCTCCTACGTCAAAAACAAGGATTCCCAAGATTCAATTATATTCGGTGATGGGAATCAAGGCAAGGTAAAAGGGTTAGGTAAAATTGCAATCTCAAATGAGCACTCTATATCTAATGTGTTTTTAGTAGAGTCTCTTGGATATAATTTGCTATCTGTTAGTCAATTATGCAATATGGGATATAACTGCTTATTTACAAATGTAGATGTGTCTGTCTTTAGAAGATGTGATGGTTCACTAGCTTTTAAGGGTGTACCAGACGGCAAACTTTACTTAGTTGATTTTGCAAAAGAAGAGGCCGGTCTAGATGCATGCTTAATGGCTAAGACTTGCATGGGCTGGTTGTGGCATCGCCGCTTAGCACATGTGGGGATGAAGAACCTCCACAAGCTTCTAAAGGGAGAACACGTGATAGGTCTAACCAATGTTCATTTCGAAAAAGATAGACCTTGTGCAGCTTGTCAAGCAGGGAAACAGGTGGGCGGCTCTCATCACACCAAGAATGTGATGACAACATCAAGACCCCTGGAGCTGCTACATATGGACCTCTTCGGACCCGTCGCCTATCTGAGCATAGGAGGAAGTAAGTATGGTCTAGTTATTGTTGATGACTTTTCCCGCTTCACTTGGGTGTTCTTTTTGCAGGATAAGTCTGAAACCCAAGGGACCCTCAAGCGCTTCCTAAGGAGAGCTCAAAATGAGTTTGAGCTCAAGGTGAAGAAGATAAGGAGCGACAACGGGTCCGAATTCAAGAACCTTCAAGTGGAGGAGTTTCTTGAGGAGGAAGGGATCAAGCACGAGTTCTCCGCTCCCTACACACCTCAGCAAAATGGTGTGGTAGAGAGGAAGAACAGGACACTCATAGACATGGCAAGGACTATGCTTGGAGAATTCAAGACCCCCGAGTGCTTTTGGTCGGAAGCCGTGAACACGGCTTGCCACGCCATCAACAGGGTCTACCTTCACCGCCTCCTCAAGAAGACGTCGTATGAGCTACTAACCGGTAACAAACCCAATGTATCTTACTTTCGTGTATTTGGGAGCAGGTGCTACATTCTAGTGAAGAAGGGTAGAAATTCTAAATTTGCTCCCAAAGCTGTAGAAGGGTTTTTGTTAGGTTATGACTCGAATACAAAGGCGTATAGAGTCTTCAACAAATCATCGGGTTTGGTTGAAGTCTCTAGCGACGTTGTATTTGATGAGACTAATGGCTCTCCAAGAGAGCAAGTTGTTGATTGTGATGATGTAGATGAAGAAGATGTTCCGACGGCCGCCATACGAACCATGGCGATTGGAGAAGTGCGGCCACAGGAACAAGATGAACGAGATCAACCTTCTTCCTCAACAACGGTGCATCCCCCAACTCAAGACGATGAACAGGTTCATCAAAAGGAGGCGTGTGATCAAGGGGGAGCACAAGATGATCACGTGATGGAGGAAGAAGCGCAACCGGCACCTCCAACCCAAGTTCGAGCGGTGATTCAAAGGGATCATCCCGTCGACCAAATTTTGGGTGACATTAGCAAGGGAGTAACTACTCGATCTCGATTAGTTAATTTTTGTGAGCATTACTCCTTTGTCTCTTCTATTGAGCCTTTCAGGGTAGAGGAGGCCTTGCTAGATCCGGATTGGGTATTGGCCATGCAGGAGGAACTCAACAACTTCAAGCGCAATGAAGTTTGGACACTGGTGCCTCGTCCCAAGCAAAATGTTGTGGGAACCAAGTGGGTGTTCCGCAACAAACAGGACGAGCACGGGGTGGTGACGAGGAACAAGGCTCGACTTGTGGCAAAAGGTTATGCCCAAGTCGCAGGTTTGGACTTTGAGGAGACGTTTGCTCCTGTGGCTAGGCTAGAATCAATTCGTATCTTGCTAGCATATGCCGCTCACCATTCTTTCAGGTTGTACCAAATGGATGTGAAGAGCGCTTTCCTCAATGGGCCAATCAAGGAGGAGGTGTACGTGGAGCAACCACCTGGCTTCGAGGATGAACGGTACCCCGACCACGTGTGTAAGCTCTCTAAGGCGCTCTATGGACTTAAGCAAGCCCCAAGAGCATGGTATGAATGCCTTAGAGACTTTTTAATTGCTAATGCTTTCAAGGTTGGGAAAGCCGATCCAACTCTTTTTACTAAGACTTGCGATGGTGATCTTTTTGTGTGCCAAATTTATGTCGACGACATAATATTTGGTTCTACTAACCAAAAGTCTTGTGAAGAGTTTAGCTGGGTGATGACGCAGAAATTCGAGATGTCGATGATGGGCGAGTTGACCTACTTCCTTGGGTTCCAAGTGAAGCAACTCAAGGACGGCACCTTCATCTCCCAAACGAAGTACACACAAGATTTGCTAAAGAGGTTTGGGATGAAGGACGCCAAGCCCGCAAAGACGCCGATGGGAACCGACGGACACACCGACCTCAACAAAGGAGGTAAGTCCGTTGATCAAAAAGCATACCGGTCCATGATAGGTTCTTTGCTTTATTTATGTGCTAGTAGACCGGATATTATGCTTAGCGTATGCATGTGTGCTAGATTTCAATCCGATCCGAAGGAGTGTCACTTAGTGGCTGTGAAGCGAATTCTTCGATATTTAGTCGCTACGCCTTGCTTTGGGATCTGGTATCCAAAGGGGTCTAACTTTGACTTGATTGGGTACTCAGATTCCGACTATGCTGGATGCAAGGTCGATAGGAAGAGTACATCGGGGACGTGCCAATTCTTAGGAAGGTCCCTGGTGTCATGGAACTCTAAGAAACAAACCTCCGTTGCCCTATCCACCGCTGAGGCCGAGTACGTTGCAGCAGGACAGTGTTGTGCGCAACTACTTTGGATGAGGCAAACCCTCAGGGACTTTGGCTACAATCTGAGCAAAGTCCCACTCCTATGTGACAATGAGAGTGCTATCCGAATAGCGGAAAATCCTGTTGAGCACAGCCGCACAAAGCACATTGACATCCGGCATCACTTTTTGAGAGACCACCAGCAAAAGGGGGATATCGAAGTGTTTCATGTTAGCACCGAGAACCAGCTAGCCGATATCTTTACCAAGCCTCTAGATGAGAAGACCTTTTGCAGGCTACGTAGTGAGCTCAATATCTTAGATTCGCGGAACTTGGATTGAATTGTAGCATACATGTATTTATGCTTCTGATCATGTTCCTTTTTGCATTTTTGTTGTTAAGTATGGTGCTCAAGTTGTACAAACACTCCCTGGACCTCACAAGTCCGTTGCAAAGTGATGCACAGTTTTAGGGGGAGATGTGTTACAACTTGACCCTTTGAGACTAACCATATGCTTGAGTTTGCTTGTTTTAGTCTCAAAGGAGAATTGAAAGGGAAAGGTGGACTTGGACCATGAAAGACTTCCACTGCACTCCGATGAGAGGGTAACCTATTCCAAGTTCATCTAATGAACTCTTATTGCCATCCGCTCTTAATTGAAGATTTTGGTGAGGCAATGGGATTATGGGGCCAAGATTGATCCCGTTTTGGTGCTTGATGCCAAAGGGGGAGAAAATAAAGGCCAAAGCGACAAATGGATCAGCTACCACTTGAGAGATTTTGAAAATAGAAGAATAGAGCTTTTGGTTTGTCAAAACTCTTTTGTTGTCTCTCTTGTCAAAAGTTGGCTTCTTGTGGGGAGAAGTATTGATTATGGGAAAAAGGGGGAGTTTTTGAAATCTTAAATCAATTTCTCTTAGAATGACTCTCTTTATGTCTTAACATGTGTGTTTGACTTAGAGATAGAAATTTGAGTTTGATTTGCAAAAACAAACCAAGTGGTGGCATAGAGTGATCCATATATGTCAAAATTGAATCAAAACAATTTTGAGTTCTTATTTGATTTGATTTTGTACTTGTTCTACTTGCTTTATGTTGTGTTGGCATAAATCACCAAAAAGGGGGAGATTGAAAGGGAAATGTGCCCTTGGGCCATTTCTAAGTTTTTTGGTGATTTAGTGTCCAACACAAGTGCCTAAGTATAAAAAGGTGGACAAGGTACAAATCAAGAATAAAGGTATGTGTCTAAGCCTTAGTACATGGGTTTTGTGTACTAATATACTTGTCTAAGTGTTAGAAACAGAAAGAAGAAGAAAAGAAAAGAGGTGAAAAAGACTTGGCTGTGTGCAGCCAAGACTCAGCTTAGTCTGGCACACCGGACTATCCGGTGGTGCACCGGACAGTGTCCGGTGCGCCAGGCTGGCTCGGCGTGAAGTGGCCGCTCTCGGGAATTCGCCGACGGCGTACGGCTAAAATTCACCGGACTGTCCGGTGTGCACCGGACTGTCCGGTGAGCCAACGGTCGGCCGGGCCAACGGTCGGCCGCGGAATCTGCGCGCGACACGTGGCCGGGCCAACGGTCGGAAGGGGGCACCGGACTGTCCGGTGTGCACCGGACATGTCCGGTGCGCCAACGGCTCCCTGATCTACAACGGTCGGCAGCGCCATTTAAGGAAGGAAATCGGGCACCGGACAGTGTCCGGTGTGCACCGGACTGTCCGGTGCCCCCGATGACAGAAGGCAAGATTGGCCTTCCTGATTTGCTCTCAACGGCTCCTAGCTGCCTTGGGGCTATAAAAGGGACCCCTAGGCGCATGGAGGAGTACACCAAGCAACCTTAGAGCATTCTTGATCATCCACACTCAGTCTTTGCGCATTCGTTTGTCATTCTCAGTGATTCGAGCTCCGTTCTAGTGAGAACTTTGAGATAGTCTTTTGAGCTCGATTCTTGGCCGTGTGTGTGCGCATTTTGCTGTGGATTTGTGTGTGTTGCTTTCATCCCTTACTCCGTATTTCTTGTAAATCTCAAGTGTAAGGGCGAGAGGCTCCAAGTTGTGGAGATTCCTCGCAAACGGGATATTGAAAGGCAAAGCAAAACACCATGGTATTCAAGTTGGTCTTTGGACCGCTTGAGAGGGGTTGATTGCAACCCTCGTCCGTTGGGACGCCACAACGTGGAGTAGGCAAGCGTTGGTCTTGGCCGAACCACGGGATAAACCACTGTGTCATCTCTGTGTTTGATCTCTTGTGGTATTGTGTTTTGTTGAGACTCCTCTCTAGCCACTTGGTGATTATTGTACTAACACTTAACAAGTTTTTGTGGCTTAAGTTTTTAAAGTTTCACAGGATCACCTATTCACCCCCCCCCCCCTCTAGGTGCTCTCAGTATCAAAATATGATTTACAAAAATGCTTAGCCCTGCTTAGATATTGTGGATAGAGGTTGTCTTTTGCAATACTGCCTAGCTCAGGGGTTATTCTGAGGAAGGATGGCTTCTACCTACAAGAATATTTTCATTGGGAGCATGGTGGGATCTTACTGCAAAGTTCCCTATAATGCTCTTTTCATCCTAAGGAACACAAAACAATCCTAAGGATGGAAGTACTTAAATCGAGACTTGGGCTAGGAACAGGTGATGTTCTACCCAGGTTAATTAAGGATTGGATGCGTATATAGGCCTGTATGATCAAGGACTATCATAACTAGCCACATCCCCTGGATATGGGACACGGTAAGCTTGAACCCTGCTATTCCATACATGAGAAGACAATCGCGCACTGGGAGTGGAGAGATGGCGAGAGTGGCACGTACCCTCCTGGCAAAGGACCGCCTAAAAGGGGTGGTGTGCTCTCGGGTGGCGTGGACCTGTTCATGCAGTGGAGGATCCGTGGGAATGGTAGACATATGCAAAAGTTGCGAGAAACATATGTCATGTGGTTAGAGATCCTCAGCTGAGTAAATCGATTCGGATCGCCGTTATATCCCCGGAGAGTGGAGACTTGATCTCTGACCTACAACCTAAGTCAGGATGTAAACATTATGAATAAAAATGATGTTCTATTGATGAGATGGTGAAATTAGACTAGATGCAACCGGAGTCTATTAATATTTATTCTGGCGTTAAAATATTGAAAGTAAGGACTCACTTTAGTAAGCTATTTCTGCAAAAGTATCTAAGTTGATTCTTGCTAAAGCCTTTTCCTTGATTCTGATTTAACCAGCATATCCTTGAGAGTCTTTTTCCTTAGTCGGGTAAGACTTGCAAAAGTACACTTTGTACTCAGGGTTTTCGAACCCATGTTGTTGTAGGCGATGAGGAGTACTCTAAGTGTTCCTATGGCTGGAGGGCATTTCTAGTTCTGGAGGAGGATTAGCTAGGGTTATGTATGAGCTTTGGAAGGTTTCTACCTTCCTGCTTTTGTAATAAGTTATGCACTTTGAGTATATCAGGACTTGTAATAAATGTAACTCTTCCTAGGTAATAAACCTCAGTTTTAGAAATGAAAAGAATGTTTTATAAAGTCTTCCGCTCTTATCTCCAAAGTGTGTGTGTATCGAATGTGATTACTGTAATATGCATGTATGGTGGGAGATCCTTGGGATGATAAGTTCAAGTTGTCGAACTCGTGATAGCCTTGTTAAGTTACCTGGTACACGTGCATAGCCATCTGAGGCCATCAAGGCAAGGATTGGTGCACATGGGCCCAATAACTTGGGAGGGGGCTGCCACATTGATGTTGATTTTCTCAGATCTAGACTGTCCCAAGTGTTAGGTTTTCTCAGATCTAGTCCATGTCGAGCTCTTTCAATTGCCTGCTCTCTAGCTAGATTTCAAGATATTTTCTTTTAGCAATTTCAAGATATTTTACCTAGTACGGTGCAACCTACAAATGAAGAATATGAGAATTTTATGTGTTGCGAAATTGCAAGCGAAAGCCACCTGTATAGATCCATTTGCAGTGAATATTAACTGAATGTTGGCTCTGTATTTTGCTTGAATGTTAGTTGAATGGTGGCCGTCTCTTTTGCCTGAATATAGCTAAATGTTGGCTTTGAGTATTGCTTGAATGATAGCTGGATTGGCTCTATAGTTTGCTTCAATATTGGTTCAATGTTGGCTCTAAATTTTACCTTTGAATGTTAATGTTAGCTGAATGGTACTCATTTGACTCATTTAATTAAACATTGATCAGCACAAACAACATTTGCTCAATTTTTGCAGTTGCACCTTCATTGTTGATCTATATAATATTCTTGTTGTCTATATAGCTAGATTTCAAATTATTTCATTGCTGATCTTTGCCTGTATAATTTTAGTGTGCAAATTACTCATGTCAGTGTTTTCACCACTTCCACTGTCTGTAGGATCATCAGTAAATTTTGAGCTATCAATTTGCTGCTTTAATTTGTATAAAGAAATAATTTTGAGCTAGATGTTACCTTGAATGTCTAAACTGGTTGAGCTATTGTTGCAACTTGTTGTTGTCATACTTGTTTAAGTCTCTAAGCTGTCAATCAATGGTATGTGACGCTTCAATACCTCTGGGTGGCGCATCTCTTGTATGTCGTAGTCGTGGTTTAGGCTATTTGTTTGATCCTAATTAGCTAGGATCAACATGGCACCTATCTTAGTCCTAATTATCTAGGATCGATGATGTTGAGCTGAGTTCTATGGTTACTTTTGAATACATTCATACTTTTTATTACTCTCTGAGTTTTCGATCAATGGTATGTGATGTTTCAATGCCTCTGGGTGGCGCATCTATTGTATGTCGCAGCCGTGGCTCGTGTAAGAATTTGTTATCATATATTTGCAACTAGCACATCACTATGTTAAAACTGTTATGTTCTGAGCTATAGATCAATGTTCTATGAATTTCCTTTTTTAGCAACTAGCACAACACATCTGAGCCAACTTAGACCTCTAATCTCATTTTTTATTTTATTACTCTAGCAATGAATCCTGCTATTGCACGTCGTCGGCTAATTGCAAAGGCAGTGGTCCTTGTAGCAGTTATGTCAGCCTGGTTGGATGCATGGTTGAGGCACCGACTGCATGCTAGGAGGTGTATCACTTATGGCCCAATGCACCAAAGAGACCAAGAGAGGCAAAACAATCTGAGATTCATTTATGAATCCACTGATGTTGAGTGTGTTGACTTACTCAGGATGAGAAGAGCCCCTTTTATGCAGTTGTGTGACCTTTTTCGCACTAGGCAACTATTGAGAGATAGCATTCATAGCTCAATAGTGGAGCAGGTTGCCATGTTTTTACATGTGGTAGGTCATAACCAAAGGTTTAGAGTTATACACATGACCTTTCGAAGGTCTATTGAGACCATTAGCAGATACTTCAAAGAAGTATTGTATGCTGTTGGTGAACTGAGGAATGAAATGATCTTGCCACCTTCAACTGCTACACCAACCAAAATTAGCGATAGCCACAGATGGTACCCATATTTCAAGGTCAGCCAAATCCAAACACACCACTACTTTTCATGTTGGGTTTGTAGTAACAAATGTTTGCCCCAATGTGTAGGACTGTATTAGTGCCATTGATGGCACTCATGTGCTAGCAAGAGTTCCTAGAAATCAGAGGACTGCCTTCCTTGGTAGGAAACACACCACAACACAGAACATCTTAGCTATTGTAGACTTTGATCTAAGGTTTACATATGTTCTTGCTGGCTGGGAGGGATCAGCACATGATGCCCTTATCCTTGCTAATGCCCTTGAGAGAGAAGATGGTCTAAAAGTGCCCCAAGGTAAAAACTAGTTTCCTTGGTATCCCCTAATATTGGTCTACAATGCCCTAATATTGGTATCCCCTAATATTGGTCTACAATGCCCTAATATATGATATATGTCCTAACCTGTTAATGCCACTCTTCCACTTCAAATTCTCTTGTTCTAATTTGAGTTGCTAACTCAATAGGATCACCCAAAAGATGTTGATTACCTCAATAGGCCCATAGAGAACTATATGCCTATGCAAATCATATTTGGAAGTGGGGTTGCCACAGGTAAGTTTGCAATGGGTTCAAATGAGCCTTTGGGCAAGCCAACTGACATTGTTGACATCCTAGATGATGGCATTGAAGTGACCTCAAAGTTTGTTGATTGTTCCAATCTAACTAACAAGGGTACCCCTAGTGAGTCCAATGGTAACAAGCCTAACTTAGGGAAGAGGAAGAGGTTCATGACTGATGAGGATGTTGCTGTGTTCAATGGGATGAAACAAGCTGTTTCAGATGTTGCTGCTGTTGTCTGTGAAAGCATCCATGCTGAAGCAGCACCTGGGATCTATAATGCTGTAATCAACTGTCCTAGGTTCTCTAGGGAGGCTCTCATGTATGCCCTTAACCACATGATGGAGCACAAGGCCACATCCCTAGTGTTCCTGGACATGACTCCTGATGATCGTGACCTATGGCTCAAGACTTTCCTAGCCAAGCACTACCACATCTGATCTGATCTGTCTATCCTATTCCTATATAATGCTTAAGAACAGATATGCTACACTTGCTCGGATTTGTCTGTCCTTTTATACTGTTTAAGAACAAATGTGCTACACTTGATGTATTCTCTATATCCTATATGGTACTTAAGAACAGATATGCTACATTTTCATAGAATAATGATGTTTCCCTAAGTTCTATGGATTAACTTGAGTTCTATGGATTTCCTTATTTGAGAACAGATATGCTACACTTGAATGGCACAATGATGTTTTCCTGAGTTAGATTAACCTGAGTTCTATGCATTTCCTTATTTGAGAACTGGTATGCTACACTTGTATAGAACAATGATGTTTTCCTGAATTAGATTAACCTGAGTTCTATGCATTTCCCTGTTTAAGAAGAGATATGCTACACTTGGATAGAACAATGATATTTCTTGAGTTCTATGCATTTCCCAGTTGGCTTGTTTATTGGTCTATTTGTAGACCTGTTTGCTGGTTAAGAATTGATATCTATTGATGATTAAGAACTGATATTATACTCTTGTTCTTACAAAAATTGACGAGTTTGGTATGTGCCTATGATGCTAACCTGGTATGCAAAGATAGTGGTTAATGAAAGCTGAGGCTAATCTTGTTTCATTACTAGATAGTAGCTACTCTGAGTTTGTTTCTAGAGTTAAAGATTACTTGCATAGTAGCTGTTAGTAGCTGAGTTTGTTTCTAGAGTTAAAGATTATTTGCATAGTAGTTGTTAGTAGCTGAGTTTGTTTCTAGAGTTAAAGATTACTTGCATAGTAGCTGTTAGTAGCTGAGTTTGTTTGTAGAGTTAAAGATTATTTGCATAGTAGCTGTTAGTAGCTGAGTTTGTTTCTAGAGTTAAAGATTACTTGCATAGCTAGCTGTTAGTAGCTTGATAGTAATGTATCACGTAGCTGTTAGTAGCCGTGAGATAACAGATGGTACACTCAGAAGGGGTTAGTTGCTATTGTTTCTATTATCATAGTCGTGTTGATGTAATGGGATAACCATTACCAGAAATTTGAATGACTGGAGTGAGTTGTGGTGCCTTTTGGATGCCATCGTTTTTAGAAATTTCTGTTCATCATAACATCTGTAACTCGTTATAATTGTAATATATCACAGCCGTTTGGATAAGTTATTGTAATTTATAATTGTATAAATTTGAATTTGTGTAATTTATGGCGTAATTTATGGCATTGTAATTTTAGAAATGTAGTTCAGTCGTGCAACTTAGAGCTAAATCCATGCAACTTACCTAAAACAGCAAACCAAACAGGGGTTGTGCTGATCCTGGCTAATTGGGGACAAACAATCAAACAAGAGAACTTATTTTGGTTTGCATCAATGCATACAGACTAAGCCCAGCCTGCATCTAGGCTTCAATCAGGATTTGTTGATCCTAACAACCAAACACATGGAATATGGATCAATTTCGTGATTGGATAGCAGATGGCTTGTTCAATAGACTGTAATGATTATTGTGTGTAATAAATATTACAAAAATGTACTGCTTCTTGCATTTGGACAAGTATTTTTGGACCGGTTGTGTGTAACATTTTCAACAGATTATATTATTTGCAGTGTTTAGTCTTTGTGTAAACGTACTGCCCAGTTTTTGTGTAGATTATACACGGCTACATGCAAATGTACTGCCCAGTTTTTTTACACATGAGCTAAACGGTTACAGGCAAGGGCATTTCAGTCTTTGTGTAGTATTTAGAATCTAATTAGTCCCTGCAACCCAACAGAGTAGGGACTAAAGTTTAGTCCAGAGACTAAAGTTTAGATCTAGGACTAATGAAAGCAAACGGGGCCTTATCCTTCGAGACATTAGACTTCGACAGACGTTATATTACAGACAAAACACATTCATGAAGATCGCCCAATCATCATTGGGCCCCATAGGTTTACAAATGATCGACAGTCTGTATAAAAGTCCATCGGCAAAACGATTTGTGTTCCAGCAGCTTCGATACTAATCATATTAGCAGTACTCTAACAATAGTGCATCCCGAATAGCAATGGGGGATACACTTTGGAGATTATGGTACAGGTACTCCACCGTTACATCCAACTGATCATCGGGCAAGAATGCCATGCCCATAAACTACGCACGATCCATGTATAATTTCTGAAGGGCGTTCTGTCCGTTGAAGGGTGTTCTGTTGTCTCTCCTCTGTACCCTTCGATGCAGCCACACAGTGCAGACTCGCCGCATTCAATTTCTTACGCCCAAGTCGTGAGGACGATGCAAGGTGGAGGTGGTGACGCGCGTCCGGGGGTGGCCGTGGAAAGGGCCCGGGAGACCGCGCATCTGGACTCAATCAGGAGCGCTTGCAGTGGGGTTCAGCTGGATTCAGACCTCATACGAGATCTCAATCGGGTGTACTATGTCAGACACCGGTGTTTGGTTCGGGGTCTGTGCCATCTATTCCACAGGGGAGTTTCAGCATTGGGGTGCAGGCGATGGTCCAGCAGAGAGGGGCCATGTGCAAAGACATGGGAGGTAGATGGCCAAGACCATTTGTACGTGTTGGGGGCCTTCGTCTTCCGAAAGTCCTCAAAAACATGATTAACAATGTTTCCCAAGTGAAATATATGTATAGAAACCTTCGGACTTGTAACGAAGCTATTCACAATATGAAAAGCATGATCGGAGCGAAGGTTGAATCAATTCCGAAGCTACGCGCAAGGAAGCTTCGGCTCAGTAGCAGGAAAAGGAACCGACCTAAAGAGAAAAAGACTATTTAGTCCTCGATAGATTGTCCTTAAGTCAATTGTAAATATGAAGGACATGAATGTAATTTTACACAGGTTGTGCTCTGTGCCTATAAATAGATGAACAGTACCCTCGTACTGTTCACGCTGACTTGTATTCACTCATGCGTCACTCTTGGACTTTTGCCTTCTGTTAAGCCGAAGGTACAAATGTAATTCAGTATTGTTTATGTTTATTCATGATGATATAATAAAGATATATAGATGATGTCACGTGATTATTCATGTTATTTCTCATGTTTCATATGTTTCTTCTTTCATTAATATAAACTGCGATGATGAAGGTACGTCCTTCATGACCTTCGTCTGAAGATCATTATATCCAAAGAAAAATAATGCTTCGAAGGACGAAGGGCTTTAACCACCAACATTTCTGTGTTGCCTTGTTCTTAATTCATAGCATTTTAGAACAAGTCCCTAACAGTACGTCATTTCCCTCGTCAAAGTGCCAACAATGGGCCAAGGAAGCTACCGCTGAGGGGTGACTAATGTGCATGATGGGGCCAAGATGGGAGGTCGGCATGATGCTAGCAGGAAATTTTCAAGCTTGATGATCAAGGATGGGCTGACAAAATCACACATATCTGGCAATTCTGGACATGTGGAGGGATCTGGGGTGCGAAGGGAGAAGGCAACTCTCGCTGAGTTGGGTGAGGCAGTGCTGAACAACAATGTTCAGACGCTGCAAGGGGAAGGTAATAAAGGAAAAGGAAAATGATGTTTTCGCTGCAGAACTAAGGGTCATATTACATCTGAGTGTTGAAAGTCTCCTAGAGGGGGTGGATAAGCGGAAACTGAAATTTATAGAAATTAAGCACAACTATAAGTCGGGGTTAGCGTTAGAATAAAATTGAGTCCAAAAGAGAGGGCAAAAATAAATCAACCAAGAAATAAAGCGAGTGACATGGTGATTTGTTTTACGAGGTTCGGTTCTTACAAACCTACTCCCTGTTGAGGTGGTCACAAAGACTGAGTCTCTTTCAACCCTTTCCCTCTCTCAAACGGTCACCTAGACCGAGTGAGCTTTCTCCTTAATCAAACGGGTCACTTAGACCGCTCACAAGGACTACCATAACTTGGTGTCTCTTGCTTTGATTACAAATGTCTTGAGAACAAGAAAGGGGAAAAATAAAAGCGATCCAAGAACAAGAGCTCAAAGAACACGAGCAAAACTCTCTCTCTAGTCACTATTTGCTTGGAGTGGATTTGGGACTTGGAGAGGCTTTGATTCTATTGAATTGTGTCTTGTATTAATTGCACTAGCTCTTGTATTGAATGTGAAGTCTGAAAAACTTGGATACTTGAAGTGGTGGTGGTTGGGGGTATTTATAGCCCTAACCACCAAACCAACCGTTAGGGAGGCTGTCTGTCGATGGGCGCTCCGGACAGTCCGGTGCGCCACCGGACACTGTCTGGTGCGCCAGCCACGTCACTCAACCGTTAGGGTTCTGACGGTTTCGACCATTGGAGCTCTGACATTTTGGGGCACCGGACAGTCCGGTGCCACACCGGACAGGCACTGTTCACTGTCTGGTGCGCCTTCTGGCACTGCTCTGACTCTGCGCGAACTGTCTGCGCACTGTAGCGCTTTAGCAGGTGTCCGTTGGAGTCGACCGTTGCGCTGGAGCCGTTGCTCCGCTGGCAAACCGGACAATCCGGTGACCCACCGGACATTCCGGTGAATTATAGCGGAGCGTGGCCTCAGAAACCCGAAGGTGAAGATTTTGAAGTTGATCCACCCTGGTGTACCGGACACTGTCCGGTGGCACACCGGACAGTCCGGTGCGCCAGACCAGGGTTCACTTCGGTTTCTTTTGCTCCTTTCTTTTGAACCCTAACTTTAATCTTTTATGGGTTTGTGCTGAACCTTTGGCACCTGTAGAACATATAATCTAAAGCAAACTAGTTAGTCTAATTATTTGTGTTGGGCATTTCAACCACCAAAATCATTTAGGAAAAGGTTTGACCATATTTCCCTTTCAATCTCCCCCTTTTTGGTGATTGATGCCAACACAAACCAAAGCAAATATATAAGTGCAGAAATGAGCTAGTTTGCATAAGGCAAGTGCAAGGTTGCTTGGAATTAAACCAATTTATACTTTCATTAGATATGCATGGATTGCTTTCTTTCTTTTAACATTTTGGACCACACTTGCACCACTTGTTTTGTTTCTGTAATTTTTTTGCAAATAGTCAAAGGTATATGAATAAGATTCGCAAGAAGCATTTTCAAGATTTGAAATTTTCTCCTCCTGTTTCAAATGCTTTTCCTTTGACTTAACCAAAACTCCCCCTGAATTGAAATTCTCCTCTTAGTGTTCAAGAGGGTTTTACCAATTGAAAGAAGATCAAATATTTTTAGATACCAATTGAAAAATCCTCCTTTAAATATATTAATTTGAAACATGTCTATTAAAAATTTTCATCATAAGATGCCAATTGAAAACTTCTTTTAAAAACGTTTGAAATTGGTGGTGGTGCGGTCCTTTTGCTTTGGGCTATATTTATCCCCCTTTGGCATTAATCGCCAAAAACAGAGTCTTTTGAGAGCCCTTTATTTACTTTCTCCCCATTGGTACTAGTAATAAGAATTAAGATTATACCAAAGTGGAGAGTAGTGCAGAGTGACGGCGAAGGGTAAATAATACCGATAGAGTGGAGTGGAAGCCTTGTCTTCGCTGAAGACTCCATTTCCCTTTTAATCTATGACTTAGTAGAAATTCACTTGAAAACACATTAGTCATAGGCATAAAAGAGATATGATCAAAGGTATTTAAATGAGCTATGTGTGCAAAGTATCAATCAAAGTTCCGAGAATCAAGAATGTTTAGCTCATTCCTAAGTTTGGTAAAGGTTTTCTCATCTAATGGCTTGGTAAAGATATCGGCTAGTTGTTCTTTGATGCTAACATAGGCAATCTCAATATCCCCCTTTGTTGGTGATCTCTTAAAAAGTGATATCGAATGGCTATGTGCTTAGTGTGGTTGTGTTCAACGGGATTATTGTAGCATCCCAAAAATTCAAATCTTGGAATTTTCTCAAACTCGCTCTAAATTCAAAATGAATTTCAAATTTCATTTCAAAATGTTTGTTTGCGAGTTGACATCAACAAATAAAATATAGTGGTCTATATTCTCTCTAAAATCCTCCTCAAAATATCCTACAAATGTTTCTCCAGTGATCCCCCTCAAATTCTTTCCAGAAATACTACCCAGATATTTTCCCAGTGATCCCCCTCAAGTTCTTTCCAGAAATACTGTCCAAATATTCCACCGATATATCTCCAGATATTTTCCTCTTGAGAAATACCTTCAGAATCATTTTTCAAGTCCCTACAAATATTTTCTTCATAACTTTCCTCATGCCCATACTTATATGTATGCCTCCAGTGTCATATGGTGAGTTCTACAAGCTAATCTCACTTATACAAGACAAATACATGTTAATCTTCCACTAATCCTCTCATCCTCCCACTAATCCTCTCATCCCTCCCCCTAATCCCCCCACCATGGCTATAAATAGAGGGGCAAGGGCCTCCTCTCATCCCACCCCAAGCCATTTCATGGCAACTCTCTTCCCCCCCCCCCACACCCACTCCATGTTCCACACAATCACACACTATTCACCGTTACTATTCATCATTACTATTCACATACACTATTCATCATCGTTACTATTTATCATTACTATTCATCATCGTTACTATTCACCGATGATATCAACAATTACTTTTCCATCGTCACTATTCATCGTTACTATTCATCGGTCATTTAGTCATCCCAAATTTCGACTACTCATCCGTCATGCTGTCCAGTCCATCTAAGACCAGCCAGACCAATATTTCAGTCATACGAACTCCGGTGACTATTATTTTCCTTCCAGTAGGGAACTTCACATCTGATCACCCATCCTAGGTTTCTCCAAGTTGAGCATGCTTAACTTTGAGATTCCTTTGAACCAGGCTTCCAAACTCAGATTCCAATAATTCTTGTTTCTAAATTCTTATCAAACTATTCCCTATCCAACCATGTCATCCCTTAAGCTTGGTCCATATTCCAGAAAACTCCCAAAATACTCTTGTCCCATATTCTGCCTATAACTCTCCTGTTCATACTAAGTCAGACGATTCATTCATCACTATTCTCACCAACAGTGAACTTCACTGTGCTACACCACATACACCCAGCTATAAATACACCCAGCTACCCTCTCCCTCTCCACACACACACTCAACACCCTCAATCAAGGCAAACACCCCACCCACTCAGTTACTCCGCTCTGCCGGCTACACGCATAGTGTTGCTTCGCCTCCAGTCCACCCTCTTGGTAAGCACCTCCGCTCCACCACCAGTAATATCACAACACCACATGACACAAATTCTACTCAAGACTCTACCCATCCATATATCGCTATTCTGACCACTATACTAAATATTTGTTGGTATACTTGCTTGTTTGTATGTTTGCTTATTCATGTTGCATAGTTATCGGAGCGTTCGTGCCGTCTCGTGGAGGCCAGATCTGCAAGTCTACGCCAGGCAGTGGAGCTAGAAGCCAGTTCCGTGAGCTCTCCCCCTTTTCACCGAATAAGCACGGCAAGCTCACTGGATCCCTTTGATACATAAATTACCTATGTTTTACAACCACAACCCTCAGCCTGTTATTTTATGCATGATATGATTTTAAGACAAGTTATTATGGCCACCCAGCCGCTTACCGCAATCAATCCCTGATATATTTGTTACAAATGATTTGAGGAAAGGTGTGAGTTTTCAAAAGAAAATGCTTTTTCAAAATGTGTATGATGAAGGGTTTTCACCCTTATCACCTTTGAGTAGGAATGATTAGGGACTCCCTGGTTTAGGGGAGGGCCTAAGGTGATGGCTCAGCTGGTTTAGACGTGAGCAGAAGGATTGTCCCCTCTTATAAGGACCGGTTTGTCATCTTTCGCTACCTGTACTCATGATAAGTACAACCACTCGAGACTGTGTGGGCAGTCACTCAATCTGAACTCGTACGGTCCAACCCCAGGGTTATGAAGGCTGGGGAGCACCGGGAGGATAAGGAGGGGGAATGTTTTGTCCGGTTTGGACATGGCGGTGGCCTGACTCCTTTCGGTATAACCGTTAACGTTAGGACGTGCGAGGAAAGAAAGATATTTGGATTCGGATCTCATTGATCATGAGATCGCAGAGCCGGACTAGTGGGTAAAGTGTACACCTCTGCGCAGAGTTTGAAAACCTATTCGAATAGTCTGTGTCCATAGGAATGGACGAGTCTGGTGTGGTATGGCAATTAGTGTTTTGTTTTCAAAAAATGGGTGCTTTTGAGAAAAGTGTTTTTTTCTTAAAAGGTCCGGCGGTTGAGCCGTGAGCTATGGTGGACGGGAAGTCCAGTGGCTATTGTTGAAAATGAAAACTAGTGGGAAACTGCTGAGATACCTGGATGGTTTAGTCCAGGGGATTTTGTTCTAATATTGAAAAACTTCCTGCTCCTTTTGGAGAGGATGCGCTTTGCAAAAATACAAAATGTTTTTCAAAACAACCCTGCATAAAATATTGTTGTTTCTACAAAATAACCTGAGCTCCACATATTCCATGCATTATATCTGATTTCCCCATTCCGCGGGTGAAGGTGGGCTGCTGAGTACGTTTGTACTCACCCTTGCTTATTTGTTGTTTTTCATAAAAAGGAGATCGGGTAAGAGTTACGACTGTTCCCAACCTTGCCTGTGGCTGTTGGACCACTGATTTGCTTCGCTGTGTATATCGGGCTGCTTCAGCCCCACTCTGATGATATGTCCCGAGTTGTGGACCAACTCTTAAAGTTGATCGCCACCTTTATAGGTTTGTCTCGTTTAAAGCAGATCTAGAATCATCTGATGTATAAATGTGTTTACTAGCCTCCTGGGACTAGTAATTGTATCACATTTGAGTCCCAGAAGATTGGGGACGCTTCAGGTGGTATCAGAGCTGTTAGGTTGGCCGCAAGACGTAACCCTTAGCCTTGATCCAAAAGTTTTTGAGTCAAAACTATTTTCTTAAAAAATTTCTTGCTCTCATCCCTTCATTTCAAAAATGCTTTCCCCCTTTCCTTCTCTCAGAAGTCAGATGGAGGTTCGTTGCCAAACCAGCTTTTGCCAGAATGAAGATGGTTTCCCCAAGTTGCTGAGAGCATGCACAGTTCGCCTCGGAATCAGGAGCCAGCCAGAGTATGATGGTCGTGAATTCGTCGAGCATGGCACAGAGAAGTGTGTCGTGACTGTATACATTGGGTCCAGTCCGCACCATGTGGAATGGAGTGTCACTGCTGCTGGGCACAGATTCAAAGACACCTGCCAAGTCGTCGCTCGCAAGGCATTGAGGGCCCTGTGTCAGATTTATGAAGAAGAAGTGGCCGACACACCACTCAGATTCTTTTCGCCCTTTCAGAGAGACCGTCCAGTTTGGATGGCCAGGATGCGTGCATTGGAAGGGAAGCAGCTGCTTGAGGATGACCCCACAGTCGTGTACCTCACTGCATACCTGCTCACCCTGGATGCACAGTATGATTTCTTGGCTCGGCACCACCGTTAGATGATTGCCCGAGCAGAAGATGCAGAGAAGCTCAACCGTAAGCTCCATGTGGATCTCACCTCAGCTCAAGCCCGTGTAGCTGCCTTGGAAAGTCGTGAAGCCATTGCTGTTGAAGCCCTGAAGCAAGCCAAGGATGAGCACATCCAGAAGTTGATGGAGGCCTACTTGGTAACCCATAACCAACGTAGAGCCCTGCGAATCCAAGAGCCCGCTTCATCCAACCCTGTTCAACTCATCAGAGCTGAAGACCCCCAGATTCTTGAAGGTCACCCGGTCTCTATCAGAGGAGAAAAGAAGGCTTGGGAACTCCCGGAAGGAGCCATAGTCTTGGAAGGAATTCCAGTCTCCCCTAAGGCTATGGATAAGCAAGAGCACCCTGAATCCTCCCAAGATTCCCAGCCGGAGTTGTTTGAGCTCCTCACCATGAAGAAGATTCCAGCACCATCCCTTGAAGTCAAGGAAGAAGCTGCAAGCACCCCACCAGCACCGCCGCCCTCTGAGGAGCTACAAGAGCCAGTCCCGCTTGAAGAAGAGTTCGACCCTGTCTTGCCATCTCAGTCGCCGCCAGAAGAAGTCATCAACATCAGCTCCCTATTGACCCATCCAGGAGATGTCTTAGATTGAAGTTGTGTGCAAGCCTCGCCAGAAGAGAAGCTGCCTGGTCTGAAGTTAGTTATGCCCAGTCCTCCGCATGCATTGGGTAGTGAAGTTTTTCTTCACTTTGGCTAGAGCCCTGCATGTATGAGAGGTAATCGTGTAGACTCGTGTTTTGCAAAACTCTAATTGTGTGGCCCCCTAGGGCATTTCAAAATGAATTTCGCTTGATGTTTTCTCCCCTTTCGTGTGCATATGTGATGCCTTAACGTTAGTGCTTATAAGTCGCATTTAGCATAGTTCTCAGTTCAGGAGCCGAGCAATAGTAGTTATGCTTAGTCCCCGAATCTGAGTAGTCCGTGCTTTGGAAAAACTCTATTCTTCCCTTATTCAAAACATTTGATTTGTTTGTGCTTATCATTGCTGAGCTTGTGTGTTTTCTTTCTTTTTAAGAAAGGTTTTCTCTAAAAACATTAAAAAAATTAGAGCTAATCCTCACCTTATGCTTCCATTCTCCCCTTAACCCATCTCAAGAGAAAAGCACCTTACCCAAGAAGATACCGGGAAGCTTACCCTTGAAGCCTGGAACAAGCTACAGAAGAAACCAGTCCAACCGCTCAGTCAAAAGGACCGACCGTAAGAATCAAAGCACTGCCCCTGAGTCAAAGTAAACAGAAAAAGAGGACAGAAGGAGTTATTACCATACAGAGAGGCAAAGATTCTTGGAACCAGAGACCACAAACATCAAGGTCATTGACCCCACCACTCACTCGTGCCCCTCGCACGCGTGCCCGCCTCCATGCGCACTACCATCGCCCCACGCCCCCTTTGCAGCGCACTACCGCCACCCACGCCTCCTTTGCAGCGCACCCACTGCCATCACCGCCATCAACACCATCCCCCCCTCTGTCACACCTGCTCCATCACCCCCACTCCGCAACCGAGCACCCCCACTCGCCTATAAACCCCCCCACCAGCTCCGTCAACTCCCATCTTGCTTAAAGCAAAGCACACTCCAGATAAATCCCCTCTGCCAAATCGCAAGCAACTCCATTTTCCACTCCCTCGCCCTTGAGATCACAATGCTTGGTGATTCTTAGGCTGAAGACTGTTGTACATGGTTCATAGTCTTTGGTTTCCTCATCTGTATGATGGTAATACTGTTTGATAGAATCCTCCAGTGGGAAGAGCAAAGAGAAAGAAAGAGGCAGTGAGAAGAGGAAAAGAATATAGTGAAGAGAAGATAAGAAGAAGGTTCTCCCAGAATCAACCCTGTGATAGCCATCTCTCTGCAGCCTGGTCAAGCAGCAGCAGCAGAAGAAGGCCCCATAACACCCTTGTTATGTGGTACTTCAAGGAGTTCAAATCCCCAAGATTCAAGAGTTCTACCCTCATTCTTTTTAAGTGGGGTAATGTTCCAGTAAGGTTCCTGCTGTGGAAAAAAAAGAAGAAGGCATGTAGCAAGCTTGTGAAGGACCAGATCATCCAAGCATATAAGTTCCTGGATGAGAAGTGGTCACCCAAGTTTTGTTGATGAAGCACTAGAAGACCAATCAAGGAAGGAATCCATGTGGAAGTTCGCAAGAGTAAGGTTTGCATGTTGACCTCGATACTTCTTCAATAAGCTAGCTGCCAAGCGAAACCTAGAAGCCTGAATATGATTCTTTGAGTAGCCAGAATCAGCGTTTGCAATCATCAACCGGATGCTCCTCGAAGGCTAGATTTTATTGAAGTTCCATCTCCTCGAAGAGTCTGCAAAGTGAAGATATGTAGCTGAAGTAAAGCTATACCCATAACCCTTCTAAGCCGAATCTCGAGGACGAGATTCCTTTTAAGTGGGGTAGATTTGTAGCATCCCAAAAATTCAAATCTTGGAATTTTCTCAAACTCGCTCTAAATTCAAAATGAATTTCAAATTTCATTTCAAAATGTTTGTTTGCGAGTTGACATCAACAAATAAAATATAGTGGTCTATATTCTCTCCAAAATCCTCCTCAAAATATCCTACAAATGTTTCTCCAGTGATCCCCCTCAAATTCTTTCCAGAAATACTACCCAGATATTTTCCCAGTGATCCCCCTCAAGTTCTTTCCAGAAATACTGTCCAAATATTCCACCGATATATCTCCAGATATTTTCCTCTTGAGAAATACCTTCAGAATCATTTTTCAAGTCCCTACAAATATTTTCTTCATAACTTTCCTCATGCCCATCCGTATACGTATGCCTCCAGTGTCATATGGTGAGCTCTACAAGCTAATCTCACTTATACAAGACAAATACATGCTAACCTTCCACTAATCCCCCCACCATGGCTATAAATAGAGGGGCAAGGGCCTCCTCTCATCCCACCCCAAGCCATTTCATGGCAACTCTCTTCCCCCCCCCACACACCCACTCCATGTTCCACACAAGCACACACTAGCACAAGGATCGTTCGGTCATTCTTCGATCGTTCGTCCCCTGTTCTTAGTTTGTTTGTTCGTTCGTTCGATCGTTCGATCGTTTGTCAGATCATTCATGGTTCATTCGTCCGTTCGTCCGATCGTTCGATCATTCGTCCGTTCGTTCATCCAAATAATCTTTTCCCTACCGTTATGCTGCCGAAATTCCGATCGTTCGTTCATTCGATCATTCGATCGTTCATCATTCGTTCATAGTTCCTATTCATCATTCATCGTTCGTTCATAGTCCCTATTCATCGTGCTTCCAGATAATCTTTGTCCTATCGTTATGCTGCCGAAATTCTGATCGTTCGTTCGTCCGATCATTCGATCGTTCGTCCATTCATTCGTCCAAATAATCTTTTCCCTGTCGTTATGCTGTCGAAATCCCGATCGATCGTTCGTTCGATCATTCGATCGTTCATCGTTCGTTCATAGTTCCTATTCATCGTTCATCGTTCGTTCATGTGGCGGAACCTCCCAAGTCATTAGGCCCACCTACAGTTGTCCTTGTCCAACAGACATCAGGCAACCCTGTAGATGTTCCTGAATCACTTGACAAGTTCGGTATCTTCTTTCTTACCTTTCCAGGAACGTTTCACCCGTCTTGCAGACATTACAGAACATCGAAGATATAGAAATGCGGAAGCGATTACATAAACTTACATTTATTTAGAAAGTCAGATTAAGTTACTTATTACAGACCAGAGTTATAAAACGAGTGCTGAGTAGTATTATTACAACACCAAGGGAGGCAAAAACTCCTCCCGATAGTTTTTACATAAAAGTTTTTATGGAGGACCATGTCCTCCCGCAGCTTCACTCTTGTTTTTCTTCATGTGGAACCACCTTGGTACAAAAGCAACAAAAATTTGCAGCTTCCTCACCTAAAAAAACGAGGGAATAAACCCTGAGTATGGAACTACTCAACTAGTCTTACCTGACTAAAGAAAAGACTCTCAAGGGTATGCTGGTTATAAGGGAGTCAAGGTAAGGTATCTCAAGATCAAAGATTCTGTTTTGCATAAATGCTAACTAAAAGTGGATCCTTAAAAATCTAGTTTTATTGTCAAGTTAGGTAAACTTACCTATATCTAGGGTTCTTGCTACCCTGGTTCAAGCACTTGTCCTGAACTAGCCCATTTCTTAATCCATCCTTTATCTTTAGTGGAAATCTACGTATAGGTCAGTGACCAAGTCTTCATAACCGCGAAGGTATGGTGATCCGAATTGATTATACTCAGCTGAGGATCTCCAATCACATGACATATGTAGCACTTAACCCTTGCATATGTCAACCCACCACCGGGGTTGTTAAGACCAGATCAGGTTCACGCAAACCGAGAGCACAGATACACCACCGTCCAGCCTCTTGCTACGGAGGGTACACGCTACTCCCGCCACCGCTCCACGCCCATTTCGTGTTATCTTATTCTGGCCTTAGTCTGCCCGAGGCAAGGCTTACCCATGACGAGGTATGTGACCAGTTAAAGGGTCCTCGGTCATCAAGCCTACATCGAGACGGTCCTTAATCGACTCAGACGGAGACACTACACCGAGACTCTCTTCTCGTGCAAGTCACTCGCCCGGTCTCAGCTTAATCATTTAAACCCAAAAACTTGGTACCTGGCAGAGGTACATCTTTTCCGATGTTGAATCCATCACGGTCGTGATGGATCCACCATCAAGTTTTATTTTCAAAAACATACCACCCACTTTGCCAATCATATTTTGTAAAACAAAACCTTTTGTTTTAATAAAGCAATACTAAGCATAGTAAAAACCTTTTGTAAATCAGGGTATCAAGGAAGGTAATCAAGATCAAGGAAGGTAATGCATGAATTGTTTAGCAACCAACTCCTATTACTTAATGCAGCAAGCAAGTGAGAAAGAATTTAAAAACATCAAGGAAGGTGGAAAATGCATCGGGGCTTGCCTTCGTTAGTAGGTGAGTCAGGCTCAGGCCCGCAGATGTCAAAGTAGAGACAAGTCCCTGCATGAGATTCCAAAGGTGGTGGTGTCTTCTCTTCGGTCACTTCGATCTCTTCTTCGTTTTCTAAACATAACCATATATATGTATATAAGAATGAATGTCATGTAATGCTCATGAGAGTGCAAAGATAATAAGAATTTATTATCTAAGGTCTTGAATACAATTTTCCTTCACGAAACTCCGAGAACTTAGGGTTTCCGGAGTCAGTAAAGGAGTTCAAAGGGCAGGGGTGGGGGTTTTGGGTTCTAAGTATCAAACAAGGTCCAAATCAAACCAAACTCTACCCAAGGCTTCTAAATAATGTGTAGAGCTTATATAAAAAATTTGGACATTTATGGAATTACCATTTATTTTCTAAAAATCCAGAACTAATGTTTTAAACTACTTTAGATACTCCAAAATTCCTTATTTGTTCTAAAAATCAGTCAACTATTTTTATTAAATACTATGAAAAATAAAAAGTCTAGGAAAATTGGTTTGACAATTTTAGGATTTTTTTACAATTTTCCATAGATTTCTAAAGTCCAGAAGAAAAAGAAAAGAGAAAAGGTGCTACAGGGCTGGGCTCAAACTGGCCTGCGTCGGCCCAGTTAGGGCAGAAGTGCGCCCACGTGCGCCCATGCTGCAAGTTTTGCAGAAAGGGCCCTGACCAAATGAATAACTTGAAGCGAGGTCACGGCACTGTTTCTGTGAGTCGCTGACATACTACAGAAAACCCCTCCAGGTTCTAATCCTTCGCGAGGTGAGGTGCCCGACGGCGTCGCGCGCAGCCGAGCTCCGGCGAGCTCCTGGACCGGCCGAATGGGGCAACGACTAGGGCTTCCTAGTGACTAACACGGAATTGGACCCATTCCGAACCTTTCCCCTAACCTAATTTCACTAATGACCAACTAATTAGCTCTGGCCACGGTGACCGAGATGGTTGCGGATGGATGAAGGTGTTTCCGGCGATGGGTGGTGATCCAGTTCAATTGAATGGGTCGAGGGGTTTGCGGGGTGCCTACGGATGCTAAAACAAGCAGCAGAGGGACTTGAGCTAACCTGAATCGAGCTGGCCGCTGCGAGCTGTTCTTCACGGTGGCGGAGACCGAATTTGGGGAGAATTTGAAATTCGCAAGTTCTGGTGAATGATCGAGGGTGGGAGCGGGTGCTATGGCTTCGGGATGGTCTAGCGCAGCTGCCCTGGCCATCAATTTATAGGAGGCTTAGGCGGTGGCGCGTAATTTAGTCGGGCAGTGCGGGTGGCCGGAGATAAGGAAGAACATCGACGTCGCGAATTCGTGTCCTCCGTCGTGGCAACTTCACCGGCGACGATGAGACAGCGATAGGGAGTCACGATGATGCGACGGGGGTGCTCGGATACGTGGCACAAGGCCGTGCGACGGCGGTTCACCGGCGAGTCTTATCGGCACAAGCCGCAAAGCAGGGAGTGCGGCCGTAAGTCACCGGGGTGACGTCCAGCTCACCGGCAGCAAAGATTCTTTAACCCTGCGTGGTTATCCATGAGCCACGAGCGCGAATCCGGACGGCAGCGGCACGAATCTTCGCGCAAGGAGGTCGCTGGCGGCGAGCACGCGGCGCTGGCAATCTGATCCACAATAGAGCACTGTACCATGGCGAATGGGGTTCAGTCAGTCTGACAACCCGTTTTTGAGCTTGATTTTCTCTCAAACTTATATGGCAACAAGATCAACACTCTGTAGCAAAGTTATAGAGCAATATACCATCTACAACATTGCTATATGGTGTTACCACAAAAAGCCAATGGATCATGCTTGAAATTGGGCTTGAAGTTGATGTCAGTCCACTGTCAGTCTGATTTCAGACTTTAAGTAGTCTGACAGTCCAACTTTGGGCTTAATTATCTCTAGATTTTTCTCAACAACTGAGCTCAAACTCTTAAGCAATGTTGTTCTCCTATGATTGGTCTACAACTTTGATGTGGTGACATAGGACAAAGACCCTATACTTTGAAAGTTACAAAGACCCAAAGTTGAGCCAAAACTCTGAAATTCACACTTAGGCTATATAGGACTTAAGAGGTGATTTTTGCAAATAGACCCCAAACTTAGGGTTTAACTTGCAAATTCACATATTTGTGAACCAAAGGACTTAATATGCCTTAACATTATAGTTTTTATACTTTAGTCCAAATGTGCACTGTTTTTGCACATAGGCCCCTAGGGTTTGGACTTAGGGTTTTCCAGGGTTCAAATGGGGTTTTTGGTATCTCAGGGGTATAAATGTGATTCAAGTTCATTCTTGGGAACATTTTATGACTATTCCCCTAAAGCTTTTAGGTTTTCTCAATTTGGGTTAGGTTTTACCCCCTTTAATCCCTATTTAGGGTTAAGTTCCCTATCGAGGGTTCTACTTGCAAAATGCTATAACAATACAACTTGTTTGAAATATTTACCTAGTGAATGCACTGTAGGTGTGTCAAACATATGCAATGCCAATGTTTATGATGCCATGCTCAAGTTTTAGTTGCAGTAACACCAGGGGTGTTACATCCTTTCCCCCATAAAATAATCTCGTCCCGAGATTAAAAGTCCTAGGGTAAGTAATGGAAAAGGAAATGTGTCACATTCTTATTTCCTTATTTCTGGTACAAGGCAGGGGTGGTGTGGGGCTTACTCTTTTATTACAACAACTATACACACTTTACAAATTACAAGAGGCTAAAAAGCCTTGGAAATTTTTATCTAAAAAGTCTTGAGTTTCCCATGTAGCCTCATCTTCAGAATGTTGGTTCCACTGTATCTTATAGAACTTGAGAGTTTTTCTCTGGGTAACCCTGTCCTTTTGATCCAAGACCCGAATGGGATGTTCGGAATATGTCAAGTCTGGTTCAAGGACAACATCTGTCACCTCAACGGTTCGATCTGGTACCCGAAGACATTTCTTCAATTGTGACACATGGAACACATTATGTACAGTAGACAAGGTTTCGGGTAGTTGAAGTCGATACGCCACTGGCCCATATCTTTCAAGTATAGGGAATGGACCATTTACCTGGGTGCAAGCTTCCGCTTTACCCCAAAACGTGATACACCCTTCATTGGTGAAACCTTTAGGTAGACATAGTCCCCTTCAAGAAAATACAAGGGCATTCACTGTTTGTTTGCATAACTCTTTTGACGAGTTTGGGCTTTCTTCATATTGTGAATTATTTTTTGAACCTTTTCTTCGGTTTCCTTCACCATATCAGGCCTAAAGAAGTACCTTTCTCCAGGTTCAGACCAATTTAACGGAGTGCGACATCGTCACCCATATAAAGCTTCGAAGGGTGCCATCTTGATACTTTATTGATAGCTATTATTATATGAAAACTCCACTAAGGGCAAACATTCATCCCATTTCTGTGAGAAGTCTAGAACACATGCCCGCAGCATATCTTCAAGTATTTGATTAACCCTCTCAGTCTGTCCACATGTTCGAGGATGATAGGCTGAACTGTGGAGCAATTTAGTACCCAGAGATTTATGAAGTTCTTCCCAAAATTTGGATATGAATTGTGGTCCACGATCCGACACTATAGTCTTTGGAACACCGTGCAGACTGAGAATGCGAGCAATGTATAATTCCGCATAGGTAAGAACCGGGTAATATGTCTTGACTGGCAGAAAGTGAGCAATTTTCGTGAGCCGATCAACAATAACCCAGATAGAGTCATACCCCTTTGCGGTCCTGGGCAATCCCACAATAAAGTCCATACTTATGCCTTCCCATTTCCATGTCGGTATTGGTAGAGACTGTAATGGACCGGCAGCTTTCAAGTGTATGGCCTTGACACGTCTACAGGTGTCACATCTAGCCACATAGCGTGCAATCTCGATCTTCATTTTTGTCCACCAATAATATTGTTTCAGATCTTGGTACATCTTAGTTCTTCCGGGATGAATAGAATAGCGACTAAGATGTGCTTCATCAAGAATTTGCTGGCGGACCTCTTCCTTCTTCGGCACCACTATGCGGTTATTAAACCATACAGTGCCTTGATCATCTTCTTTGAAACATTTGGCTTTTCCAGTCCTTATCTTCTCACGAATGTGTTTCATACCCTCATTATCCCTTTGAGCATCAATTATTCTTTGCAAGAGGACTAACTCAAGCTTTAGCTGACTTAGGGTTCCTTGTTGGACCATTCCCAGGTTTAGCTTCTCCATCTCCCGACATAATGTATTGTCAGAGGTCTTCACCGTAAGACAGTGACAGGAAATCTTACGGCTAAGTGCATCTGCCACTACATTGGCCTTGCCGTGGTGATAATGAATTTCTATTTCATAATCCTTAATAAGCTCAAGCCATCGCCTTTGTCTCATGTTCAACTCTGACTGGGTGAAGATATACTTCAAGCTTTTATGATCTGTATAAATGTGACAGATATTACCCAGCAGATAATGACGCCAAATCTTCAAGGCATGAACCACAGCAGCTAGCTCCAGATCATGGGTTGGGTAATGCTCCTCATGTCGGCGCAACTGCCTTGAAGCATACGCAATTAATCGGCCTTCTTGCATTAACACACATCCGAGACCACTGCCTGATGCATCACAATACACATCAAAGGGCTTAGTGATATCCGGTTGAGCCAATACCGGAGCAGTGGTTAATAATGTCTTCAATTGTTCAAAAGCTTCATTACACTTGGAAGACCAATTGAATTTAATATCATTCTTCAATAAACTTGTGATTGGCTTCACAAGCTTAGAAAAATCTGGTATAAATCGGCGGTAATAGCCAGCTAGTCCAAGGAAGCTTCGGACTTGATGAACAGTGGTTGGGGGTTTCCACTCCAAAATGTCCTTGACTTTGTTGGGATCTACCGCAATCCCCCTGACAGATAAAATATGTCCCAGAAACTGAATTTCCTCTAGCCAAAACGTGCATTTGCTGAACTTGGCATATAATTGATGTTCTCTCAAGCGCGTTAACACGATCCGTAAGTGCTGGGCGTGCTCCTCTTCATTCTTGGAATATATTAAAATATCGTCTACGAAGACCACCACGAACTTGTCCAACTCGGGCATAAACACCGAGTTCATCAAATACGTGAAGTGGGCAGGAGCATTTGTCAATCCGAAAGACATTACCAGGTATTCAAATAATCCATACCGCGTAGTGAATGCGGTCTTTGGTATATCCTCGGGCCGAATACGGATCTGATGATAGCCCGATCTGAGATCAATCTTGGAGAATACCCTCGCCCTGGTCAGTTGATCAAATAAAATATCAATCCTCGGAAGAGGGTACTTGTTCTTGATAGTGACCTCATTCAGGGGTCGATAATCCACACACATCCGTAAAGTTTGATCCTTCTTCTTGACGAATATGGCTGGACAACCCCATGGTGATGAGCTTGGCCGGATGAATCCTTTCTCAAGTAGATCTTGTAATTGAATCTTCAATTCTGCCAACTCATTCGGAGGCATTCGGTACGATCTCCTAGAAACAGGAGCCGTACCGGGCTTCAACTCAATTACAAACTCTACATCCCTTTCAGGTGGCAATCCAGGCAAATCTTCTGGAAAGACATCGGGAAACTCGCATACTACCGGAATATCCTTGATTTCTGGTACAATGGCTTCATAAACTCTACCAGTAGTTTTGATTGGAATGGGGATAGACAAGAGAATTTCTTCTTGATTATGACTCAACCTGATGGTTCTCTGATCAGTGTTGAGAGTTGCTTTATGTTGGGCCAGCCAATTCATGCCCAAAATCACATCTATGTCTTGGCCTTTCAGAACTATTATATTAGCAGAAAAGTCCCGTCCGGTAAATGTTACGGGCACTTGATAGGCCACTTCTCTAGTAAAGATTTGTCCCCTAGGGGATTGAATTTTAAACCCTTCTTTTGATTCATAGCATGAAATGCAATGTTGCTCCACCAATTTCTTGTTGATAAATGTGTGCGAAGCACCAGAATCAAAAAGAATAATTGCGGGATGATTGGCCACAAGGAACGTACCCATCATTACCGGCTCCCCGTCCGGTGTAGTGGCCACTTGCGTATAATATATGCGTCCCATCTTCTTGGTATTTTTGCCCATAGTATTTCCCTTGACTTGAGATGAATTCCCAGATCCTTGCTGATTATTTGACTGGTTTTGCTTTGGATAAGGGCAATCCTTGATGAAATGCCCAGATTTTCCATAATTGAAACATCTAGTCGATGAACTGGGCAGAGCAGGAAATCGAGTGCCTGGGGCACCCGGTTGACTTGATGCAGTGGGGGCATTATTGGGACGAATAAATACTGGTTGCTTAAAAGGGAAGGAGGGTGGACGAGAGAAAGAGCGATTCTGGTTGGAAGGCCGGATAATAAACCGTTGCCTTTTCACCGGGCCCTAACTAGGCCTGTCACCTCCAAATCCCTTGGATTTTCCGGCGCCTGCATACTTCGCTTCTACTGCCAATGTTGTACTAACAACTCTTCCATAAGTAAGATCTATGCAGGTTGCCATCTTTCTTTGCAGTCGATCATTTAAACCTCTCATAAAACAATTCTTCTTCTTCAGATCGGTGTTCACTTGATCGATTGCATATTGCGACAAATGATTGAACTTATTGAGATATTGATTAACAGTATCCCCTCCTTGCTTCAGCTTCATAAATTCTTCTTGCTTCATGTGAAGACACCTTCTGGGATATAGTGTTCGCGAAAGGCCACCTTGAATTCTTCCCATGTTATCTGATGATTGGCCGGTTGAACGGCCACAAAATTTCCCCACCAAGTGCTGGCAGGGCCGCGCAGTTGCTAGGCTACGAATAAGGGCTTCTGGGTTTCAGAACATCGCAGAAGTCCAAATTTTTGCTCGATAACATGAATCCATTCGTCTGCTTCTAACGGGTCTTCGGCTTTGACAAACAGTGGTGGACGTGTCTCTGAGAAGTCCAAGTAAGAGGTTTCACAGGGGCCCTGTTTATAACCCCGCCCGCCTTGTTGTTGAAACTGTTGACCCGCCATCTCTCTCTGAAAATGGGTATTATCCGCAGTTGCATTTACCAAGGCGGCAATCGCCTCGGCAAGTGTGGGAGGGACAGGAGGTGAATTTGGGGTAGACTCCCTCCCACTGGAGGTTCTAGCTGCATCCTGTGATCGGGTCTTGGATGGCATCTGTGGCAACAAACATTTGGAAACAAATATGATATGCCAAAGAAAAACCATCCAATTTACATTACCAACAAGAGTAATGATACAGACTCGATTTTATACAACAGGAGTACAGTACCTATTATTCCATAGTACAACCTATTATACAATACACTACTTCTATTTCTACTATTACACCACTATTCCTGCTTTCGGTTGCTCTTAGTAGCCTCGTCGTCGGGTGTGGGAGATCATTCATCGACCAGCCTCATAGAAGGAGGGGGCCTAAAAAGGTCCAACTCACCACCAAGCGCTTCTCCCGCAACATGCGAGGGTCCGGCTTCTGACCCGACAGGATCCATAGTTGCACTGGGGTGTAGTTGCGAATACAGTACATGGACTTCCTCATGTAGGGTATTGCAATACGCCTGCAGGTTGTCAATGGCAGAGCTAAGTTCTTCGACTCGGGCTCGAGCCTTTGCTTCCTTAGCCCAAGCCACTGAACGAGACTGAACTGCCCAATCGAGCGCTGAATCTCGATCAGCAAGCTGATCCTGCAGACGGCGGATGTGACTTCTTAATTCATTTATTCTATCGCCATCCGTGACCCATATGTTCGTCCTGCGTTGAAGCTCCGCTTGAAGCTGATTTACTCGGGCTTCAAGATCCCCAATCGGATCGTTGCTTCCGCTACTACTATCCTCATGCTGTGGGGGCAAGTTGGTGATGAGGTACACCGATTGGTCTAGTATGCTTTCGCGCAGTCTTCCTTGTGCGCGGCGGCATTTTTCTAAGGGGAAAATTTTATTAGTATGGTTCTTAGCATGATGCATGTATAATTATAGAACCAACCTTAGTTGATTCATACCTTCTATACATTGCACTCCTCCTATCTGGTCTTTCATATAGATTCTTCAGATATGAGGGATAAGAATGGAAGAAATCTTTCTAGGTAAGTTTTTAGAAAATCCCTTTGAAGATGCCTCATAATTTCTGCAGAGAAGGGTTACGCTCCGATACCAGCTGTGACGGAACCTCCCAAGTCATTAGGCCCACCTACAGTTGTCCTTGTCCAACAGACATCAGGCAACCATGTAGATGTTCTTGAATCACTTGACAAGTTCGGTATCTTCTTTCTTACCTTTCCAGGAACGTTTCACCCGTCTTGCAGACATTACAGAACATCGAAGATATAGAAATGCGGAAGCGATTACATAAACTTACATTTATTTAGAAAGTAAGATTAAGTTACTTATTACAGACCAGAGTTATAAAACGAGTGCTGAGTAGTATTATTACAACACCAAGGGAGGCAAAAACTCCTCCCGATAGTTTTTACATAAAAGTTTTTATGGAGGACCATGTCCTCCCGTAGCTTCACTCTTGTTTTTCTTCATATGGAACCACCTTGGTACAAAAGCAACAAAAATTTGTAGCTTCCTCACCTAAAAACAACGGGGGAATAAACCCTGAGTATGGAACTACTCAGCAAGTCTTACCCGACTAAAGAAAAGACTCTCCAGGGTATGCTGGTTATAAGGGAGTCAAGGTAAGGTATCTCCAGATCAAAGATTCTGTTTTGCATAAATGCTAACTAAAAGTGGATCCTTAAAAATCCAGTTTTATTATCATGTTAGGTAAACTTACCTATATCTAGGGTTCTTGCTACCCTGGTTCAAGCACTTGTCCTGAACTAGCCCATTTCTTAATCCATCCTTTATCTTTAGTGGAAATCTACGTATAGGTCAGTGACCAAGTCTTCATAACCGCGAAGGTACGGCGATCCGAATTGATTATACTCAGCTGAGGATCTCCAATCACACGACATATGTAGCACTTAACCCTTGCATATGTCAACCCACCACCGGGGTTGTTAAGACCAGATCAGGTTCACGCAAACCGAGAGCACAGATACACCACCGTCCAGCCTCTTGCTACGGAGGGTACACGCTACTCCCGCCACCGCTCCACGCCCATTTCGTGTTATCTTATTCTGGCCTTAGTCTGTCCGAGGCAAGGCTTACCCATGACGAGGTATGTGACCAGTTAAAGGGTCCTCAGTCATCAAGCCTACATCGAGACGGTCCTTAATCGACTCAGACGGAGACACTACACCGAGACTCTCTTCTCGTGCAAGTCACCCGCCCGGTCTCAGCTTAATCATTTAAACCCAAAAACTTGGTACCTGGCAGAGGTACATCTTTTCCGATGTTGAATCCATCACGGCCGTGATGGATCCACCATCAAGTTTTATTTTCAAAAACATACCACCCACTTTGCCAATCATCTTTTGTAAAACAAAACCTTTTGTTTTGCTAAAGCAATACTAAGCATAGTAAAAACCTTTTGTAAATCAAGGTATCAAGGAAGGTAATCAAGATCAAGGAAGGTAATGCAGGAATTGTTTAGCAACCAACTCCTATTACTTAATGCAGCAAGCAAGTGAGAAAGAATTTAAAAACATCAAGGAAGGTGGCAAATGCACCGGGGCTTGCCTTCGTTAGTAGGTGAGTCAGGCTCAGGCCCGCAGATGTCAAAGTAGAGACAAGTCCCTGCCTGAGATTCCAAAGGTGGTTGTGTCTTCTCTTCGGTCACTTCGATCTCTTCTTCGTTTTCTAAACATAACCATATATATGTATATAAGAATGAATGCCATGTAATGCTCATGAGAGTGCAAAGATAATAAGAATTTATTATCTAAGGTCTTGAATACAATTTTCCTTCATGGAACTCCGAGAACTTAGGGTTTCCGGAGTTAGTAAAGGAGTTCAAAGGGCAGGGGTGGGGGTTTTGGGTTCTAAGTATCAAACAAGGTCCAAATCAAACCAAACTCTACCCAAGGCTTCTAAATAATGTGTAGAGCTTATATAAAAAAATTGGACATTTATGGAATTACCATTTATTTTCTAAAAATCTAGAACTAATGTTTTAAACTACTTTAGATACTCCAAAATTCCTTATTTGTTCTAAAAATCAGTCAACTATTTTTATTAAATACTATGAAAAATAAGAAGTCTAGGAAAATTAGTTTGACAATTTTAGGATTTTTTACAATTTTCCATAGATTTCTAAAGTCCAGAAGAAAAAGAAAAGAGAAAAGGTGCTACAGAGCTGGGCTCAAACTGGCCTGCGTCGGCCCAGTTAGGGCAGAAGTGCGCCCACGTGCGCCCGCGCTGCAAGTTTTGCAGAAAGGGCCCTGACCAAATGAATAACTTGAAGCGAGGTCACAGCACTGTTTCTTTGAGTCGCTGACATACTACAGAAAACCCCTCCAGGTTCTAATCCTTCGCGAGGTGAGGTCCCCGACGGCGTCGCGCGCAGCCGAGCTCCGGCGAGCTCCTGGACCAGCCGAATTGGGCAACGACTAGGGCTACCGAGCGACTAACACGGAATTGGACCCATTCTGAACCTTTCCCCTAACCTAATTTCACTAATGACCAACTAATTAGCTCTGGCCACGGTGACCAAGAAGGTTGCGGATGGATGAAGGTGTTTCCGGCGATGGGTGGTGATCCAGTTCAATTGAACGGGTCGAGGGGTTTGCGGGGTGCCTACGGATGCTAGAACAAGCAGCAGAGGGACTTGAGCTAACCTGAATCGAGCTGGCCGCTGTGAGCTGTTCTTCACAGCGGCGGAGATCGAATTTGGGGAGAATTTGAAATTCGCGAGTTCTGGTGAATGATCGAGGGTGAGAGCGGGTGCTATGGCTTCGGGATGGTCTAGCGCAGTTGCCCGGGCCATCAATTTATAGGAGGCTTAGGCGGTGGCGCGTAATTTAGTCGGGCAGTGCGGGTGGCCGGAGATAAGGAAGAACATCGACATCGCGAATTCGTGTCCTCCGTCGTGGCAACTTCACCGGCGACGATGAGACAGCGATAGGGAGTCACAATGATGCGACGGGGGTGCTCGGATACATGGCACAAGGCCGTGCGACGGCGGTTCACCAGCGAGTCTTATCGGCACAAGCCGCAAAGCAGGGAGTGCGGCCGTAAGTCACCGGGGTGACGTCCAGCTCACCGGCGGCAAAGATTCTTTAACCCCGCGAGGTTATCCATGAGCCACGAGCGCGAATCCAGACGGCAGCGGCACGAATCTTCGCGCAAGGAGGTCGCAGGCGGCGAGCACGCGGCGCTGGCAATCTGATCCACAATAGAGCACTGTACCATGGCGAATGGGGTTCAGTCAGTCTGACAGCCCGTTTTTTGAGCTTTATTTTCTCTCAAACTTGTATGGCAACATGATCAACACTCTGTAGCAAAGTTATAGAGCAATATACCATCTACAACATTGCTATATGGTATGTTACCACAAAAAGCCAATGGATCATGCTTGAAATTGGGCTTGAAGTTGATGTCAGTCCACTATCAGTCTAATTTTAGACTTTAAGTAGTCTGACAGTCCAACTTTGGGCTTAATTATCTCTAGATTTTTCTCAACAACTGAGCTCAGACTCTTAAGCAAAGTTGTTCTCCTATGATTGGTCTACAACTTTGATGTGGTGACATTGGACAAAGACCCTATACCTTGAAAGTTACAAAGACCCAAAGTTGAGCCAAAACTCTGAAATTTAGACTTAGGCTATATAGGACTTAAGAGGTGATTTTTGCAAATAGACCCCAAACTTAGGGTTTAACTTGCAAATTCACATATTTGTGAACCAAAGGACTTAATATGCCTTAACATTATAGTTTTTATACTTTAGTTCAAATGTGCACTGTTTTTGCACATAGGCCCCTAGGGTTTGGACTTAGGGTTTTCCATGGTTCAAATGGGGTTTTTGGTATCTCAGGGGTATAAATGTGATTCAAGTTCATTCTTGGGAACATTTTATGACTATTCCCCTAAAGCTTTTAGGTTTTCTCAATTTGGGTTAGGTTTTACCCCCTTTAATCCCTATTTAGGGTTAAGTTCCCTATCCAGGGTTCTATTTGCAAAATGTTATAACAATACAACTTGTTTGAAATTTTTACCTAGTGAATGCACTCTAGGTGTGTCAAACATATGCAATGCCAATGCTTATGATGCCATGCTCAAGTTTTAGTTGCAGTAACACTAGGGGTGTTACGGTTCATAGTCCCTATTCATCGTTCTTCCAGATAATCTTTGTCCTGCCGTTATGCTGCCGAAATTCTGATCGTTCGTTCGTTCGATCATTCGATCGTTCATCGTTCGTTCATAGTCCCTATTCATCATTCATCGTTCGTTCATAGTCCCTATTCATCATTCTTCCAGATAATCTTTGTCCTGCTGTTATGCTGCCGAAATTCCAATCATTCGTTCGTCCGATCATTCGATCGTTCGTTTGTTCGTTCGTCCGATCATTTGATCGTTCGTTCGTTCGTCCGATCATTCGATCGTTCGTCCATTCGTTCATAGTTCCTATTCATCGTTCATCGTTCGTTCATCGTCACTATTCATCGTTCGTTCATACGAACTATTCACTATCACTATTCACCATTACTATTCATCGTTACTATTCACATACACTATTCACCATCGTTACTATTTATCATTACTATTCATCATCGTTACTATTCGCCGATGATATCTATAATTACTTTTCCGTCGCCACTATTCATCGTTACTAATCATCATTACTATTCATTGGTCATCTAGTCATCCCAAATTTCGACTACTCATCCGTCATGCTGTCTAGTCCACCTAAGACCAGCCAGACCAATATTTCAGTCATACAAACTCTGGTGGCTGTTATTTTCCTTCAGTAGGGAACTTCACATCTGGCCACCCATCCTAGGTTTCTCCAAGTTGAGCATGCTTAACTTTGAGATTCCTTTGAACCAGGCTTCCAAACTCAGATTCCAATAATTCTTGTTTCTAAATTCTTATCAAACTATTCCCTATCCAACCATGTCATCCCTTAAGCCTGGTCCATATTCCAGAAAACTCCCAAAATACTCTTGTCTCATATTCTGCCTATAACTCTCCTGTTCATACTAAGTCAGACGATTCATTCATCACTATTCTCACCAACAGTGAACTTCACTGTGCTACACCACATACACCCAGCTATAAATACACCCAGCTACCCTCTCTCTCTCCACACACACTCAACACCCTCAGCCAAAGCAAACACCCCACCCACTCAGTTACTCCGCTCTGCCGACTACACGCATAGTGTCGCTTCGCCTCCAGTCCACCCTCCTGGTAAGCACCTCCGCTCCACCACCAGTAATATCACAACACCACATGACACAAATTCTACTCAAGACTCTACCATCCATATATCGCTATTTTGACCACTATACTAAATATTTGTTGGTATACTTGCTTGTTTGTATGTTTGCTTATTCATGTTGAATAGTTATCGGAGCGTTCGTGCCGTCTCATGGAGGCCAGATTTGCAAGTCTACGCCAGGTAGTGGAGTTAGAAGCCAGTTCTGTGAGCTCTCCCCCCTTTTCGCCGAATAAGCACGGCAAGCTCACTGGATCCCTTTGATGCATAAATTACCTATGTTTTACAACCACAACCCTCAGCCTATTATTTTATGCATGATATGATTTTAAGACAAGTTATTATGGCCACCCAGCCGCTTGCCGCAATCAATCCCTGATATATTTGTTACAAATGATTTGAGGAAAGGTGTGAGTTTTCAAAAGAAAATGCTTTTCAAAATGTGTATGATGAAGGGTTTTTCACCCTTATCACCTTTGAGTAGGGATGATCAGGGACTCCCTGGTTTAGGGGAGTAAGGTGATGGCTCAGCTGGTTTAGGCGTGAGCAGAAGGATTGTCCCCTCTTATAAGGACCGGTTTGTCATCTTTCACTACCTGTACTCATGATAAGTACAACCACTCGAGACTGTGTGGGTAGTCACTCAATCTGAACTCGTACGGTCCAACCCTAGGGTTATGAAGGCTGGAGAGCACCGGGAGGATAAGGAGGGGGAATGTTTTGTCCGGTTTTGGACATGGCGGTGGCCTGACTCCTTCCGATATAACCGTTAAGGTTAGGACGTGCGAGGAAAGAAAGAGATTCGGATTCGGATCTCATTGATCATGAGATCGTAGAGCCGGACTAGTGGGTAAAGTGTACACCTCTGCACAGAGTTTGAAAACCTATTCGAATAGTTTGTGTCCACATGAATGGATGTGTCTGGTGTGGTATGGCAATTAGTGTTTTGTTTTCAAAAAAGGGGTGTTTTTGAGAAAAGTGTTTTTTTCTTAAAAGGTCCGGCGGTTGAGCCGTGAGCTATGGTGGACGGGAAGTCCAGTGGCTGTTGTTGAAAATGAAAACCAGTGGGAAACTGCTGAGATACCTGGATGGTTTAGTCCAGGGGATTTTGTTCTAATATTGAAAAAACTTCCTGCTCCTTTTGGAGAGGATGCGCTTTGCAAAAATACAAAATGTTTTTCAAAACAACCCTGCATAAAATATTGTTGTTTCTGCAAAATATCCTGAGCTCCACATTTCCATGCATTATATCTGATTTCCCCATTCCACGGGTGAAGGTGGGCTGCTGAGTATGTTTGTACTCACCCTTGCTTATTTGTTGTTTTTTTAGAAAAAGGAGATCGGGTAAGAGTTACGATTGTTCCCAACCTTGCATGTGGCTGTTGGACCACTGATTTGCTACGCTGCGTATATCGGGCTGCTTCAGCCTCACTCTGATGATATGTCCCGAGTTGTGGACCAACTCTTAAAGTTGATCGACACCTTTATAGGTTTGTCTCGTTTAAAGCAGATCTGGAATCATCTGATGTATAAATGTGTTTACTAGCCTTCTGGGACTAGTAATTGTATCACATTTGAGTCCCAGAGGATTGGGGATGCTTCAATTATCCGTCATGCAGATTGCACTCTCATTATCACATAGGAGAGGGACTTTGCTTAATTTGTAGCCATAGTCCCAAAGGGTTTGGCCTCATCCAAAGCAATTGCGCGCAACAATGGCCTGCGGTAATATACTCGGCTTCAGGGTAGAAAGAGCTACTGAGTTTTGTTTCTTTGAAGCCCAAGACACCAGGGATCTCCCCAGAAACTGACAAGTCCCTGATGTGCTCTTTCTATCAATTTTACACCCTGCCCAATCAGCATCTTAATAACCTATTAAATCAAAGGTGGATCCCTTGGGGTTCCAAAGACCAAACTTAGGTGTATAAACTAAGTATCTCATAATTCTTTTCACGGCCCTAAGGTGAACTTCCTTAGGATCGTCTTGGAACCTTGCACACATGCATACGGAAAGCATAATATCCGGTCGAGATGCACATAAATAGAGTAAAGAGCCTATCATCGACCGGTATACCTTTTGATCTACGGATTTACCTCCCGTGTCGAGGTCGAGATGCCCATTTGTTCCCATGGGTGTCTTGATGGGCTTGGCATCCTTCATTCCAAACTTGGTGAGTATGTCTTGAATGTACTTGGTTTGGCTGATGAAGGTGCCTTCTTGGAGTTGCTTCACTTGAAATCCTAGAAAGTACTTCAACTCCCCCATCATCGACATCTCGAATTTTTGAACCATTAACCTACTAAACTCTTCACAAGTAGATTTGTTAGTAGACCCAAATATGATATCATCTACATAAATTTGGCACACAAACAAATCATTTGCAATGGTTTTGGCAAAGAGTGTAGGATCAGCTTTTTCGACTTTGAAGCCATTAGTGATAAGAAAATCTCTTAGGCATTTATACCATGCTCTTAGGGCTTGCTTGAGCCCATAAAGCGCCTTTGAAAGTTATACACATGGTTAGGGTACTCACTATCTTCAAAGCCGGGAGGTTGCTCAACATAGACTTCTTCCTTGATTGGTCCATTAAGGAAGGCACTTTTCACGTCCATTTGATAAGCTTAAAGCCATGGTAAGTAGCATAGGCAAGTAATATATGAATTGACTCAAGCCTAGCTACGGGTGCATAGGTTTCACCGAAATCCAAACCTTTGACTTGTGAATATCCCTTGGCCACAAGTCATGCTTTGTTCCTTATCACCACACCATGCTCATCTTTCTTGTTGCAGAAAACCCACTTGGTTCCTACAACATTTTGGTTAGGACGTGGAACAAGATGCCATACCTCAATCCTTGTGAAGTTGTTGAGTTCCTCTTGCATTGCCAACACCCAATCCGAATCTCTTAATGCATCTTCCACCCTGTATGGCTCAATAGAAGACACAAAAGAGTAATGTTCACAAAAATGTGCAACTCGAGATCGAGTTGTTACCCCCTTATGGATATTGCCGAGGATGGAGTTCATGGGGTGATCTCTTTGAATCGCTTGGTGGACTCCTGGGTGAGGCGGTCGTTGACCCTATTCTTCTTGATCATCTTCCTTATCTTGATTATTGTCATCTCCCCCTTGATCATTGTCCTCTTCTTGAGGTGGCTCATTGTCATGATCTTCTTCTTCATTGTCTTGAGCTTGATCCTCATCTTGGGTTGGTGGAGATGCTTGCATGGAAGATGATGGTTGATCTTGTACTTATGTGGGCTCTTCGGATTCCTTAGGACACACATCCCCAATGGACATGTTCCTTAGCGCGACGCATGGAGCCTCTTCATCATCTAGCTCATCAAGATCAACTTGCTCCACTTGGGAGCCATTAGTCTCATCAAACACAATGTCACAAGAAACTTCAACTAGTCCAGTGGATTTTTTGAAGACTCTATATGCCCTTGTGTTTAATTCATAACCTAGTAAAAAGCCTTCTACAACCTTAGGAGCAAATTTAGATTTTCTACCTCTTTTAACAAGGATAAAACATTTGCTACCAAAGACTCTAAAATATAAAACATTGGGCTTTTTACCAGTGAGGAGTTCATATGATGTCTTCTTGAGGATTCGGTGAAGGTAGAGCTGGTTGATGGAGTAGCAAGCGGTGTTGATTGCTTCCACCCAAAACCGGTTTGGAGTCTTGTACTCATCAAGCATGGTCCTCGCCATGTCAAGTTGAGTTCTATTTTCCTCTCCACTACACCATTTTGTTGAGGTGTGTAGGGAGAAGAGAAACTCATGCTTGATGCCCTCTTCCTCAAGAAAACCTTCAATTTGAGAGTTCTTGAACTCCGTCCCGTTGTCGCTTCTTATCTTCTTAATTTTCAATCCGAACTCATTTTGAGCCCTGTCTTAAGAATCCCTTTAACGTCTCTTGGGTTTTGAGATTTTTCCTGAATACCCAAGTGAAGCGAGAATAATCATCCACAATTACAAGACAATACTTACTCCCGCCGATGCTTATGTAAGCGATCGGGCCAAATAGATTCCATGTGGAGTAGCTCAAGTGGCCTATCGGTCGTCATGATGTTCTTATGTGGATGGTGGGTACCAACTTGCTTTCCTGCTTGACATGCGCTACAAACCATGTCTTTCTCAAAATGAACATTGGTTAGTCCCAAAATGTGTTCTCCCTTTAGAAGCTTGTGAAGATTCTTCATCCCAACATGGGCTAGTCGGCGATGCCAGAGCCAACTCATATTAGTCTTAGCAATTAAGCAAGTATCGAGTTCAGCTCTATTAAAATCAACTAAGTATAGCTAATCCTCTAATACTCCCTTAAATGCTACTGAATCATCACTTCTTCTAAAGACAGTAACACCTATATCCGTAAAAAGATAGTTGTAGCCCATTTTGCATAATTGAGAAACTGAAAGCAAATTGTAATCTAAGAATCTACAAGAAAAACATTGGAAATGGAATGGTCAGGTGATATAGCAATTTTACCAAGTCTTTGACCAAACCTTGATTTCCATCCTCGAATTTGATAACTCTTTGGGGATCATCATTTTTCTCATAGGAGGAGAACATCCTTTTCTCCCATGTCATATGGTTTGTGCATCCGCTATCAATGATCCAACTTGAGCCCCCGGATGCATAAACCTACAAAACAATTTAAGCCTTGTTCTTAGGTACCCAAACGGTCTTGGGTCCTTTTACATTAGAAACAAGCACCTTGGATATCCAAACACAAGTCTTAGAGCCCTTGTGTTTGCCCCCAACATATTTGGCAACTACTTTATCTAATTTGTTAGTTAAAACATTAGAAGCATCAAAAGTCTTAAATGAAACATTAGGCTCATTTGATGCAACAGGAGATTTCTTTTAGGCATTTTAACATGGGTAGAATGCCTAGAACTAGATGTCTCATTCTTATACATAAAAGCATGATGAGAACCAGAATGAAACTTCCTAGAATGAATTCTCCTAATTTTATGCTCAGGATAACCAGCAGGATATAAATGTAACCCTCGTTATCCTGTGCCATGGGAGCTTTGCCCTTAACAAAATTGGACAATCTTTTAGGGGCATTAAGCTTGACATTGTCTCCCTGTTGGAAGCCAATGCCATCCTTAATGCCAGGGCATTTCCCATTATAGAGCATGCTTCTAGCAAATTTAAAATTTTCATTCTCTATCTCATGCTCATTAATTTTAGCAGTTAGTTGAGCTATGTGATCATTTTGTTCTTTAATTAAAGCTAGGTGATCATGAATAGCATCAACATTAATATCTCTACATCTAGTACAAATAGTAACATGATCAACACTAGATGTAGAGGGTTTGCAAGCATTTAGTTCATCAATCTTAGCATGTAACATTGCATTCTCATTTCTAAGATTGGAAATAGAAACATTGCAAACATTTAAATCTTTAGCCTTAGAAATTAGTTTATCATTCTCAATCTTAAGGCTAGAAATTGATTCATTCAATTTGTCAATCTTAGCAATTAAACTAGCATTATCATTTTTAAGATTGGCAATTGAATCATCGCAAATATTTCTCTTTTCAACCTTAGTGATCAAATTAGCATTTTCAATTCTAAGGTTGGAGATAGTGTCATGGCAAATGCTAAGCTCACTAGTTAATTTTTTACATTTCTCTAATTCCTGAGCATAAGCATTTTTCACCTTAACATGCTTTTTGTTTTCCTTAATAAGGAATTCCTCTTGGCTATCCAAGAGTTCATCCTTCTCATGAATTGCACCTACCAATTCATTCAATTTTTCTTTTTGCATGTTTAAGTTGGCAAAAAGAGCAAGCTGATCATCTTCATTATCACTAGAGCTACCCTCATCACTAGATGTTGTATATTTAGTGGAGGCTCTAGATTTTACCTTCTTCTTTTTGCCATCCTTTGCCATGAGGCACTTGTAGCCGACGTTGGGGAAGAGGAGGCCCTTGTTGACAGCGATGTTGGCGTCGTCCTCGTCGGAGGAGGAGTCAGTGGAGCTCTCGTCGGAGTCCCATTCCCGACACACGTGGGCATCGCCGCCCTTCTTCTTGTAGTATTTCTTCTTTTCCTTCTTCTTCCCTCTCTTGTCGTCGCCACTGTCACTTTCACTAGAAATAGGACATTTTGCTATAAAGTGACCGGGCTTACCACACTTGTAGCACACCTTCTTGGAACAGGGTTTGTAGTCTCTCCACTTCCTTTGCTTGAGGATTTGGCGAAAGCTCTTGATGATGAGAGCCATTTCCTCATTGTCGAGTTTGGAGGTGTCGATGGGGAGCCTACTTGATGTAGACTCTTCTTTCTTCTCCTCCGTTGCTTTGAATGCGACGGGTTGCACCTCGGGTGTGGAGGTGGTGCCTTGCTCGACAATTTGTTTGGAGCCTTTGATCATCAATTCAAAGCTCACAAACTTTCCTATCACTTCCTCGGGAGACATTAGCTTATATCTAGGATCACCACGAATTAATTGAACTTGTGTAGGATTACGAAAAACGAGTGATCTGAGAATAACCTTGACCATTTCATGGTCATCCCATTTGGTGCTCCCGAGGTTGCGCACTTGGTTGACCAAGGTCTTGAGCCGGTTGTACATTGCTTGTGGTTCCTCTCCTTGGTTGAGGATGAATCGACCGAGCTCCCCCTCGATCGTATCCCGCTTGGTGATCTTGGTCACCTCATCCCCAGCACATCCCAAATCTCCTTGGCACTTTTTAGCCCTTGCACCTTGTTATACTCCTCTCGACATAGAGAGGCGAGGAGTATAGTGGTGGCTTGGGAGTCAAAGTGCCGGATTTGGGCGACCTCGTCCGAATCATATGCTTCATCCCCCACAGATGGTACCTACGCTCCAAACTCAACAATGTCCCAAATGCTAGCGTGGAGTGAGGTTAGATGATGCCTCATTTTATCACTCCACATACAATAATCTTCACCGTAAAAAACTGGTGGTTTGCCTAATGGGACGGAAAGTAAAGGAGTGCATTTAGAAATACGGGGATAGCTGAAAGGGAAATGTGCCCTTGGGCAATTTCTATTATGTTTTGGTGATTAAGTGCCCAACGTATTTAATTAAGTTCTTATGTGCTAAATGAAGAAAAAAGTGCAAATCAAGACAAGAGGTATGTTTCTAGACTTAGTACATTGTTTTGAGTACTAACATATTTTGTCTAAGTGCTAGAAACAGGAAAAGAAAGAATTGCAAAAGACTTGGCTGTGTGCAGCAAAAGTCCAGCTCGGCCTGGCACACCGGACAGTCCGGTGGTGCACTAGACAGTGTCCGGTGGTGCAGGCTGGTTTCCGGTGAACAGGCCGCTCTCGGGAGAAGTTTGGCGGCGTATGGCTATAATTCACTAGACTGTCCGGTGGTGCACCGGACTGTCCGGTTAACCAACGGTCGCCAGCGCAACGGTCGGTCGCGCAATCCGCGGGCGACGCGTGGCCCACACCAACGGTCGGCAGGGGGCACCGGACTGTCCGGTGTGCACCAGACAGTGTCCGGTGCGCCAACTGGCTCGGAGCTGCAACGGTCGTCTGCACTAGAAAAGGAAGGAGATCGGCACCAGACCGTCTACAGTGACTGTCCGGTGGCGCACCGGACTGTCCAGTGCGCCACTCGACAGAAGGCAAGGATGGCCTTCTTTGTTGGCCTCCAACAGCTCCTAGCTACCTTAGGGCTATAAAAGGGACCCCTAGGCGCATGGAGGAGTTACCCAAGCTAACAAGAAACATTCTAAGACTCTAAGACTCCAACTTCATGCATTCGATTCTTTGAGATAGTGACTTGAGCTCCATTTCAGTTGTGAACTCCGTGTGTTGTGTTTTGAGCTCGAGTTGTGACTTGTGTGTGTGATTGTGCTGTGGAGTTGAGTCTTGTGTGCGTTGCTCTCCCTCCCTTACTTCTGTGCTTCTTTTTTGATCATCATTGTAAGGGCGAGAGGCTCCAAGTTGTGGAGATTCCTCGCAAATGAGAGAAAGTCTAAGAAAGGAAAAACCGTGGTATTCAAGTTGATCATCGGATCACTTGAAAGGGGTTGAGTGCAACCCTCGTCCATTGGGACACCACAACGTGGAAGTAGGCAAGTGTTACTTGACCGAACCACAGGATAAAATCACGTGTCCCTTATGTGCTTTCTCTTTGATTGTCTGTGTTCACAAGACCTCATTTCAAGCTACTTAGCCGTTCTACATTTCTATAATCAAGTTTTGTGGCTATTAGTGTTGAATTTTACAGGATCACCTATACACCCCCCTCTAGGTGCTCTCAATTGGTATCAAAGCCATTCTCTTCATGTAAGGGACTAATCGCCCGAAGAGATGGATCCTAAGGGAAAGGGGATGGTGGTCAATGACAAGGAGAAGGAGTCCTTCCTGAATGAGCCTAGAGACGACAAGCCTATCGACTCAGGCTCAACTCACAAGAAGAGGGATTGGAAGAAGAAGAGGCACATCAAGAAAATTGTCTACTACGACAGCGATGCCTCTTCATCTTCACCAAGAGACAACGATGACGGTGACTCATCATCGAAAAAGAAAACGGAACAAGAAAAGCATGGAAAGAAAGAGAAGAAGAAGGTTTACAAGAAGGCGAAGGGCGAGGCACACCTTAGCAAAGAATGGGATTCGGACTGCTCTTCATCCGACTCCGAAGATGAAGGACTGGCAGCCTCAGCCTTCAACAAGTCTTCGCTCTTCCCCAACGAACGCCACACTTGCCTCATAGCCAAGGAGAAGAAGGTGAGTGTTCGAGATTCTCCTAAGTACTCTACTTCTAGTGATGAGGATTCCTCCGATGATGAAGTAGATTACTCTAGTCTATTTAAAGGATTAGATAGAGCTAAAGTAGAAAAGATTAATGAATTAATTGATGCTTTAAATGAAAAGGATAGACTTTTAGAAAAGCAAGAGGATATTTTGTATGAAGAGCATGATAAATTTGTTAGTGTTCAAAATCCCTTGCTCTAGAAATTAAGAGAAATGAAATGTTATCCTCTGAATTGTCTGTCTGTCATGAATCTATCTCTAGTTTAAAGATTTTGAATGATGATTTAAATGCTAAGCTAGAGGAAGCTAATAAATCTAGTTCATGTGTAGAGCATGTTAGTATTTGTAATAGATGTAAGGACTTTGATGTTAATGCTTGTAATGAGCATCTTATTGCTATTACAAAATTGAATGATGAAGTGGCAAGTCTTAATGCTCAACTTAAGACTTGCAAAAATGATTTTGATAAGTTAAAATTTGCTAGGGATGCCTACACAATTGGTAGACACCCCTCTATTAAGGATGGACTTGGTTTTCAAAAGGAAACCAAGAACTTAACAAGCCAAAAGGCTCCCATTCTCAACAAGGAGAAAGGGAAGGCTCCTATGGCTAGTAGTTCTCAAAAGTGTCATGCCTACATTTATGATAGAAAATATTCTAGGAATGCTCATAGGAGTTATGATCATAATGCTTTTGATTCACATGCTATGTTTGCCTCTAGCTCTACTTTTGTGCATGGTAGAAGCAGGCCTAGGAGAAGTAATGTTGTACTCATGTGCCTAGGAGAATGTGCAATGAACCTTCTACTATTTACCATGCTTGCAATACTTCATTTGCTCTTTTATGTAAGAATGAAAAAGTAGTTGCTAGAAAGTTGGTATCCAAATGCAAGGAAGACAAAACTTGCATTTGGGTTCCAAAAGTTATTGTGACTAACCTTGTAGGACCCAACAAGAGTTGGGTACCTAAAACTCAAGTGTAAATTGCCTTGCAGGTTTATGCATCCGGGGGCTCAAGCTGGATTATCGACAGCGGATGCACAAACCACATGACGGGGGAGAAGAAGATGTTCACCTCCTACGTCAAGAACAAGGATTCCCAGGATTCGATCATCTATGGAGATGGGAACCAAGCTTGTCAGGCAGGGAAACAGGTGGGAAGCACTCATCACAACAAGAATGTGATGACAACATCAAGACCACTAGAGCTTCTTCACATGGACCTCTTCGAACCCATCGCCTACCTTAGAATCGGGGGAAGTAAGTATGGTCTAGTAATTGTTGATGATTTTTCCCGCTTCACTTGGGTGTTCTTTTTGCAGGATAAATTAGAAACTAAAGAGACCCTAAAGCGCTTTCTAAGGAGGGCTCAAAATGAATTTGAGCTTAAGGTGAAAAAGATAAGAAGCGACAACGGGTCCGAGTTCAAGAATCTGCAAGTGGAGGAGTATCTTGAGGAGGAAGGCGTCAAGCACGAGTTCTCCGCTCCCTACACACCACAGCAAAACGGTGTGGTAGAGAGGAAGAACAGGACGCTTATCGACATGGCGAGGACGATGCGTGGAGAGTTCAAGACACTCGAGTGGTTTTGGTCGGAAGCTATGAACACAGCCTGCCACGCCATAAACCAGCTCTATCTGCATCGCCTCCTCAAGAAGACCTTGTATGAACTTCTTACCGGTAACAAACCCAATGTCTCTTACTTTCGTGTATTTGGGAGTAAATGTTACATTCTAGTGAAGAAGGGTAGACATTCCAAATTTGCTCCCAAAGCAGTAGAATGGTTTTTACTAGGGTATGACTCAAATACAAAGGCGTATAGAGTCTTCAACAAATCATCGGGTTTGTTGAAGTCTCTAGCGATGTTGTATTTGATGAGACTAATGGCTCTCCAAGAGAGCAAGTTGATCTTGATGACATAGATGAAGATGATGTTCCAATGGCCACAATGCGCACGATGGCGATTGGAGATGTGCGATCACAGGAACAACAGGAGCAAGATCAGCCTTCTTCCTCAACAATGGTGCATCCCCCAACTCAAGATGATGGATAGGTTCCTCAAGAAGAAGCGCATGATCAAGGGGGAGCACAAGTAGAACAAGTTATGGAGGAAGAAGCATCACTGGCCCCTCCAACTCAAGTCCGAGCGACGATCCAAAGAAATCACCCCGTCGATCAGATTCTGGGTGACATAAGCAAGGGAGTAACAACTCACTCATGTTTAGCTAATTTTGTGAGCATTACTCGTTTGTCTCTTCTATTGAGCCTTTCAGGGTAGAAGAGGCCTTGCAGGATCCGGACTGGGTGTTGGCCATGCAGGAAGAGCTCAACAACTTCAAGAGGAATGAAGTTTGGAGCCTGGTGCCACGTCCTAAGCAAAATGTTGTGGGAACTAAGTGGGTGTTCCGCAACAAGCAAGACGAGCACGGAGTGGTGACAAGAAACAAGGCTCGACTTGTGGCAAAAGGTTATGCCCAAGTCGCAGGTTTGGATTTTGAGGGAGACTTTTGCTCCTGTGGCTAGGCTAGTCTATTCTAATATTATTAGCCTATGCCGCTCACCACTCTTTCAGGTTGTTTCAAATGGATGTGAAGAGCGCTTTCCTCAACGGGCCAATCAAGTAGGAGGTGTATGTGGAACAACCCCCTGGCTTTGAGGATGACAGGTATCCGACCATGTATTTAAGCTCTCTAAGGCGCTCTATGGACTTTAGCAAGCCCCAAGAGCATGGTATGAATGCCTTAGAGATTTCTTAATTACTAATGCTTTCAAGGTTGGGAAAGTCGATCCCACTCTTTTCACTAAGACTTGTGATGGTGATCTTTTTGTGTGCCAAATTTATGTCGATGACATAATATTTGGTTCTACTAACCAAAAGTCTTATGAAGAGTTTAGCAGGGTGATGACTCACAAGTTTGAGATGTCGATGATGGGCGAGTTGACCTACTTCCTTGGGTTCCAAGTGAAGCAACTCAAGGATGGCACCTTCCTCTCCCAAATCAAGTACACTCAAGACCTTCTCAAGAGGTTTGGGATGAAGGACGCCAAGCCCGCGAAGACACCGATGGGAACCGACGGGCATGTCGACCTCAACAAAGGAGGTAAGTCCGTTGATCAAAAGGCATACCGGTCTATGATAGGTTCCTTGCTTTATTTATGTGCTAGTAGACCGGACATTATGCTTAGTGTATGCATGTGTGCTAGATTTCAATCCGACCCAAGGAATGTCACCTTGTGGCCATTAAGCGAATTCTTAGGTATTTAGTTGCTACGCCTTGCTTTGGGATCTGGTATCCAAAGGGGTCTACCTTTGACTTAATTGGATATTCAGACTCCGATTATGCTGGATGCAAGGTAGATAGGAAGAGTACATCAGGGATGTGTCAATTCCTAGGAAGGTCCCTGGTGTCTTAGAGTTCAAAGAAACAAACATCCATTGCCCTATCCACCGCTGAGGCCGAGTATGTTGCCGTAGGACAGTGTTGCACGCAACTACTTTAGATGAGGCAAACCCTCTGGGACTTTGGCTACAATCTGAGCAAAGTCCCACTCCTATGTGACAATGAGAGTGCAATCCGCATGGCGGATAATCCTGTTGAACATAGCCGCACTAAGCACATAGACATCCGGCATCACTTCCTGAGAGACCACCAGCAAAAGGGAGATATCGAGGTGTACCATATTAACGCAGAGAACCAGCTAACCGATATCTTCACCAAGCCTTTAGATGAGAAAAGGTTTTGTAGGTTGCGTAGTGAGCTAAATGTCTTAGATTCGCGTAACTTGGATTGATCTATAGCATACATGTGTTCTATGCCTTTGATTATGCTACTTTATGCATTTCAATCCATTATTGTTTATTTGTGGTGCTCAAGTTGTACACATAATCCCCGGACCTCACAAGTCCATTTGCGAGTGATGCACATATTAAGGGGGAGATGTGCTACAACTTGACCCTTTGGGACTAACCTTTGGGTTGAGTATTTTTGATGTAGTCTCAAAGGTGCATTGAAAGGGAAAATGGACTTGGACGATGCAAAGACTTCCACTGCACTCCGGTATTGGTGTACTTAATTCTGAGTTCATTCCTATGCTCTATTTGCCGTTATGCTCTTAATTGACATTTTGGTGAGGCAATGGGGTTAAAGGGCCAAGAATGATCCCATTTTGGTGCTTAATGCTAAAGGGGGAGAAATTAAGGCCAAAGCGAATGGATAAGCTACCACTTGTGAATTTTGAAAACAATAGAGTTAGAACTTTTGATTTGTCCAAAATACTCTCATTGCAAAATTTAGTCTCTTGTGGGGGAGAATTTTTTATCATGGGAAAAGGGCGAGTTTTTGGCACTTGATCAATTTCACTCCTG